>OX596158.1:1200000-1800000 GCA_951394285.1 Epirrhoe tristata
AACCCTATAGGCCACGATTCACGTTTGCATTAGGACAAGACTTACTTTTAGACTGTTTGTTTCCTTGCGTACTGTGCTTCCAAGCATCGTCAAGAAATATATTTTTCAATTCTTTCATCTCTTCCCAAAAGACAAATAAACTATCTTTCAATGATCCCTGAAAAAAATATTGAAAAAAATATCTACACTAATATTATAAAGAGGAAAGATTTGTTTGTTTGTATTGAATAGGCTCCAAAACTACTGGACCGATTTGAAAAATTCTTTCACCATTAGAATCCTACATTATCCCTGATGAACATAGACTATATTTTATCCCGGGAACGTGAAGTTTTCCCGAGGGAGCGCGGGTAACACCGCGACGGACAGCTAGTAATGAATATTTTCGTTTTTATGGAGTTTTTAAATTCATAAATTCAATACCTACACACCTACTTACTACAAAAGTTATAAGTTCATCTCGATTAACAACAGAGTTCGTAGATGCAACCAAACCGATTGTCACCGCATAGTAAAGATCTGTTTAAACAAACTCTGGGTTGTCTTGGCCCTACGACCATCGCTACTTACCGCATTGTTTTGAACAGGTTTAGATGGAAACAACTTCTGCCAATTATATTCTTCTTTGTCTGAGACAGGAAGTTTCGTAGAAGGCATCCATTGCTGCCAGTCATAAGGCTTACTATTGTTTGAGTCTGGAGGTTTGGGTATCCACTGTTGCCAATTAAAAGGAGGATTTTCCGATGACGAATTTGTGTCCGGGAATGAGAACGAGAAAGAAAACGAGGGAGGGCCCTCTCTTGCTATATTATCCTGAATGTTGAATCCGTTGTTATCTTTGATAAATATAGGCGTTTTCTTACGGATTCGCTTTAAAATTTTGTAGATAGGCTCTTTTTCGGTTTCCAAGTTTACTTCTAAATGGCCGTAAGGAAGTTTAGAGTTTCTGAGCCTCATTCTTTCGAACTTATTGTGTGCATCGTGAAGATCCTTTCTGCTGCTTCTCACATCTATATGGCTCATTCTTTTTGCACTCTTCTTATTCAAAGCCTTTATAAGTGCATCTACAAGCTCGCCTTCATCTGTATTTCTTATGCTTACAAGTGCGAAACTATTTGCTATTGCAAAGTTTATTAAAAATAAGATAAATATTTTCAACGCCATTTTGGCGCGACCACATGAATTTATATCGTTTCCTGTTATTGTTGCAAGTTAAGCATATTATTAATCAACCGACGATTGATTGTACCTACCTACTGATTGAATTTGAAACCAATCTCGTTGTAGTATCGTACCTATGACGTAGGAATATAAAGTACTGGTGTTTTAGTGCACGGTTGGGGAAACAATCAGTGGATTTGATTAGTGGGTCAAAGTGTGTTCAATGATAGAACATAAGGGAACCTAATTCTTTGTTAATTAAACTCCAACTTGCTTTTTCTAAACTTAATCTATAATATTGCAGTTATAGATTAAGTTTAGAAAAAGCGTCCGTTCAGGTTAGAAGTCAATGCGAGAGAGGGATAATGACATTACACATTCGCTAAGCCATGACGGAGGTCTTAAGGTGGCCTAAAACTCCGTCACCAGAGCCGGCCACTAAACTCATGAGAACCTAAGTAGGTACTTTAGTGCAGGGTTTCTCAAAAGTGGGGTACGCTGTCATTTGGTAGGTAGGTAACTTCTTTATTATGGGGGTTCGTCGAGCCATAAGTTTGAGAAACCCTGGTGAAGTGGAAGGGAAGTAGGTATAATACATATTTGAATTTAAGAAATGAAAAATGCCAAAAGTTTTACGATAAAATAAACAATCTTTACTACTAAGTTTTATTAAGTATAATAATTAATTCACTCAGGTTTTGATCTAATAAACAATCTGTCCATTATTTTTGACAGTAAATTCCTGTTTATTTTTTTATTTTCCTTCGTTATCTGTGCAACTACTGGAAGATCAAAAAAGTCCACGTCTTTATTTTTCCCCTTTTTCAAATTATCCACAATATTGTAATAATTTTCTTGCTTGTGTTTTGGTTTTAAGTTGCACCACGCGCAGTCAAGATTATTACTGGACTTTAAATATCGACGTTCTACCATTTGTTCTGAGATTGGTGACAGTGATGACGAGAGGAGAATTACGTAGAGGAGCACCATTTTCTTAAAAATCTGAAAAAAAAAAACAATTGGGTCAGTAGCATAAAGATATTATACAGGTTGTAAAAAGACGTGTACCGAAGCCGAAAGGGGTAGGTACAGCATCCCAACACACAACTTAATCCTTTCGGCTTCGGTACACGTAACGTCTTTTTATACCCCGTATATAGCGTCAGTAGGTACAAATTATTCTATCGAGAGCGGGTTGTGTGATTGTGTGTGATGGGCTCGGGAACGGTCCATGAATGAATGCCAATTAGATATCGCACTCAGAAACCAAGTTGTTAAGTGTGGATTTGTTTCTGTATGGTAAGTACCTACCAACCCTCTTCCGTGAGATGGAAACAACTACCTAGGAAAATATATACAGTACGCACAAGCAATCTTTAGCTCTCTGAAGTAGCTGCGCAGTATCTATTTTTGATGACGCCTAAATGACGAAGACAGCGTTGTATAGCTGCCTCGCTCACTCGCTTTGTTGCATCGTTCTATCTTGCCTACTCTACACACGCAACGTACTACATGCGCAAAACTGCGCAATCGTTTAGAGCACCTAACTTCAGAGGGGTAAAGATTGGTTGTGCGTACTGTACCTACTTATAACAAAGTTATGAATTAACTCTACCATACAAACCTCATGTTGGCTATTCTGTTACTTACAGACGTTTGCACCTTTTGTGTTTTCCCATTAAAATGTCAACTGATTGTGTCCGAACCGAGCTCTGAAATAAATTCAGTAAATTCGATTTATAAATTCAATTATTTATCCGCGTCACCACAATCAATTGACTTAATAAATTGACGATGTATTTCGTTAATTTTTCTGATTGATTTTGAACTTTACTTTAAAATTCGGCCAAGTGCGAGTCGGACCCGCGCACGAAGGGTTCCGTACCGATTTCTTTAAAAACGGCAAAAAATCACGCTTGTTGTGTGGGGCTCCCACACAACAAGCGTGATTTTTTGCCTTTTTTTTTGTCCCCTCAAATACTTATTTATCTTATTCTGTTTTTTAGTATTGTTGATATAGCGGCAACAGAAATAGTAGGTACGGTCAGCGACAGAAGTTCATGAACATTTGATGTATTTGAATCTTCAATATCTTCGAATTTCGTAGGGTTTTAGATAAAACTTCAGCTTACATTGGATGTTTTGCCTGCAAATTGCACCTTTTATGAAAAAAGTTAGCAATTTTCCCACAAATAATGATGAAAATGAAGCTTTAAAATCTCCAATTGTTCATGAATTTCTGTCGCTGACTGTACCTACCTACATTATCTAAAATTTTAACTGTCTAACTACCTAAGGTAAGTAGATACTTATAAGTTTTAGGTAAGAAACTACCTTCGAATTGAAAGCCATTTCTGGGATTTCCCTTGTTATCTGGGATCTGCAGCAACATTGACAAGAATATATATCGTTTTCAAACTACCGTTTTCCTCCAAATATTCGCAGCAGTGGAACAAAACCTCCGTCGTTCGGCAATAAAAGCTGACTGATCACGAGCGATGATCTCGATAAAGCGATGATTACACTCAATAAATAACGGGTAAGTATTCAATACAGTGATGGGATAACGCTGTGTTTATATTAAATAAATAAATAAATAAATAAAAATTGTTTATTTCAGACCTTACATTGATCCATATTATATTGAAAGGGGAGACGTGTGTTGTAGTAAAATAACAAAAACTTGTCTCGAAACCTGTGTCGAAGGTCCTAATGCCTCGTACCTACGAGTAGGTAAGTAGGTAATAGCAGCAACTCCGTAGTGTTACCCATGCTCTCTAGGGAATGCCTACTTCAATTTTCCGGGATTAGGGGTCGGTTCACATCTGACGGAAGATGCGTCGAGCGTATTCAGCGGTCTTTTTTAATCATCATCGCATTCATCGCGCGTCATGAATGCTTTCTCATATCTGTCTGTTCTGGCGTTACGCGACCGATAATACGCGACGCATCTTCCGTCAGATGTGAACCGACCCTAAATGTAGCCTAATATTCTATGTGATATTTCGTAAAATTTTAAAGCGCATTTAAGCTCTCGTGAGTCGTGAATGAAACTTAACGATGCTATAAAATAAAAAAGCAAGACTTATGTTATGGTGGTCACCATAGATTTAGCATGGTACCTTTTTATACAGGGTGTAAAAAGACGTCTACCGAAGCCGAAAGGGGTAGGTACAGCATCCCAAAACACAACCAAATCCAAAAGGATTTTCCGAAACAATCATTATATCCGGAGAAAACAGCGTTTGAAGATCACTGTTTGCGTATGTACTGGGCGCGTTTTTATACGTAGATTGCTGGATTTTGAGTTTTAATTGTTTTTTTCTTTTATAAATGAAATGATTAGGTAGGTATGGTCGCATTGTGTTGTTCTAGTAGCAAAAAACTAGAAAATAAAATAAAATGACGTAGCTAAGTCAAAAAATTTTTTGAGTTTTTTTTCGATAAATATGTTCAGAATCATGGTCTGATTGCAATCCCTCAGTTTTCGGTAGCAGTCTTTTTACACCCTGTATATGGTGGTCACAGACTTATCCGCGCCGAACTGTCAGTTCAATAGAAGAATTGCTGAGACGTCCGAAGCCAGCCGCATTTTCTGACGTCATCAGCATATTTTGTAAAGAAAAATGTCAGCGGCGCGTACGGCGCGGCCAAATGTGCGATCAGGTTAAGTAGTATGAAGAAAAGAAGAAATAAATTCTTGATAAGAATGCGTTTTAGCTCCGCTCGTCCACCAGCAGTGGCCTTAGCCCTGGGCGTGGCTGCCGTGTGTCAACTGAAACCGTGACATCTGGTGACGCCCACGGTTGAGAAATGGAGTGTTTTTATCGCACTTTCCTATCCTACAGGACGATTTATACTTTACTAGCGACCCGCCCCGGCTTCGCACGGTTGCGGTAATGGAGTAAGTAAGTTCGTGTGAGTCAGTGGCCATAGTGACGGAGTTTTTAGTACGCCTTAAGGTCAAGGCTTAACGACTTAAATAGCCGGGACCGACAATTTAACGTGCCCTCAGAAGCACGGGAGCGCTGAGATGAAATGCCACTGGCGGCCACCCATTCACATACAGTGCAGTTTTTTGTCATTTTGTGCAATAAAGTACCTATTTAAATAAATAAATAAATCATCATTGCAGGGCTTAGGCTTCCCTATCCCCGTTCCACTTCTCGTCTAGTGCAGTTGTATGCCAATCCTACGCGAAAGATCACTTAAGATTTTTAAAATGCCTCCCAAAAATCTTCAGGTACCTAAACCATGGGTAAACCTAACTTGACTTTTTAGCCACGAGTCGCAGCATCTTTATATAGATGCCAACGACATTAAAGATCAATGTTTGACCTGAAACCGCCATCAAAATTCGAGTCACGACATCACGAAGCAGTAAAAAGCAGCCATAACGGAGTTCGTGGGGACTTCGAGAACTTTCGGAGCCTCCCTTAATGAGTCCCCAACAGTTTGTTACCTGTTCGCTAGCTTGCAACCCGTCATGTGGAAACATAGGTAAGTATAAAATCACATCTCTATTCTCTATAGGTGTTACTAGGTAGTTTGTACAAGTGTCATACCTACCTACCTACCAAAAAAAGTGCACGGAGAATGGCCGCCTTAAAAATCAGGTTCAACACACCACACTAGATCAAATCAATTAGAAAAGGTACATACTACTTATTTAAAGTATTTCAAAGTGTGGTGAACGAATTTCCTACTAAAGTACCTACTAAAACGCCCTAAGTCTCTCACAATGTTTTTGAGTTTTTTAGGTTTTACGGCGTGTCGGTTTCCACACGATGTTTTCCTTCACAATGTCAAAAATTTGGGAGCACCTAGCTAGGTAGTATATACATTACATACTTGGAAGTTTGAAAAACTCATTGGTGCACTATCAGATGCAAACCTCTGGATCGAAAGCCGCTTCCCCTGGATCACCAGATTAACCTGATATCGTTGCTGCCTGTAGGTACCTATCCCGATATCCTAGGAAGCCAAATGTTATGCCTCCGTAAAATAAATTGTGCGGTGGGCTGAATAAGGCGCGTTTACACATGGCAAGTACATCTCACCTGACAAGCTGTCAAGTAGGTACTTAAAGTTTGTGATAGGTATGACTTGCCTTTACGCGAGAGTCACAGAACGACAAGAAGACCACCAGCCTTATTGTATAACTTGAAATCCATTCCCATTTGTCATCCCAATAGAGCTCAACCAATCTAATAGGAAAATGACAGTTGAAGTCCAGAATGGGTTTCAAATGTCAAAATGAAGCCCATGTCCATTGCCAGTTGAATTACTTACACAATAAGGCCCCAAGTCTGATGATATTGTAAAGGCGGAAAACATTGGGTTTGACAGGCAAGGCCGGAAACAGTGGCGTGATGATGAGGCATACTCAGCAGTGGGTGGATGTGCTGATCAGATGATAGATAAGCCCTGTCTATCTTGTGTCTACCCACTTTACCTATGTGGATCGTCGTATTCCTAAATTTTGTGTGTGTTTGTGTTTAGCTGTTTCCTTGAAGAAAACATGTTATAAGCCTAAGTTTAAATGTAATTTTACTCATTCTACCCTATACCTAGATGAAAAGACAAAGGGTGGCCATAGTATGCAGAGATGAAGTGACCAAGAAAGAACCACAGAACGCAGTACAAACGCTCCCCTCTATAAAAATAGCTTATGAAATGTTTCATTTTGTCCCGATATATCGTAAAGTGAGCTCATAAACCCGCGCAGTGAGTAACGGTGAGCTTCATCAGCCACGGGAATTGGACAGGGATGTATTCAGGCCAAAAGGGGAGAAAAATAAGTCAAAAATCATTTATTAGTAGGACCGCTGGGATCACTTAAAGTAGGTGACTGTTCCTTCGCAACCAATATCGTAAAAAAACAGGGCAACAAACAGGGTTTAGGGCTTCGCTTTTTTTATTGCGGTAGGTAAGGTTATTACCTATATTTAAAACCTTTTAGATAGATAGATAAAAGATTTATTTGACACACATAACATAACACAGACACAAAAACAAAGACAAGTAACAAGTAGGTAGGTGCATAGGTAAAAAACCAACACGTAGTCGGGCACGTAGGTGGGTGCAACAGTGGTCTGTGTGCTGTAGTGAGCCAAAAAGGTCCAGTCTCAGCTTATTGTTACTCCATGCTTTTACCTTTTATATTTAAAAGGAGGTACCTAAAAAGGGAATAAAGGGGTGGCCTATTAGGTAACTAGTAGCGGGTGAAGTCAGGCTGCTGAAGATGTAAGTATTCAGGACTTTATGCAATAATCTGACCCTGACCTTTCACTATCGCTAATGCAAAGCTATTACAAACATAGATTTTACTGTCAAATATGGCGTTAGTGTAGAGTTAGACCCCTTTATTCTTACGTATTAGAGTAGTAGATACCATAGAGTCCATGGTGGCTTAAGCAAAGCAACAAAGAGCTGAGTTAGGCTTGTATGTCTTAAGAGCAACCTAGTAAACACATTTTTTGCCAACAACTCTTTTGCATTGCATCCCCACGAATTTATCTCCCTCTTTGACATGGCTGCGATCTTCTTTTGGTTCTTAATCTAATTCTTGGTCCTTTGCCCCCACCTTTGCTTAGTCTGTCCCTGTGCTACCGACAAATCACGCACCCCTGATTATTACGTTTGCTCATGCAATATTTTGCGTAAAATCGTAAAATATTTGATACGGGCGAAACTGAAGTGCTTACTTTTGGAAGCTCAAGTGGTTTAGAGATGATGGATAAAATACTAGGCTCCTCCTGCTGCTTTACTTGGTTTAAGTTGGATTGGTCTTAATTGTATGTGTAGATTTGTTTCTCTGTGCGAGCGATACTGAGCGCTCATCCGTCCATGGAGCGTTCCTGGGTTTACGTACACAGAAAATACGTGTGCTTCTAAACCTCCGCCTTCGTGAGATAGACCAACTGGGTCGAGATATGAATAGTTTGCGAAGATAAAAACTCGTACTCAGCACTCAATAATTGTCATTGCTAACCTATCGTAGTAGCGCAGAAAATCACAAAGAGTAAGTATAGGTAACTACACTTAAAAAGTGTTCAGTTTATTTTAAAACGAAATAAACATTTCAATAATTTATACTTAACAAACACCTTACTAGAGTTGATGACGGACTTTAATACAAATCTTATATATAAAAATGAATCCCTTTTCCCTTGGTCACGGGATCACGCGTGAACGGCTGGACCGATTTCGCAATTTTTTTTGTTGTGTTTGTTATTGTCAGGAGAATTGTTGTAGGTCTGTCATAAGTGACAGAAAAAAATAAAAAAATTGAGCGGATAAAATGACAGTAATGACATTAGAGTGTGGAAAAGTAACTGTTATCCACATTCTACCCGTTTTATCCACACTCTAATGTCATTACTGTCATTTTTATCTATTCTCCGGTACCTAAACAATCGGCATGGTCATTACAGATAATAATTTTGTGTTACATTTTCAATTTCAAAAAGTTTATAAGTAATAATGTTTAAGCTACGATTTAATTAACCTTGATCTTTTAGCGTTCATTCTATACTAGTTTACGAGGTACTCGGTGATTCACTTATGGCCGGCTCCGTTTGTTTCGGTGTAGTCACATCTTTCACTGCCTCTTTTGTAGTTGTTTCTGCCACTTTTGTAGTTACTTCTGCCACTTTTGTTGTCACTTCTGGATCTTTTGTTGCTTCTGGCTTTTTCGTCGTTTCTTCTGCTTGCTTTTCCTTTTCTGCTGCATCTGTTTCGTCTGTATCCTTAATACCTAATAGACCAGTAAGAGTTCCAACTACAGGCTTGGACTCCTTGTCCAAAGCGACTATACCACCATTCACTGTATTGTCAAGTCCTTTCTTGTCTTCTAGAACTCGGTCAAGAAGACCACAGTTGACGGAGACGATGTAGAATAGAAGAATGATTAACTTGATCATTTTGATTGCAAGGAATTTAAGGTTTGTGCAAGTTACGGTATTTATATAGTCGATTTGTTATCAGCTTATCAGTGTAATGGTGTCAAGTTTGTTAGGTATGACGGGGAAGATGAAGTTTTGGGAGATAAAATTAAATTTTTGATTGTATTTTAGCATAATACACCCTTATTGTTTGATTACTAAATTTTAACCGTGGTCTCAGTATTTGTTACTGATCACATTTATGTGGTCAATACTATAAAAATGGTTGTCTGTAAAGTCGGTTTACTGACAATAGTTGACGTGACGTGAAAACGCAAAGGCCGATTGTGCTTCTTTGTCGCTCGTTCCGCGCTCTCGCTTGCACTTGCGCAAGCCTTACATGGAACGCCCCAGAGCGAGGTAACGCCTCATGACGTCATGTTTTTCGTGCGTGCAGCCGGCTCTATCGAATTATAAGACGTAGTCACGTCAAAAATAAAAATTATAACCGCAAAATGAGACGAGACGAGTCAGACATGGATTTATGAAAGCTACTGCGGTTTTACTGACTGGGGATGGTACGAGAGCATAGTTTGAATGAGAGTCTGTACGCGACTGTTATCTGTAGTCTTTAATTGTACAGTTTTCTTAAAATCAATAAAGTTTTGGTCGACTACAATCCTCAATAACTTTGTGATAGTTAAATTTAAAAAAAAATTACCATGCCAATATCATTTCCTGCATCTACTGCAACTGTCCTTAAATTTTTTTGGTAGTCATAAAATATCGGTGTATAAGGCAACAAAAAAAATAATCAAAAGGAATATTTTATTGTTTTTATGTTGCCTTTAGGCAGGTAATGGGTATCTTAGAATAATACAAACGAAATTTTTAAATTGATTTTCAAGAATGTTGGTGAAGCTAAGCTACAGATAACAAATAAATCAGAAACGCTACCAACGTAAAGACTTATAAGGCACAGAATTTACAAATGTAATGCTACGAGTGCCTACTCTTCTATAGGAACACACTCCCCATTGTCCGAACGATCAAAGCCTGTAGCACACCCTTCGATACCAAATATGTTCTTACCGACATTATTACAATCTTTTTTAGTTTTACAGAAAGTTGGCTTGGGTACTGATGCAGTTACATTTTTCTTTACGTATATCAGTGGTTTTCGGGTTGATGCTCTCGCTAATAATTCTGATATATCTGCCACTTTGACTCTCATGTCTGGTTGTACAGTTGGTACTATTTCTTGCAGCTTAGGTTTTGGCTTGAATTCTTCATTAATTTTGGTTCCCTCTTCATCCAATATATCCGTAAGTGCTTTGACGCTATCTTCTTTAACACTATGCAAATTGTCTTGATCAGAAGCACTTTCTCTATCACCTACTTGTATATCTGTAGGTTGTTTGAAGTCTATATCAACCACTTTTATTGTTTCTTGATCCAAAATGTCATCAGTAATTGTTTTAATATCATCTTCTATTACGTTATGTTGGTTGTTTTGATGTGTAACACTGGTTCTATCACTTGCATTTATATGATTGGAAATTACTGCATTATTTTTTACACAAACGAAGCAAGATATAATAAAAATGATTTCTATTTTCATTGCGAGGTTTTCGACAGACCGTATCCGAATAACTGAATAGCTGCGTTATCGGTTCATCGTCATTTGTTTTGACTTTTTATCATCACAGGTCAAAAGTTCGAATGATTATTTGGGGAAATATAATAAAATTAACTGTATTACCAAGGCATGGTAGACATTTTCTCTAAACAAGTAATTCAAGATCCTTACTATTGAGGTTGCTAGTCTAAATGGGTAGTCAGAAGGTACACCTAAATACATTGGGTACATGTTCACGTTTTGTAGAAGTAATAAGCCGTAGGAACATGATTTTTACGATATTTTCCCGCCGTTTTAAGCTCAAAAAATATCACAATATTAATAAGATCTGTATTTCATTTCGATTCAGTTACAAAATGTCTTCAGTATTTATTTCTTATCCGAAAATTTGAGAGATGAAAGTCATTATTTATTCATTCTTATTTGAATATCAAAATATAAAAATATGTCTCAAAGTAAAATTTTAGAGTCAGCTTTGATTTATTTCTTTGAGTGTTAGTATTTAAAAAGCTTTCAGTTATTTTAAGTCTTTTAAAAATTGAATGATTGAGTTAAAACTTCTGTTCTATCAACTTTCGATGATATAAATTAGCATAATAATGGTGTACGGAGCTTCAACAGTTTTTTATAAGTAAGTAATGAATAACAAAAAAACTCATAGGTTTTATTACTAGGTAGGTACTTATATTTCCTATCTAGCTTTACAAAGTTTAGCTCACGAAGTACCTACCTACCATCCTTACTAGCCTATAATCTAGAATAGAATAGAATAGAATAGAAAAACATTTATTTTGTGTTTTATAAACATAAAATACAATTAGGAACTATACTAACTTAATACTATACACAAAAATGGACACCACTCAGCGTGTGCTGCAGCAACTTAGAGGTGCTGCAGCGCTGGTATTCTGTGGCACCGGTGAGCTCATATGCAGCAGCAGCTGCAAGTTTTTCTTTATCGTCATTAAAACATTCCCAAACTTTCAGATTTATAATGCTCTATAAACATCCTTTTAAACATTTTGTCGATAAATGATTATTATTCATATAAATTGGAATTGATAGGTTTATTTCGTTATTCTTCAATTTCTATACACATTCCCTCAGCCCTTGCATATCCAGTAGGACAACCTTCAATAACAAACAACTTTCTACGTGCAGGTACCATAGAAACATTAGCGATCAGTTCACATACACCTTTCACCACAACTGTTCCTTCTGGACAAATTATCTCATTAGTTCCATTATTTGCGACTACCTTTTCTTCTGTTTCATTATTGATACCTAAATTAGTGTTGGTTTCATCAAAATTTATTGTTTTATTGGCTTGTATATCACTTTCTTTGTTTTCCAGTATATTATCTGAATTATGTCTAACAGCATTACCTTTTACGTTCATTGCTCTTGTATTCTTGTTAGTTGTATCTAAATTCGTTTTCTCATCAATGTTTTGCAAATAATCGTTTGTTTCAGAAAAATCAAGCCTTATCTGTCTATCATCTTCGTTGATTTTAAAGTTGAACTTTATTTTGTCATCGTTATCACTTAAGTTGGTTGTTTCTTCATTTAAAACACATTTGTTCTCTACAATGAGAAGCACCAGAAATAATATATTTTTCATTTTGTCTAGAAACACATGTGTTCCCGAGAAAGTGATGAGTGAATAAATAAGATGTAGGTATAGGTATACTAATCAGAGTAAAAGTAATTTTACTTATCAGAGTAATTTCTAAAGAGAAGGTATGAATCTATGTATCATCTATGTATATTTTTCATACTAAAATATAAATATTTCCACTAAGCTTTTTTTAAATATAAAGAAAAGGTAGCGACGCGTGATTCGAGAGCTGGCGCATTTTTGGCTCAGCATTTGTCATTCAGCGTAGTAATGCCGCCAGTGTTCTGAGCATGCATCTGACTGGCAGTGACATGGATCAGTTGCTATCTATAGATCGTTTTTCGCCATCCTTAGAAAACTTGAATTTATATTGTATTTTGTTTTATTTAGGAATTTTAACATTTATTTACAGAAACTAAGCTACTACATATTTACATATATTTACAAAATACAACAGGATTAGTCAAGCTATCTAAGGATCGTTAGAAACGATCTATAGATAGCTCAACTGATCCAGGTCACTGTCAGTCGGAAGCGTGCCCAAAACACTGGCGGCATTACCACGCTGGATGGCAATGCTGATCCTTTGAGCCAAAAATGTGCCAGCCCTCGGATCACGCGTCGCTTCGACCAGACGCCCTGAAAGAATTTTGAAAACCCGAAGGGCTCCAGAACCCCACGGACCTAGGGTCTCAACCCCAAATGGTTCAAATATATAAACCCTATCAAGATTAATTATTATTTTGTTTTATTAATATACATAAATATGTTGCAGTTTAGTTATAAATATTACGGTATTACGTGTATTATTTTCTTACAGATAATGTAGAGAAGTAGCTACAAGAACATAGCGCACCAGTGTAGACGGGATAACTATTTTCTTTTTATTTTATTTGATAAAGGACAGCCTAGGCTTCTAAGAATAATTTATTTTATCAAACGTAAAAGCGACACTTTTTCGTAAGATAAATTGGATTGGAAAATTTACGCCTGAAGATCTGGAAAAATGTTACGTCCTACTAACATAAATGCCATAGGTAATTTAGAGATTCTAGAAATTTTAGAGCCGTGTTGGTCGAATGGGGTTGAACCTCGACTTTCAATCCGAAGGTCGTGGGTTCTAATCCCAGCCGTGTATCAATGGATTTTTCGTTTCGTAAAATTTATATGCGCTTTAATACGAACTTAAGAGTTCGTATTAAAGCGGCCAAGGAAAACATCGTGAGGAAACCCGCAGCTTAGTCAGCTCCACACGTATTGACGTCTTTCCTGTGGGCGGCTGATTAAGCTGAGAGGATGGTTTAGGTGCTGGGCAAGCCTATTCCATCTCAAACAATGTCCCAGGCACTGCAGCGTCCCGTTAAGTGTAGTCATAGGTTACCTTCTGACGCTGTATAAATCATCTAATAAAGATTTAGGTAATTTATGAATGTCTTAAAAATAAAACATTACTGTCATATAGTTATTTATGAATGTTTTTTTTTGCTTTTTCGATTGATTTTCAAACGTTTGTTTTGCAGCACGTATTTTAAACGTGACTGTTTTAGTCCACTCTACTCTATACTGATGCATTGAACTTGATAACCTTTTGGTATTGGAGCGAAATCGCTGCGACGCTGATACGATACAAGGAAAGCATTATTCTTATAATAAATTCTGAAGTAAACATGATAATATACTCTATTATACAGGGTGTAAAAAGACGTCTACCGAAGCCGAAAGTGTACAGCATCCCAACACACAACCAAATCCATAACGATTTTCCAAAAAAAATCATTATATCCGGAGAAAACAGAGTTTGAAGATTAGAATGGAATAGAATAGAATAGAAAAACACTTAATTGTACACAAAAACACATTACAGGAAATACACGAAAACAAGTAAGTAGGTACAATGGGCGGCCTAATCGCTAAAAGCGATCTCTTCCATTACTGTTTGCGTATGTACTGGGCGCGTTATTTTAGCCGAAAGGGGTAGGTACAGCATCCCAACACACAACCAAATCCAAAAGGATTTTCCGAAAATATCATTATATCCGGAGAAAACAGCGTTTGAAGATTACTGTTTGCGTATTGTACCTACAGCTGGGCGCGTTGTTTTACGTAGATTGCTGGATTTTGAGTTTTAACTGTCTTTTTTCTTTTATAAATGAAATTATTAGGTAGGTATGGTCTTATTATACTGTACTAGTAGTAAATAACTGGAAATAACATAAAATGACGAAGCTAAGTAAAATAATTGACTGCGTATTTTTTTTTGCTAAATATGTTTAGAATCATGGTCTGATTGCAACCCCTCAGTTTTCGGTAGTAGTCTTTTTACAACCTGTATATTATAAGAAAATTATAATTCTTAGTTGAAGGAAAACATCTTCAATACGGCTTAGTCAGCTCCATTATAGTGTAGACGCAGTTTACACGATGATATTCTGGCATAACGTTCTTACTTTCTCAAACTGAACGGAGCAAGATTCTGTGGTAAAAGGCAAGAATAATATGCCAGAATGGTATCGTGTAAATGCCTATCGTTTTAGGGATCACTAAAAGTGTAGTGCAAATGCATACCAAAAAATTGCACCCATGTGGGACTTGCACCCGTGACCGAAGCAATTTTTGGGATACATTTTAAAATCTTAAGTTCCATTACAGACCATCATATTTTCCTGTGGATATGGCCTATTAAGCTAACCAGGGGATCAGCTCTTGCATACTACAGCGTCCCGTAATGTGTAGGCATAGTATGCCACCTTATTTTGTAAAGTCTAGTAAATATGGTAAGTACCTACATGTGTACCTAAGCTGGGAGACAAGGACGAGGTTGATTAAGCTGATAGGATTTTTTCGGTGCTGGGCAAGCCTATTCCATCTCAAACAATGTCTCAGGCACTATAGCGTCCCGTTAGGTGTAGGCATAGTTTGCCTCCTAACGCTGTATAGGGTGACAAAGAAAGAACAAGTTTAGGTACCTAGCATCCTCGAAAACCGTCTTCAAAGATCAAAGTTTAATTTGTTAACCGAAACTTCTAATGTAAAGCAACTGCACTCATGAATTTAAGCCAAGTCTTTTAAGAAACTGCAACCGTTATAAACTGTTATTTAGTGTTTTTTAACACCCTTTTTTACACAATGTTTTCCTTCAACTAAGCAAAGGTCTCCCCAAATTGCTTCCAGTCCTACCAGCCTTTATCGAAGGTATCAACGTCATGCCAAGGTTTTCTCGGTCTGCCGCGGCTGCGTCTCCCAATCTCTAGCTTACGCCTTATGAAATCTAGACGAGAGTGGAGAAATGAATGTCATCACAAGGTAGGTGCAACCGAGATGACGACTAAGGGCTGGGTTTCACCAAAGTCAAGTTTAACAGCTTGTTAATTAGCGTTTGTCTGCACAGTGAACGCTTTTTCATACAAAATTGTGTTCTGCGCAGACAAACAGCTCTCTGTTGCTCTCCGATTTTTGGTTGTTGTGACATATTTTTAATTTTCTACGATGTCAACTGCTAGTGAGGTAACGAGCCGCCGACCAGCGATTAGATTTAGCGGCTTGTTAATGAAGATATTCCTTTGTTAGAGCATGATGGAGCACAAAACAATTTTCTCTTACTAAATTTGATGTCAAATTAACCAACGTTCTGTTAGATAAAGTTTGGTGAAACTAGCCCTAAAGATATTCAATCAGTATACCTACATAAGGTACGGTGATTGGTGGATTCATGATTTCGGAAACTTTGATGAAAAGCAACTCGATTTAAGTTCGGCTGCAGTGTTGAGTGCGACCGATGAGCTGGAGTTGACGAGTGTAGGTTGCAAGGTACCGACCTATTTATTTGGCATGCTACCGTTGGAAAATCAAAGCTTAAAACACTAAAATTTACAGAAACTAGGCTAATTTATTTATTTATTTATCGATGATAGACGAGCAGCTGTTACTGATATGTCTATATCTCAGTGTTGAAATAGTCCGATTGTTCATGAGTGGTTAATCTTTTTGAGCACTGATTAATTAGTTCGTAGCCAGTTGTCGAGCTTGTTCTTAAACGAATTGACCGAGTAGCCGTAACAACGTCATTTGGTAGTGCATTCCAATTGTGAACCACTCTGTTGCCGAAGAAGTGATAGGCGGTAAGTAAGCAGGGGGGGTCACGAATGAGTTTAAGCTGATGGCCACGTGAAGGTCTTTGTTCAAGGTTTTTGTTGTTGTCTTTTAACACCTCTACAGAATTACTTAAAAAAATATACAAGAGTCAGTTGATTGAGCCACCTAATAATCTTTAAAACGATCTATAGATAGCTCAACTGATCCAGTCGGAAGCGTTTACATACCACTGCGTGTATACAAATATTGGCCTATGCTCAGATGTAGGTTAATTTGTAGGTAAGTATATCCTGATGAAGTGAATGGGGAAAATTGCCGGAAAAGGTCGTATTTTAAGTATGAGAATTATTAGATAGTTACCTATATAAATAATTTGGTATTTCCTACTTTTAAATTTAGGGTTTAGCATTATAGGTACGCATACTTAAAAGTTTTATATTGCATTTCATAATTATCTTATTTGTGTGCAGTCTGTACCACACTAACTTAGTTGTAGTCGGTTGTATTGTATGGATCGATGAGTTTCTCTTTGCGATGTGCCGCCGTTCACGTTAGCTAACATAGATAGTGAATAGATATAGTGAACCCAAAAAAACTCAAAAGAAATTCAGGCATTTAAGTGATTTTTAACCGACTTAAAAAAACGAGGAAGTTTTTTGTTCGGTTGTATGTTTTTTGAAACATGGTATTTTATGTCAAATATCGCGCTAATGATGTAGGTAGGTAGTACCTACTTACCTACTGTCTACTAGGTAGGTACCTATCTTACAACACACCTCAGATAAAATCTAGCCGACCTAGCTTACCAAATTAAATCACTTAGCTCAAAGTCTGGCGATATCTGTGATTTACTTTCAAATGACGTACCTAAATCAGTTCACGTTTACCAAAAACCTCGCTACGATAAATATTTCTCCAATAAAACATAAATATTTCTTCAATAAAACATAAATATTTCTCCCAATAAAACCATTTCCTTCACTTAATTCTTCAATTCATCATTGACCACAGGAAAAACAACATCAGTAAGCAAAAGTAACATGTATTTCAATGTAAAAATACGGAAGATACAATAAGCAGTGAGCATCTATCTGCCATAAATCGGATCCCAGCGGCGGTCACCGTAAAATAAACCATTACCCAAGACGCGTCTGCTACAGCCAACTGTGGTGGCCATGGACGTCATGGGACACATTATGAGAACTGAAATAGGATAACGTCTTCAAAAAGTATTAAAGATTCAAGAAGTATTCAAGAAAATTCAAGAACACTTATAAGGAAAAGAAGCGGGAATCGGACCACGTCTTTTCGATTAGTAAAGTAAGCTAGCTGGCCTTATTTCATTAGCATTACCCTGAAGAAAGCTAGGACCCAAACCGTGTTTGCTGCCCTGGTTCTTCACGGTATTGGTCTCGAAGGAACAAGAGTAGAATCACCTGGCTCTTAAGAATATTCTATGTGATCCCAGAGCTGTCACATTAAATACTTACTTAACATGAAATGCTTTTATTTGATCCCAGTGCGGTCCTATTAAATATTATTATTATATTAGCCCTCAATGTCCCACTGCTGGGCAAAGGCCTCCGCCCACTTCCTCCATTCATCCCTCTCCTGTGCTAATAAGGTCCAGTCGGCACGAAACTTGGCGAGCTCATCCCTCCATCTTGTTCGCGGTCTGCCGCGACGTTGTCGCAACGTATCAGGTGGTATCAACATATCACTCCGTGTTCAATTAGGCTCACTGGTCTCCTGACATGCGGCAAACATGGCCCAGTCAATAATTAAAATTAAATGCTTTTTTGACGTGACTACGTCTTATAATTCGATAGAGCCGGCTGCACGCACGAAAAAGCTTGAAGTGCAAGCGAGAGCGCGGAACGAGCGACAAATAAGCACAATCGGCCTTTGCGTTCGGCAGCGTTCGACATCCGTCTCTCTCCTACTTGAGTGAGCGATGCGTAGACGTTGTCACGTCCAACTATCGTCAGTAAACCGACTTTACAGACAACCAATTTTTTATTTAACTATGATAATTATAACATAGCAAGTGCATCAGTCATGAAGACGCCAAAACGTCCAACGCCAAGCAAAACCGTAATAATACGAACGAGTCTTCGGAATCCCTGACTTCACATAACCCTGGTCACCCCACACAGAAAACACGAGCGATTTTTATATCTTACACCTGCGTCGTAACTGACCCTTTTAAAATTTATGTCTTTATTGAATTAATATTATTTCCGTCTCCCTTTAACTGCATGTTATTGTACATATTGCGCAATTTCGTTCAACAATGTTTGGTATTGAACGAACTGACCAATAGGTACCTAACACCGTTTTGAAAAATCTAGCATGACAACAAAATAACAAATACGTTGCTGCCTACTCATTGATAAAATCACGCCTCTTTCCCATAGGGGTAGGCAGAGACTATGAATTTCTACCTGCTATGACCCTGACACACATCTTTTACCTCATTTACTCTTCAAACAAGCTCGTCCAGGGCCTTGATTTATAATACAGCGGAATGCATTCGGTTCGGAATCGACAGCAACCAATAACAGTGTAAGAAACGTCGCATTCGGATCAATTCCTGCACTGTGTGCCTATTAACTCTCTTCTTAAAAACAATAGGGTCGTAGCTCAGCGGAAATACAGACGCTGGAAGCTGATTCAAAATTTTTGCAGTGCGCAGCGCATAATAAAAAAAATTTGGAAGCCCTTCGTTCTAATAAGTGGAATTCCAATTCACCCAGGTCTTCTCCCATACACTCTTGCCTCATACACCTTTTTTGTTAAACAACAAACATTAATTCTCTGTACACATGCCCAAACTATCTCAACATACCTTTTTGATCTTCATCACTATCTTCTTTCACTCTCATAACTCATTGTATCTATTGTCTAATTTGTTTTCTTGACGTAAAAGATCTTATAATCTTTTCACCACACTGGTTCAAAGACGTAAAGACATGACAGAAATGCTCCGTCCACACATTGATTTAAGTCTAGCATCACTTTAACGATATTAGCTGTGTCAAGTATGGACACGTTCTTGGGACTATTATAGCTGTACTAGCAGTTAGGATAGTAATAGTACCATCTAAATCGCCTTTTACACCATACCCTTCTTGCCAGTCAGTTTGAGAAAGCAAGAGGCAAGAATGGTAAGCCAGAATGGCATCGTGTTAACAGCGTCTACAGACGAAATATTAGAGTACCCGTCGGGTTTAATCTGACATTTAGGTACGGCCAGCGGAGAAAACTCATGAAAATTTATGTTTTCGAATCTTGTTAATCGACTCGCACATAGTATACAGGGTGTAAAAAGACGTCTACCGAAGCCGAAAGGGGTAGGTACAGCATCCCAACACAACCACATCCAAAAGGATTTTTCGAAAAAATCATTATATCCGGAGAAAACAGCGTTTGAAGATTACTGTTTGCGTATGTACTGGGCGCGTTGTTTTACGTAGATTGCTGGATTTTGAGTTTTAATTTTTTTTCTTTTATAAATGAAATTATTAGGTAGGTATGGTCTTATATGTTGTACTAGTAGTAAATAACCGGCAATAACATAAAATGATGTAGCTAAGTAAAAAATTTTTTTGCGTTTTTTTTTTCGCTAAATATGTTTAGAATCATGGTCTGATTGCAACCCCTCAGTTTTCGGTAGTACTCTTTTTACATCCTGTATAAGCGCATTTTTTTAACGTGTACCTAAACGGCCGTCGACTTGAAATTCGGCAAAAGAGACTCTTGCTCGGCCGCTAAATGGCGGCTGGCTAGTGTTGCCAGCTCCGATAATTATAAAAGTAGCATTTACTAAAAGGCTCTTATGCTGTTGTCTAATTTTGATGCCGACTGTACTCTTAACTAGACTTATCTTTAAATTAATCAAAAGTTCTCAACAAAATTTGTTTAATAAAATCACACCTTAGCTTTGCTTAGTGTACGAGACATTGCTTGTGACATAGTATATTAAAGTATAGTACCTTATCACTTTGGGTCACTGCGCCAAAGGAGACTTACTTTTACAGGCCCTTATTAATAAACGTGGTGTAAAGTTACGCCAGGTTTTAACTCCGAAAATTGTATGGTTACTCTTTTTTTTATGATGAATGGGTCGGCCTTGTCAGTCGGCCCTCTTGACCTCAGACTTACACAGGCAAGAGTGAGTCTACGATGGAGCGAGCTTACCCAGAAGGTGCCTATTAACTCTCATAAAAACAACAGGGTCGTAGCTCAGCAGAAATACAGACGCTGGAAGCTGATTCCAAATACTCCTAAGTTATACCTGGTGTAACTTTACACCACGGGCCATAGAGTGGTAGGAGATCGCCAAAGACCAGTGGACAGTTTTGGGAGAGGCCTTCAGCCAGCATATTTCTCCATTCCACAAACCGGGCTTGTACAAGACTATAGGAGTTAAAAGACTGCTAACTGTACATTGCGACCTAGCGAACATGCAAACATGGGTGAGTTCAGGCACCTGCGAACTTTCTCAACTATGATTATGAACGCGTTACTGCTCTGCATGACTGTTTAATTACACTTTCAACTATTTGAAAATTAAATAATCTTTTTTTTTTTTTTTTTAGTAGCCCCTAGGGATCCCACTGCTGGGCAAGGGCCTCTCCCAAACATTTGGGAGGAATTGCCATAATCGCCACGCTTGGCAGGCGGGTTGGCGATCGCAGTAAGATGTCAAACGGTTCAGAGACGCTGCTGCCCGTCTTCTGTGTTCCTTTATTCCCTTAGTCGCCTTTTACGACACCCACGGGATGAAATGGGTTGGTACTATTCGCCGCCGGCACCACACAGCTTTATAATGTATAAATTCAATTCTTTCAAAAAACTGGGGTCCATATTTATTACCTACATAATAGTGAAGTGAAGCACAAAAATTAGTTAAAACACTGGTCAATCTCACTTCTTACTGATAGTGGCTTTTATGAAGCTCAATTATGTTTAAAAATATAGATAGGTTACTAGCGCGTGGGAATCGTAGACTTGAAATTGTCTTATTAGCACAAATTCTGCTTCAGTTTGCGTCAAACAGGGCGACGCTTTTGTCAGTGACAGTCACAATACATTCCAAGCCCGAATTTTAAACTTCGGTAACTAATGAATATAATAACATCTATCTTAAGTTCATCTAAAATATCATTTATGAAGCTGTTTATGGTGGTCGCAGACTTATCCGCGCCGAACTGTCAATTCAATAGAAGAAATGCTGAGACGTCAGAAGCACATTTTTGCCAAATGTGCGATCAGGTTCAAATGTCTTCTTTTCGTACATATCACTATTCTGTCACTATTCTGTCGAACATCTTCAATATCATTAAAAAAATGGATTATGTCAACTGGTCCCGTAGGGCCAGTTTTTTCCGGGGCCAGTCGACTAAATCAGAGAGTATGTACCTAAGTACCTACCAAGTGGTTTGCAGAGACCGATATATTTCCACTTTTTTTTCGATTCTAACAAACAAAAATTCTCCTCGTTCATTCTCATTACGTTGTTCATAGGTAGGTTGCCACATGTATGCATATAACTATAATTACATAGAAACTGTCCTACCGTATTTGTAAAAATAGTGCAAAGAATGTGTACCTTATATGTTTTTGAAATAAATTATTCTTACTATTCTTATGTAGGCAAGTAGATTTTACGTAAAAATGAAGCTCAATTTTCTGTAACTGTGTAAGTTTTCCAAGCTGTGAGAAACACCTGTGAAGTTCGCAAACTATGATAATGACACTAACGCGTTAATGCTGCATAAAGCTGATCGCACGATACATCCGCGCCAAACGCGCCGTTCTGTCAATTCAATAGCAAAAATGTTGAGACGTCAGAAGAGAGCCGCATTTTCTGACGTTATCAGTATTTTATGTATATAAAAATGACTGCGGCGCGTGGACAAATATGCTATCAGATTTAAAGCTAGCACTCACTACATCCACTTACGCCGATTACTATAGATAATTTACCTATAATGCAGAGTGAATTAAAAACTGTTTGGGGAAGAAAGTTAAAGATGACGGTTGACAGTGCAAAGTGGAAGAAGAAAAACTGCTGACCCCACATAAAAGTTTTATTAAACAGGCAGGGAGATGATATATAATACCTAATGCTGGACTTTTCACACAGCATCAGGCCTCAAGCCTATGGGGCATTTACACGACACGGTCTGAGCACGAACGATTTAGCATCGCATGCCAATTTTTCACGTGTAAACGCTCATCGTATGCGATTTGTCATAGATAGCGCGACGCTCGTCGGCACGGCTTAGCAAATTGCATAGCAAATTGTACGAAAAATTGCATCGTGTAAATGCACCTTTACATCTATACAACTTAGATGATTTATACAGCGTCAGGAGGCAACCTATGCCTACACTCAACGGGACGCTGTAGTGCCTGTAGTTGTGTTGTAGTACCTACACAGCATCAACTAGCCCTAAAATAAGTAAGGGGGTTATTCTCGTTCGTGTTTTCGTTCGTTTGATGAATATTCGGATGTTTCTTACTACATTGTATTCGTCCGATAATATCAACGTTAAATCACGGGCCTAACCTAGGACTAAATATTCCAAACCGAATAATTGGCACTTGAAGTCGGAAATCGTATTAAAAAAAAATCCGAATCCGAAAAAAGAACAGGAATACGGCCCCTGAGCTTGTGTTATGGGTACATGACTGATATACTATTTACTTTTACTTTTATACTTTTTGTTTGTAAATACGTAGGTACATACATAGAAAACACCCAGACCCGAGACAAATATCTGTATACTATACAAAATTTGTGCCGCGGCGGGGTCGAATCGCAACCTTCTGCGTCGCAGGCGGGCCTTCGCCCACTGCGCTACAGAGGTATGATGATGGTGATGAACTTATTTAAAGTAGACTAATCTCTGATTTTCTTTTCATAGGTAATATAATATTTCATTTAAAAAGGTTCTTTTCTTTACGATTCTTTGAGGCGACTGAGCTATTAACAGTGGCGTAGCTACCGAAGGGCTAGGCGGTGCAGTACACCGGGGCCCCCAAGCTCAACAGGCCCATTCGTGAAGTTAGCCGTTTGTCTGCGCAGAACACAATTTTGTATGAAAAAGCGTTCACTGCGCAGACAAACGGCTAACTTCACGAATGCCTAGATCCGTTGGGCGAATTGTATTGGTCTTAAATGTCATCGAGAATAAACTCCTTCAAGCGAATGTTATTCAGCCTATTGTTAAAAATTCATAATAACTTTATTTTGTAATAATGACGTAATATTTCAATTCTATACAGATTAGGATTTTTTTATCATCTCTAACAGTAGTTAAGTATGTAGGTTAGAAGGTACCTGTGTAATATGAATTGGAATAATTAAGTACCTATATGTAGACTTTATTGAGAAAATATTTGTATTTTTAAGAGGTTTTGAAATCGGTATTTGGCAGTTCTAATGGAAGCTTGGAAGAGATCAGTTGATAATGCCACTAGTGATCACCCATCTACGCTGTGACCTCATGATACCTTCAAGAACCACAGCAAGCCATACTCGAGTGCTGTAGGTTTAATCATTTATTTTCTCAAAAGAATTTACAAATTCACTTATAGAGAAAATACAACTTTTCTTAAAGTTATAAATTAATTTCCAATTAGCGTAGCATGTAGGTAATGTCGTATTGAATTCAAATTATAAAAATATATGTTAACATTTTTTCGGCTCCTTGTGGGTAGATTCGTCGCACGGCGCGTAGACTGTACGATAGTAGACGCGTGTCAAACGCCCAATCTGTAGACGCTGCTTTCAATAAGACATTTAATTATGTTTTGTATATGATTATTCAAATTAATTCAAAGTAAGTTAGTATATTTATTTGGAATCAAATAAGTACCCAGAATACGTTTGTTGAGAGATACAAACGAACGACGAAGGAAATATTAAATAGCCTTATTCGATAAAAGACTGTGAGATAATTAAAATCTTAATTACAAAATTCCGGCGTGCGTGTTTTTCGATGGATTTTTTTCTAATTTTTAATCGAAGAGTTTAGTTTATAATGGAATAAAATATACATTTATTTAGGTACAAATAGTTTCTAACTGACTTCAAAAAAGATGGTTTAGCGGCAGATAAGGAAAATATCGCGTTTAGCGATATGGCCGATTATAAATAAAGTATTTCTGGGGGTAGATGGTATTCCCCCAAACTATGGTAAAGAGGGAGTACTCGCCTCGCTAAGGTTTGCCCAACTGGCACACTTACCTTAGGGCCTGTTTGGCCGGCCGTTGTAGTCGGATAGTTCTATATAGGCTCTATGTGGCCAGAAACATTGTTTGCGCGATTCAGACTTTCAATACTTTTTGCATCATTTGTATAGGAATCCGCCATCTAGTGGTACAGCTCCGAAGTACGTCGCTGTAATTGACATCTCTTGAACTTCAGCTTGTAGTTGAGCTTGTAGTTCAGGCGATGGTAGCTAGAGGTCGCCACATATTAATCTGTTTACCTAATGTATGTTTTTAAAAGCAACAACTCTTGAATCCAAACAGGCTGCGTCAAGAAAAGTATCTTTCAACACTCTCTTAGTCAAAGTAAAAAGAGACTTAATTCTCTGGAATTACAAGGATCACTAGCTGGTCGTATCAACTGGGTGAATTGCGTTCTTTGCTATTTCAATGGGACACTACAGCACAATATTGAAGTTGTATCGGTAGTAGCTGCAAGCAAATCCTAATGATTGCACTGGTGGTCCAGTAAAAGTGGCCCAGCCTTTTGATCATGTGACCTTCTGTTCGTGGGCTCGAATCCGGTCGTGTATCAATACGTTTTGTTTTTTTTTATAGGCACTATGCTTTCAAAAATCTACCAAATGAACGCTGCCAAAATAATATTTTAAAGATGTATGAGGCTATTGATGATGATGATGATGCCAGTACCTACTGTAAAACTGTGACGGAATAAAACATGGTGAGGCCTTCTTGGTGGCTTAATATATCCGTCACGATAGTTACCACTAGCCCGAACTTACTTACAAGGTACACCTACTTACACACTAGTAACTTAGCTTAGAATAAGCAACTAAAAGTGAAACTGCTACATTGTGTTAACCTGTATCTTAAAGAAAGCTTCGAGAAACTCTGTGTTTTTGAATTAAACATTTAATTCGTGTCAAGTCGGGATAGGATTGAGTTTGATATGAGTTGGAGTTGGCGAGGGGCGGATTAGGGGCTTTGCAAAGTTCGATTTATCGCTTTGATTAGTCTCAGGGCGGTTTTGGTAAAGACAGTGGTAAAATAAGTATAGCTAGTAAATTATTGTAAACCGATTGGTTGGACACTAATCAATATAGTCATCAAACTTTAAGAGTATTCTATAATGTCTGGGTTTTGTGGTACCCTGGTACCACAAACACATGGGTACTATTCGTAGTTTCTGCTCACATCCACAATTCTAGTGTAGGATTAGCTATGAATATGACTGTTGGATGTTACAAACCTGAATATTATTATAATAGCTCCCTTACTCCGAGCCTGAGGGTCTGATGATAATCCAATCGTTAAATTAACGTCTTAATGGATTGAAAGTTACAGGGATCTGATACCGAAAGTCAATGTAGATACAGTAACCGGAAATTGCGAAAATTAAATTATGATCGCTATTTTTGGATTACAATTTGAGAGGATAATTAGTAGTTCATATCATTCTACGTAAAATAAAAGTTAAACTTTATTATAATACACTAAAATGTTGACTTGAGATGTATTCTATGATAGAGCTTAAACTGGGAGCGCTTAAGCGCTCGTGGTCGTGCTTGCTTTGTCGTTCTTGATAGATCGTCGAAGTTAAGCAACGTTCGAAATGGTCTGAAAGTGGATGGGTGACCGCCAGTGGTATTTTCATCTGAGCGCTTCCGTGCTTCGGAGGGCACGTTAAATTGTCGGTTCCGGCTATTTAAGTCTTTAAGCCATGACAGAGGCCTTAAGGCGGCCTTAAAACTCCGTCACCAGAGTTGGCCACTGACTCATACGAACTTACTTACTTAACTGGGAGTAGATCATGTTTTGAATCTTAGGACTAAGTTAGTATAGTTAGGTACAGCGTCAGGAGGCAACCTATGCCTACATTCAACGGGAAGCTGTAATGCCTGGAATCGTTTGAGATGGAATAGGCTTGCCCAGCACCTGAAAAATCTTCAAAGTTTCAGTTTCATTCGTTTAGACGACGAAACACAAAATCCATTTGGGATTTGAATTAGCTACCTAAATGAAACATCGATTGATTGGCTGATTGTAATTTGAGGGTCCAAACCACTAGGCCAAGACGGCTCTAAGGGTCTCCCTTAAATTGAAAAGAAAAGATACTTACAAACCTTTTGAACAAGAACGGAACGAAAGCGCTTCAAGTAAATAAATTCAAAATGTCTGATTCATTAACATTTCTAGTACTTACTGCAACGACCAACTCTTCACTTTACTTAAGAGCTTTATTTCAAGTGGAATAAAGTTGAAAGTTCTGTGATGGACCCTGATTTAAAATTCAGAGCAATGTCAGTAGTAGCATTAGTTGAGAGAACTAACAGAATTGACAATTATTGGTTTCAGATAAATCAAGGTATCCCAATGCTCAGGTTATTTCTTTATGTAGATAGTTAGTTCTACGAGAAGACTACTAATGTCAGTAGGTATAGTAAGGCACATTGAATTGGCAGCGACGCGACGATAATTTTTAATAACAAGACATTAAAAACCTTAAGAACAATGTTATAAGATATAAGTAAGTTTATAAATCGATTTGAACACATTGATGTGCCTCGTGCAGGAGTGCAAGTTATCTGACTGGATCTAGCCCTACTATCAATTATAAGATGTATGTAAAGACCTAAGTAAGTATAAAATTGAATAAAAACTTAGGCCTTTACATCTATATTAGATGATTTATACAGCGTCAGGAGGCAATCCATGCCTGCACTTAACGGGACGCTGTAGTGCCTGGGACATTGTTTGAGATGGAATAGGCTTGCCCAGCACCTAAACCATCCTCTCAGCTTAATCAGCCGCCCACAGGAGAGACGACGTCGATACGTGTGGAGATGACTAAGCTGCGGGTTTCCTCACGATGATTTCCTTCACCGTTAAGAGCTCGTGTTAAAGTGCATATACATTTTACGAAACGAAAAATCCATTGATGCACGGCCGGGGTTCGAAATCACGACCTTCGGATTGAAAGTCGAGGAACAACCCCATTCGGCCAACACGGCTACAAAATTGAATAAGCTTTGTAAAATTACAACGTATATTCTGTTTGTCTGTAAATTCGTGTTTCTCTCGCGAAGCAGTCAAGTAGGTTGGTATCTATTTGTGTAGATTGTTATTGGAGCTTTCATTAGGGAGTGTTTGAGATTATTTTTAATGAGGAAAATATGATAAAATATCAAAACAAAAAGGTTTTTATAATTCTTGTTTTTGTTGTTTTTTAACTGCTTTTATAATTTGTTTATTCGTATTTTTTTAAAGGGTGTATTTAAAAAAAATAATGCTGGACATTTCACACAGCATCATCTAGCCCCAAACTAAGCAAAGCTTGTACTATGGGAACCAGTAACTGATATACTCGTACTACTTATACAGGGTGTAAAAAGAAGTCTACCGAAGCCGAAAGGGGTAGGTACAGCATCCCAAGACACAACCAAATCTTAAAGGTTTTTCCGAAAAAATCATTATATCCGGAGAAAACAGCGTTTGAAGATTACTGTTTGCGTATGTACTAGGCGCATTGTTTTACGTAGATTGCTGGATTTTGAGTTTTAACTGTTTTTTCTTTTACTAATGAATTTATCAGGTAGGTATGATATTATTATGTACTAGTAGTAAATAACCGAAAATAACATAAAATGACGTAGCTAAGGCAAAAAAAAAATTGCGTTTTTTTTCGCTACATATGTTTAGAATCAGACGACATAGTCGGCGTGGTTGGACGGCAATGGATGAGGATAGCACGGAGCCGAGAGGAGTGGCGGGTTAGAGAGGAGGCCTACGCCCAGCAGTGGGTATTGATGTGTTATTGAAGATGATGATGATGATGATTTTTAGAATCATGGTCATCCAAAGTATTTAAGTATTCTACTTTTTATACCTATGTGTATTTGTGTTTCTGTACAAAAATAATTAATTATTTCCTTCCGGCCGTTTTCGCAACTAATTTTCGCAACCAGTTGCGAAAGCATCCTTCTTTATTCTCTCCAAATCTCCAATTCGCTATGTTAAAAGGAATAAAATAATGCCTTGAGAAACAAACATTGGCCTCGTCCTTCACTAATTCGATTACAAAAGGTTTCTTTGAGAATCAAATACCTAAAAAGTTGTTTGACTGAGATCGTAATACCAATCTAGGTCTCAAAGCCAGACTGGATCAAGGGCCCTACTATGAGCTCTTATAGCGATCCAGTTTCAGCAAAGAAAAAATTATATGCACTATGCCAGTACTCTCAAACGGTGAAGGAAAACATCGTGAGGAAACCGGCATGTCGTAGAACCTAAAAAGTTCGAAAACATGTGTCAAGTGCACGAAAGGAGCCTATTAGGGCGCACTTATAATACTTTCACCACACTGGTTCGAAAGAACTGGGGGGTTACTATTAACTCTTATTTCCAGGCAGTTTTTGAATTGCATGGCAATTTTGACATAAAGAAACGAATCTGAAATGGCGGCGCTTATCATGCTCTCTCGCTTGCACATTAGTGACTGCATTAGTGTGCTAGCGAAAGAACATGATAGGTTGCGAAGTTTCTTTAATGAACCGGGTTATTCGAAATTGACATGAAGTTCGAAAACTGCCAGGCAATAAGAGTTCATGCTAACCCAACTGGTGACACGACAAAGAAGAAGAAATCCTTTAATTCTTCTTTTATCGTCGATGATCTATCTCTTACTAAACGAACTAACGTGTATTTCCAGTATTTCATATATTATTTTGGTGTATGTAGTACACTACCTCAAATTATTATGTAAAACTGCTATCTTTCCATGCTGCTTGCGTCTACGAAATAGCTACGAGCTGCTACGAATAGCTACGGCGTAACTACATACAGTCAGCTTCAAAATTGATGAAATTATTTGTGATGATAATAAAATTTATTAACAGAAAGTAATAATTTAATAAGTAGTAGTAGGTAGGTACAAAATTCTAATTTTATACCTAAATGTTTTTATTTTAAGATTTGAATAAAAGATCTCATAGCTTTAAGAAATGTTTGTTACACAAACTCAATTTTTATATTAATATAAAAAAATTGCGATGTCCTTACAGGACTCATGTGTTAGCTACCTAGTACACCTATTTATAATACCTTGTACACTCACATGTAAGCAATAAATACTTTGACTTTGACTTTTCACTTTGACTTTGACTAAGCTACTACATGATAGATAGATAGATAGATAGATAGATAGATAAAATATTTATTTACATATTTACATATATTTACAAAATACAACAAGATTAGTCAAGCTATCTAAGGATCGTTAGAAACGATCTATAGATAGCTCAACTGATCCAGGTCACACACAGTTGAGCTTCAAAATATATAATTTAAATTATTTATATTATTTCAAAGTGATCCCAGCGGTCCTACTGAATAAATGATTTTTGACTTTGACTTTAATCGGCCTGAAATTAAATAATTTTGGTTTCTATTATATTTATCAATTGTCATAAGTAAGTACCTACTACCTACTTAATTTCTTGGGAAGTACATTTAAGACACACAAAAAAAAACCAGTTGAACAAAAAACCTCATTTTTGACCGCCACAACATTGATCGGTCAGTAAGTGAGCGTCATTATCAACTGAGCGCTTCCGTGCTTCGGAGGGCAAGCTAAATGGTCGGTCCCGGCTAAGACTTGACAAATCTCCGTCACCAGAAATGGCCACTAACATAATTACGATCTTAATACCAACATTCAAAAATCTAAACCACCCATGCATAGGAAATTTTATAAATTTTTCATCAAACAACTATTGTAACTGACTGTACTCACATTGTTTCTCGTGTGCCGAAATTCGTGCATGCTTGTACTTACGGTATGCTAGTGTTATCTGGAACAATTACCTAGGTCATAAGACCGCTGTTAAACGAGGATGTAACTTCAAAATAGTTTTGTTGAAAATTTATATTTTCCGACTGTAGTTTAATCTATATATATATAAAATGAATCCCTATTTCCCTTGGTCACGGCATCACGCGTGAACGGCTGGACTGATTTCATTATTTTTTTTGTTGTGTTTGTTATTTTCAGGAGAAGGTTCTTATGACAGAAAAAAACTATATATTAATCATGGAGGGCGTGAAATAAGGGTTGAAAGTTTGTATGGGGAGTTGGTAGTTCCAGTTAAATGCAATAGATGGCGTTGCTAATAAGTATGTTATTTCGCTGACGAAGTCGCGGGTACCAGCTAGTGTACTATATTCTGTACGTCTTACCTATTACCGCAGTCAGAATCGTTCACGGCTAGTAAGTAAAGATTTTCCTAATACAATTTTCTAAAGAATATCTTTACTGAGGAACGGATTTGAACATTAGTAGGTATCGTATTCATTTCAAATAGTTTTTAATAATAGGTCGAGATTGTAAAAAGTTGGTCAGCTTACACGACTAGACGACCTCTGTGGCGCAGTGGGCGAAGGTCCGCCTGCGACGCAGAAGGTTGCGGGTTCGATCCCCGCCGCGGGACATGATGTTTGTGTGGCCGACAGATATTTGTCTCGGGTCTGGGTGTTTCTATGTATAATATGTATGTATTTACAAACAAATAGTATATCAGTTAACTGGTTCCCATAGTGCAAGCTTTGCTTAGTTTGGGGCTAGATGATGCTGTGTGAAAATGTCCAGCATTATTTATTATTATTATTAATTACAACTCAATCGAATCGTCAAGGATACAGTGCTAAAAACTTATCTGAACCGGTGATATCGTATTTGGTGTTGGCAGAAAAATATATTTTAAGCATTATATTTTTCACAGAACGGCACGTAAGTATACTTCAACACAAAGTAATAAGCTTGTTGCGCCGTCGCGGACACCGTAGGTCCCACAGAACATAGTTCTGTGGTAGGCCCCATGACTTGCCCACGCGTCCTAGGCGCATACAGGCTCTTGCTCATAATACTAATTAATACATTTTAGAGTAAAATTCGTTCCTTCCTCTTTTGGTTTCCGGTCCAGATAAGTTTGTGGCACTTGTACTTACAATAGTGCGTGCGAATATTATTATCCAAAAAGGTCGCATAAAAAGCTTTATTTGTGAAAAAGATCTGCAATTAATTTCATATCTCGAGTGAAAAGTATGTCTTTGTAACCTTTTCAATTTAAAATAAATGTTTTCACCTTCGTTTAGATGAAATATCAACTTACACGTTGCAAAAAGGTTTGTGTTGCTCAGAAGAATCGCTTCATTAGAACCTTCGAAAGATATATGATCGAAGGTAAGAACAATAGGTAGGTACAGTAAAAATATGAGCTTCGCGGCTTTTGGTACACTTCAGTGCAATAAAAAAGGTTAGAAACAAAAACTTTGCTGAAAAAAGTACTACCATACTTGATAATGCAGAATAGGTGCAAAAAAACCAACACGCATCACGCCATTCTCTCAGATCTTTTTGTGTAAATAGATAGATAAACGCTTTATTGTACACAAGAACCTTATTACAGAGAATATATAAAAATAAACACATTGTATAATGGGCGGCCATATCGCTAAGAGCGGTACTTGCATTCCAGATCCTTTGATGTCTAAGGGGGTAAACAGATCCATGTCCAGATAAGTACATATTTGGCACATGCTAATATTTTGCAGAAGTCAGCACTCCATACGTGACCGGTTGGAAGATTCACAAAAGATCTGAGATAATGTCTACTACGTCTTGTGATCCTGTTTTGTGTAATAAAGGGATTTCCCAACACATTTACACACTGTTGCAATATTGGGTGGGACTGATAGGTTTTCTTTTTTTTTAAGCAGGGATTTATTTCATATCAAATTATTTTGTCCTTAACTGTAAGTACGGATTCTTCAATTTACTTAAAAGGTTCTCATACAATCAGTCTCACGGTGAACGATGGATATAATGAAGAGGATGGATAAAATGATATCTCGTTGTTTGTGAAAATACCAGCATTTGTTTTGTGAGAAGAAAGATTATCTGTTTGCTTGACAAGCACTATAGGCACAAACGTTTGAAAGCAAAAATGTCGAAGAATTGGATTAAAAAGACTTGTCCACAGAGTTACAATTCTTGGAACTTTCTGACTGAGTTCACCAAAACATGTCGTTATTTCGAAGAATGCTACAGTACTACGGGAATAACCCCCATAAGCATGTGGTGTGGTCAAATAATTATAAGTGCGCCACAAAGGTGCTCATTTTTTTACTTAAAATCGTGTTACTCTTCTTTAAGTGTTGCTTTAAATGACGCACATACGAAAAATTGGCCATTAACGTATCTTGCCTACTTTTCGCTGGGCCACATTAAGCGTAACTTGCACGCCGTATTTTACGCTTACGCGACGAAACATACGCTGCGTGTGGTTCACTTATTCCAACCGCGTAAGCGATTTCCGGGGATATGGAACTGAGTGTATTTTTCGAATCGAAAAATCCTTTGGATACAATTAGATTCGAACTAACGACTACAGGCAAAAGACGCGAATAACCACTAGTATATCTCTAGTTTATCCCATTTTATTGCGTAAAAGTCTAGCTCTAAAGTTAATCCTAGGTGTCAAAGAATATAGTATCTAACAGAAGGTTACTTGATACCTGGGGCCACAAAAACAGGATGGCTTTAAACCCCATTATGCGATAGACATAGGCAGGACACTTGGCCAGATTTGTTCATGGCAAATGTAAGGCTTTGACCGAATGGTACCCAAGGGAAAGTGCTAGAAGCCGGGGCAGACCAGCAGCCAGGTGGGTGGATGATATAGAGGCCATTGAGGGAAAGACATGGCTGAGATCAGCTCAGGACAGAGTGGCGTTTGAGGGAAGAGGCTTATGTCCAGCAGTAGGCTATTATCTGAGCTGTCAATGATGATTCTGATGCGATAGACATTGGAGTTTCTTCTGTCTTTCTCACGGTATTGGTCGTGAAGGAACAGTAGTAGAATCACCTAGTTTTAAGACTATTCTAAGTGACTCCAACGGTCCTACTGAATAGGTAAGTGATAGTGGAATGCTTATTTGAATACATGCCTACATTTTGCAGAAGTTAGAATTCCATATCTGACAGGTTGCAAGCTAGCTCGCCTATAGAATACTAACTTGGTTCCTCATGATGTTTTCCATTGATGCACGGCGATACGATACGAACACGGCTCAAATCATATTGTTGCCATTCCATATGGTATTTATACTACCTTACCTATGCAATAATCATAATCGTTTTTCAGATCTGTAGTTATATTTTTGTAAGTAAGCTGCAGACTGCACATGGATCGGCATTTCTTTCCTGGATGCATCTGGCCAGTCGCCAGCGAATGCCGGTTAGATTAAACCACGGTTAAATATGGCGGTGCTAACATCTCTCGAGTTATTGAGCGTATGTGTTCCAAACGGTAGGTGCTGATGGGGTTTTAAAAGCCTTTATTTTATTACTTGTACCTACACTCGATTTGCAATTGTATATTTTCTTTTCCCCTGCAATGTTAAGAGCCACTTTGAAACGCACTTAATATCCTCTCAACACACTGGTTCGAAATAACTAGTGACACGACAAGAAGAAGACCTTGCGTTGTTTAAATGTATGTCTGTTTGGCCAGGTTAAATCTTGCCTAAATAAGTAGACCCATTTCCTGAGTCAATGGATCTGTATTTGGTTATCTTCTTATCGTGTCACCAGTTATTTCGAACCAGTGTGATGAAAGGATTTTAAGTGGGCCTCAAAGAGGCTCCTTTCGTGCACTACTATTTTGGTAATAAAAAATGGGTATAAGCAACCACTGTGTGGACTGTATGCGACGAAGGCCCAATTGACGATGGCTCAATGAGCTAGAAAAGATTGGTCTTGTTATGTACCCAGGGACCGAAAGGCGTGGATGGAGGAGAGGGAAGCCTTTGCCTTGCAATGGCCTTAAAAAAAATCAGGCTTCTAAATAAAATATGTAAGTGAAGCAGCAAAATGCTCTACACAAGATAGTTCATTATGCAAAACACTTTAATCCTCTATTCTGATGTTGCACCACGAATAAAGCCGTGGGCGGGAACTAAATGCACAACCCTTGTGGTTTCATTATCTAAGTCCATGTTACTCGTATCTTGCCGTATTCCTAAAGCGGCATGCTTTAAGTAAAAATCCTGTTGAGGGGCCTTGTTGGTCCTAAAGTGGGTTCGGATCTCGGCATTGTGGACATGTTTTTTAATAGTGTCATTTGCACCATTTGCCCCATCAATGGTGTAAACGGTACATGACAGTGTCGTTTGCACCATTTGCCCCATCAATGGTGTAAACGGTACATGACAGTGTCGTCGTTTGCACCATTTGCCCCATCAATGGTGTAAACGGTACATGACAGTGTCGTTTGCCCAATTAATGGTGCTGGCCAATGGTGCAAATGACACTACGGGCAAACTTCTGGGTACAAGGTTCTTAAATCATCATTATCAACTCAGTTTTTTGCTTTAGCCCCTTGCTTCAAAAAAATTATACATAAGTAGGTATTAAAAAAATCTCATCTCAGATTAAACCTCAGATTTACCAAGGTTGCTGGGGTTAAAACTGGTCTAGAACTTTTTGTGATATTAGATTACTCAAAATAAAGTCTGACTCAGAAAATTGGATACTAAATTGGATATTGGTCTGGGGATTGGCTTACGTCACAGGCAACGACATATCAAGTTACGTGTACTCAAAGTACTCAAGGTACTCGTACAAACGGAAACTGGGGTAAAGTAGTATCCATAGCGTTAGTACTATGAACATACAAAGAGCCGTTTATCAAACGCAAACGTAGCTTTTATTGCACTATTTTTTGTTAGAATATTTAGGTACCAGAAAGCCCACCTTTAGCAAAGAAGATACAGTTTATTTACATTGTGGTGTATGACCATCACATCAATTACATAATTGAGTACTGCGACGGGAGGTTTATAACTACATTAGTGGGCTTGTATCAAAGAGTCTTCCTTGGGCCTTATAGACAAGAAATGAAGCCATGACGTAGGACTTCAGGAGGCTTCTCAAAACTCCATCACAGAGTTGGCCAACTCATTCAAACTTATAGTCATGGCGTGTAGTGCTAAGCCGAAGGTTTCCTCACGATGTTTTCCTTCACAGTCAGAACGAACATAAAATCAAAGACAATTGAATTTGAACTCTGCCTATATGTGTGAAAGTTCATCCTAGCCAATATGATGTGATGATTAATAAACAAAGTCAAAAACAGAAAGAACAACAATAACTTTGTCAACAATACGTTTATTCCACGTTGGTTTCACAAACACGTTAGGTCACTTTTAGCAGCAGAACAGCTCTTCAAGATCTTCAGTGGCAGGTTTAGCAGGATCTCATGAGAAGGCGCAACCAGCAGGACATGCACTGAGAAAGAGGGTCACAGCCTCCAGGGACTTTGCGAACTTGCTGATGTTTATATTAAAGTCATCGTCTTCAGAGCATTTGGTAAACATGCCACTCCTAAAGTCCAAGATACTCAGGTTAGTGGCAGTTGAAGCAGGGTCCTATGGGAGCCCCCCCGAGGATTCCGATCTTGTTGCGATGGGGGGGCTCATTAGCCGTGGTGGGTCACACGGTGAAGCCGGAGTGGGCCCGTGGTGGGGCCCGCTTTGATGCGTCCGAGGCTGCCGGGGATGGAGTTTTCGATCCCCTGCAGCCAGGAGGGAGGGGTCGCGGGAGGAGAGGCGTGTCGGTGTGTCGTTGCCGCTCGCCCTATCTCCCGCGACCGAACGGGGGCGCACCGTTGGATGCGTTGGTGGTGGGGCCGCAGGGGAAGAGGAGTGTCGGTGTGTCGTTGCCGCTCTCCCTGTCCTCTGCGGCCGTTAGGCGGGGTCGCGTGAGAGGAGGCCTGTCGGTGTTTGCCGCTAGCCCTATCTCTCGCGACCAACGGGGGCGCACCGTTAGTTGCGTCGGCGGTGGGGCCGCAGGGGAAGAGGAGTGTCGGTGTGTCGTTGCCGCTCTCCCTGTCCTCTGCGGCCGTTTAGTGGTTTTGCGGCGGAGCCAAAGATCTGATCCGCCGCAGGGGCCATGGCGGCGGCATCGGGGGACGCCGTCGCCCATGAAAGGCCCCGTGACGGCGCGCGTGGGTGTTCCGCGCGCTTGTCCTAGGAGACCTGGTGGGAGGCAGTTGCCTCACCAGTAGGAGGGACTCGTTTTGAGTCAAACGCCGTCGGGGCCGTGTGAAGAGTGCGAAAGCGTGCCCATAGCCCCGGCACTATGGCGTTAAGCGGGAACCCAGTCGGTTTTTTAGTGGGTGCAAGCCCCACATATCCTCATCCGCTCCCCCCCGGGGTGGTGAGGAATGCGAAGGCATTTCTCCGACGGTAAAAAAAAAAAAAAAAGGGTCCTATGGGAGGGCAGCAACAGCCCTGGACGAAGAATAACAAATTCCCCAGAGCAATGCTCCGAGGAGTAGGGTCACACAGGGCATCTCACGAACGTGCAATGTTGAAGTTCAAGTTCTTCAGGTCAGTGGTAGTTGTAGCAGGGTCCAATAGGAGGGCAGCAGCAACCCTGGATACAGGGCATACAGGGCATGCACTGAGGAGTAGGATCACAGCCACTAGGGCACCTCGCAAAAGTGCCGATGTTGAAGTCACGATAGCAACCGTATTGTACTGGCATTTTTTTAGATTTTTGAGTTTTATAATTTTTATGGATTTTTGATTTTGTATTTTTTTTGTAAGTTTTGTTTTTGTTGAACGTGGAATGACAGAACTGGACAAAACAGTGACATATAGTTGCTTATTAGTTTTGTTTTTTTTAAAGAAGTTTAAGTAGGATTCTCTTCGATCGTAATCAAAAAGTTTTTAAACTCAAGTCTCACTAAAATAATAATAATGGCACGTAATGAAGAAGTTATTTAGTAGAAACAGCCCCCTTAGCATGGTGATTGTCTAGGTACCGTAGAATAGATAAAAATTACAATAATGACATTAGTAGATAAAAGTAACTTTTATTCACATTCTTCCCATTTCATCCAAACTCTAATGTCATTACTGTCATTTATTTATATTCTCCGGTACCTAGACAAACACCATACTAGGCAGCTTTGCACCTCTTTACCCCAGTATAACATTTTGGTTTAACATAATCAGTGTCTAGACGTACATGCTGTAAGCACTGTATGTAATGTCGGACTTCTTTCGCCATTTTTGAAGGAACTAGTGGCTCAGCTATTTTATTTAGTTTTCTCGTGTTTTACTAGGTTTTATTATGTAATTTCGGTGGCATTTTTCTAATGAAGCTTTGGATACGTAACAGGAGATTTGGCAAATGGAATGGGGGAGTATTCAAGAAGTTTTCTCATTTGACGAAAGATTTCCGTTGGAGTTTTGAAAGGACAAGCCGCCATGTTTTTTCAATTGACTCAAATTGACGTGATAAAGTAATACATATTTGAAGAAAGATTTGAAGTGAAGTCAAAGTGAAAAGATGAAGAAGGAATGAAAAGAAGAAGAAATCAAGAATTGAAGTGAAACCATGAAGAATATGAAGACCTATATGATGAAGACGAAGATGTTTGTTACCGATTGGGCGATATAGTCGCTCAGCGACAAAGCCCTTTTCTTTTTTTTTTTAATTAATAATAATAATAATAAGTAATGTCATTTGTGAGGGGTAGAGCAGGAGACGCGTTAACTCTAGTTTTAACCATAAAGCTAGTCCTTATTACCTAATTTACCTATATTACTTCATTCCCAAATAAGTTATGAATATGGAAAGCGTTTCAGAATTTGTGGTCTTGACTAAATGGTTCTAATAATTTAATTAAACACTGATACGCTCCGAGGCGTATCAATTTAGTTTGATTAATATGAATGGCATTGTGCTATGATTGAGCGGGTTCTATTTTGGTAACCGTCAGCATCCAAGGTGCTCTTCAAACTATTGCAAATTAGAATTATTGAAGCAATTTTATCATCATTTTACTTGGGTAGTGCTGCTGCAGCTTGGCATATACGTAAGTACCTACCTAAGTTTATTCTCCTTCAACCGATATAAAATTACCTAATATAAACTTAATACGTTCTTATATCTACCAATTTGTTTTATTAAATTCGATTTTATTTTGATCTCTTTTGTTCAATAAAGTGATTATTGTAATCTAAAATGTGTGTTCAATTTATTACACTTAGAGGTGCTCACTTACAAACTTTCATTTTGAAACTCAACGTCTAAGCAAGTGACACTTTATATTCAGACAAAACTTGATCCAAACTTTCAAAGTTTCAATTATAATTTAATTTCTGTGGTTTAAAAGGGTACGAAATAGTTTTAGTAGCGAAAAGTTTTCATATCATTTTTGGTATTCCTCGACTTTGTTCTCTTTGATTATTTTTAAGTTCATTGAACTAAGGTTGAAGAAAATCACTACGAGACATTCATCTCTACCTAATCTGTGTACGAGACGAGACGATACGAATGCGAGAGATGATAAACCTACATAAAAAGTACGTGAGTGTCGTGGAACACTCGGTTGGATCGAAGCAAAGAATACTTTTCTATACTGGGTATAATAATAAATTAATTGTCAAGTATCCTAGAAACGCTCTTCCGTACCAACAATGTAACAATCTATGGACTGTGTCGCGGCTGCGCATATCGCACTGTGACGATTTGACATAAAATAAACATGTGTCGTGACGGTAAAATGGAACACATTTTTTTCCAGCCTCGAGTCTTTTTTCTTCGATACCGTCCGAAAAGGAACTTCGTTCCAAAAATTATCCATAACATATTAACTAATAGTACCCTACTAGACTTTGGTTATAAAGAGTACCTACCTAATCTTAGAAGCAGCTTGGATCACTTAGAAGTGATCCAAGCGATCCTTCTGAATAAATGATTTTCGACTTTGACTTTGAATTTAAGATGATGATTTCATTTTTATTTTCCACCCGTTACTCGAAGCGTTTTGTCATTTTTTTGACCAGTAAGATTATTGGTTCCGAGAGCTGGCACATTTTTGGCTCAAAGGATCAGCATTGCCATCCAGGGTGGTAATGCTTCCAGTGTTTTGGGCACGCTTCCGACTGACAGTGACCTGGATCAGTTGAGCTATCTATAGATCGTTTCTAACGATCCTTGGATAGCTTGACTAATCCTGTTGTAGGTATTTTGTAAATATATGTAGTAGCTTAGTTTCTGTAAATAAACATCTACCAGTAGGTACCTAAGTATACTTCGTTCTTACATTATCATTATTATATTGGACTACATTAGCTTTCAATAGAGAAAAGTGGAAGAAAGGAAGGTCCTTACCCTTCAATGGGTTAATAAAAAAATACTACATTCTTCTTCGAGTTTTTCCCTATTTTAAATAACACCTTCAATCCTGACTATATCAAGTTAGCTCGTCACAAATGAGATACTGATTGGAGGAATGAGATATGAGAACATAGTGCGTTCATTCGTTCATTAGAGTGAATGATTTATATCAAAGCGGACACAAGTCTAAAGTAATTTTGATACACGTACGGTGAAGGAACATGTTGAATGAAACAATAGCCAGCCATACACGCACGGGTATACCCGTCGATCTGCCTGTTGGGCATGACTGGAGGGTAGATCCGTGCGTGTATGGTGAAAAAAGTAACAGTTGCGCCCGCCGGGTACATGACCGCTGCCTGTGCTCAGATCGGTCGGGTACGGGCACCACAGATAATGTAGAGATCAATTCGGATAAATGCTGAACTGTGCGTTTGTGCGTAGCGACGGATGTGCTCACCAGATTATACCGTAATTTGTTTGAAAGAAACATTTGAACTCAATTTTTTGCTTTGAAAGAGACATTTTACAGAGAACCGTATCTTGCCTGGCGGGCATGCCCGTGCGTGTGTGCGAAATCACGGATCTGTCCGACAGGCAGATCCGACGGGCATACCCGTGCGTGTATGGCTGGCGAATGATACATGAATGGTACCTTTACAGCTCCACGAATGATTAATTAGTTTTGGTTTTGACTGTTTCATCGCCCAAGGCACTTTGAATAAGTATCATTGTTTTAGCATTTTATGTTTGTTTTTGATTTTGTTGAATTGATAACAATATTGGAGTGGGTTTTACAATTATTTTCCAAACGTAAATAAAATGTTAAAAAATCCGCAAATTTGGGCACCCTCTTGAATAACATAACCTTTTCGTCCATGGAGTCCAGAGGCGTGGCTCCTTTTCAAATAATAATCCAAGAGGTTGATTGACGAGACCAATGACCAAAGGGCTGGTGCTTACCTCGAACAGAGGATAAGTACCTATAGCCATCCAACGAGGTAATGCCGCCAGCCTTTTGGGCACATTACCTGCGGTCGGTGATTTGAACACTGTTTTTTATCTTTAGTTTAGTTAAATTATGTACCTACTTATGTATTTTTATGATTATTGTTTCGTGACAGGGAAATAGAAGGGAAAGTGGAAGGAATAAGAGGAAGGGGAAGACCGAGGATAAGCTACATGAGCCAAGTGAAGGAGAAGGTAGCTGTCATGTCGTATAATGAGGTCAAGGAAGTAGCCCTGGAAAGAGATACATGGAGAGGGATTCATCAGTTGTGCCGACAAGGAGTAAATCCTTAAATAAGAAGAAGAATTGTTTCATGTAAATTAAAGCAGTTTTAAAAATACGTTGTTTTAATACATCGTAGAATTCGTAAAGTTCTAATATTTTTATCATAATATGTTTGCAAAATAAGCTTCTGTCTCGTTAAAAGTCGTGGGTATGATATCTGTACGTGCCGGCGAAGTTGCAATCTGTGCTGAACGTCAGCCAGGGTCGGCTGCAGGAGCCACACGATTTAAATAAATAATGAATGCTGGATATTTCACACAGCATCATTTGACCCCAAAGTGAGCAGAGCTTGTGTTATGGGCAGCTTGTGTTATGGGCAGTTTGTGCTATCGATCCAGACAATTTCTAAACTTTGTAGGTTCCTATTGTATCGATTGAGGATCCACCGGGATTAAACTTTTATTATTCTTATTTTTTGTAAATACATAGGTGTTAACATAGACAAAACCTAGACTCGAATCAAATATTTGCAGACCATGCAAACATTAGTCCTGTGGCAGGAGTCGAACCCGCAATTAATTAACTAACCAAGTAACCCGCAGATGGATCAGAAGTAGATAATCATTTTTTAATTCTGCGGTATTTAAACCCAGTAACGGTTTGGGGTGCAGTTTAATCATAATAATCATCAATCTTGTATTTGATCCTTGCTACATCCCTGTAGTGTGTTGGTGCCACAGATTGCCAGATACAAACAAAATACAAACTTTAAAATGCCCTCAGACGGGCAACTAAATTGCTCAAATTGTCTTGGTCAGCAACAAAAATTCTAGAGAGAACTTGAAGTTCCCCTATTATAAATCCAACCATATCAAGTTCTCTGTATAGAAAATATTCTGATATAGTAGCTTAGCACATCATTGCACTAATAATAGGTAAGCCAGCATTTTGATCATACATATACCTCAAACCCTGAATAATGCGCTTGGCTACATTACTCTTTTAGACATCTTCAAAGTTCATTGTTGTTTAAAAACGGGACGAGATGAACAACAATGAGTTTAAATCGTGTGAGTTTAAAAAGTGATCTTAAAAGATATGTTGATTTACTGAAAAGAATTATGTCAAACTGTCTGTTTTGTATCGCGAGGGATACAGCCAATCACGCGTGTAGAACGCGTAACTTCAAGCTTCAAAAAATTACCACTCGTGATTGCGCGTAGTCTTTCCCGCACGATAGCCTTTTGACAAGAACTAACGAGTAATCGCACGTTAAAGAACGCGTCGTACGCGCAATCCTGTACGCTCAATCACTGGCGAAAGATTGTGCGTCTAAAGGCTGCTAATGTGTTAAATCTACTTGCATTCAAAGTTTCCCAAAATTGCGCGTTTGGAATTATCTATAGACACTGGCGGTCAAACTAGTTCAACTATTCAACTTCTATCCGGCAACTTGCTGTTGTATTGATTTGAAGTTTTGATCCGCTAGTCTAGACTTTGTGTTTGATTTGTAGTTGAAGTTTACAGGGAAAGTTGCTAGTTCAGGTAGACAGGTTGAAGATATTTATCGTTGAGTTCTGAGACTTGTGTATAGCAAAATAAAGTTTATATTAAAATTTATCTTAGAAATTGCACCCATGTGGGTATTGAACCATAAGATTCTTGGCAACGCTCTGATAACTGAGCTAATGGGTAATCGTGCAATTGAAAATTTGTTGGGAGTACAATTAACAGCTTTTCACTGTGTTAGCTCAGGAGAGTGTTGTCACTCGGCAAGATCGTGGGTTCCTATCGTAATCATGCAAAAAAAACTGGCCAAGTGCGAGTCGGACTCGCGCACGAAGAGTTCCGTACCATTATCTATAAAAACGGCAAAAAAATCACGTTTGTTGTGTGGGAGCCCCTTAAATATTTATTTTATTCTCTTTTTTAGTATTGTTAAGATAGCTCAACTGATCCAGGTCACTGTCAGTCGGAAGCGTGCCCAAAACACTTCCGACTGACAGTGACCTGGATCAGTTGAGCTATCTATAGATCGTTTCTAACGATCCTTAGATAGCTTGACTAATCCTGTTGCATTTTGTTAATATATGTAAAGTAGTAAAAAAAGTAGTAGTAAAGTAGTAGCTTAGTTTCTGTAAATAAATTTATTGATTTTCCCTTTTATCTATATTTACTCTAAAAAAATATTTTTAGTATTGTTAAAGCTTCAACAGAAACAACTATGAAAATTTCAATCACGGTTCAGCAGCCTTATTATCTAACTTGAAACCCATTCTCATTTGTCATTCCAATAGAGCTCAACCAATCATAATACGAAAATGACAATTTATGTCCAGAATAAGTTTCAAATGTCAAAATGAAGCCCATCTCTATTGCCAGTTGAATTACACAATAAGACCCGAGATACAGCCTGGTGTCAGACGGACAGCGGAGCCTTAGTAATAGCAGGGTCCCGTTTTACCCTTTGGGTACGGAACCCTAAAAACGGACTAACATTTGGAAGAAAGTTTAAAAGTTCGATATCTTTACAGAAATCTTTTTTGGCAGATATCAAAAAATAAGTTTTCTGGCAAAAACATCAGATCTAGAACCAATACTCGTAGCAATTCAGTGGGATTTGTTTTATTATCGTGATTTTCTGGTTATATCTCCAACCGATCCAATATCAGATGGGGCGTGAAGCGAGAGCTTTCGGGTTTTCGAGCTATCTTCTTCTTTGATATTCGTCTGTTCACGAAAACCTACGAAATTGAGAGAAGGCATTTCAATTAAGGTCATTTGACCTGAGCAGTGAGGTCGTTAGGACTTTTTATTCCCAAATACCCCACTAACCTCCTAACCTCCCTACAGGTAAGTGGGGGTCGTTGGGAAGAAACCCATTTTTCATGTAAATTAGCCGATTTCAAAGAAATTATCGGCGAAGGCATTGAACCAGGCAATTTTTCCAGCTGTACCTAGACTTCAAAAAAAGAGGTTCTCAATTCATCGAAATCTTTTTAAATGTAAGTTTCTCGATTACCTACTCGAAGCCTGGACTGCACAGAGGGGCCTGGTTGGTTTTATTTATTTAAATCGTAAGTAGATAAGTGAAGCACAACTGATTTAACTACAGATACCATAAATCTTTGAGTACCGAAAACTTATCCATAGTCTATTGACACGTAGTATTGCCATAAATTTACTTTTGAATAGTCCATTATCAGTTTAACTGCACATAACACTTTCACATTAATATTATTTTTGTCGGTGTGTGTATGTTCGTGCCTTTTGCTCTTAAACGGCTGAACAGGTGTATCTTTGCAGTCAAGTTAGCTTGTACCCTGTTTTAACACAGTTCTTTTATTCACCAACATTTGTAATTTCAATTAGAGCTCAAAGCTCAACCAATCACATAATAGGAAAATGACAATTGAAGTCCAGAATGGGCTTCAAATGTCAAAATGAAGCCCATGTCCATTGCCAGTTGAATTACACAATAAGACCTAAGGTGGTGCAGGGCGCAGCAAGTCTAATACATAAGCACAGTAATAAAGAGGAAAGATTCGTATTATTTTATGTTTGTAGCGAATAAACTCAAAAATTACTGGACCGATTTGGCTGGGCGTTCGGCTCGGCTGGACTGTGCGACTTAGGCTAAAATCCCGAAGAAAAATTAAGTTTTTCCGAAGGACCGTGGGTAACACCGCGACGGACAGCTAGTTTACAATAAAACTATCTGAAGTAGGAAATAAAATCATGATTTGAATACGAAGGTACGTTTTCATTTCTAGTGATTTCGACGGAGAGGTCATAATATCTAAGATAATCTAAAATCTCAGAGCTAATTATCGTAATAACGATATAAGTACCTACCTATTTTTTATCAATCAGTCGTCATAAATGTTTTAATGTTCAAAATTGAATGAATGAATGATGAAAATACTTTATTGCACACCATAAAACTACTTACGTAGGTATACAAGATACAATAAGCTGCACTTTTGAGACGATTTTTAACCGGTTTGAGGTTTGCGTTCCGTAGGACGGAAGCGCTGTTAAAACGCCACTAGCGATCACCCATCAACTTTGTGACAATGCAGACCGATTAGATGAATGAAAATACTGCTCGCATTATTATATAGCTTATTAGCCTCGTTATTTAGGTAATTAAAGATAATTTGACCTCACCTTATAAGTGCCACATCCAAATTTTACAAATCGTGCACCGAGATGTGTGGTTTCGTTTGCTTTTCGTAAAACAAATCTTGATTTCGGTAATCTGTTAATTTTGATTCAAAGGCAAAGAACGGAATAAATGAATTCTTGAATATTGACAAATATACATATATATGTATAGGGTCTTTCAGTTTAAACTACACAAACTGACAGGGCCTCATTTTTGGGTTGTAAATAGACGTTTGACCGTCTCAATTTAATTCCTAAGCCCATTTAAGTTTTCACTTCAAAATTTATAGATTTTTTAGAATTGTTGCATACTGATTTTCAAGGAGAACAGACGTTCCACCAATCGCAGCGCAGCTACATCACGAATGGGCTAAGTTATACAAGAAGAAACAATCAATTGAAAGGATAGTCTTTATCGATTTTCTCGGGATTTTCATAACAAAACAACAAAAAAAATCATTACATAAATATTTTTTTTTTTTGAACCTAATTCCTGAATTAAGTTAGTATAAAATAAAAGACCCTATATAATAATAATAACAATAATAATAAATAATGCTGGACATTTTCGCACAGCATCATCTAGCCCCAAACTAAGCAAAGCTTGTATTATGGGAGCCATGTAACTGATATACTCTTCTATACTTTTTGTTTGTAAATACATACATATTATACATAGAAACACCCAGACCCGAGATAAATCTGTATGTCTGTATATTTATGTTAATGATTTGGGAGCTGGTTGCTATCAAATTAAAATCGATCAAAATGTATGTAGGTGGTCGTATAACTTACTAACATATACGAACTTAACATAACTTAGTGGCTGGTGACAGTTCCTGTATGGTAGAGACCACGGATTTCCACTTGCTACGCCTCACATGCTTCGCCTCATTTACTCATCACATTCTTTAAACAAGGTCCCCGGTCCAGGGTAGGTACTTTAACTTGGCCCTTCTCCAAAATGTTTTAGTTATAATTTTGTCAGTTCAACTTGTTTACCCTGAAAACCTCGTTCCACCAAATATATTATTAAAAGCTCCCAAATTACTTCAATTTAGAAAGTAGCGGACGGAACCCAGTGAATAATGAACCGGGACAGTTATAACTGTGCACGAGGGATCCCTAAAAACGGCAGTCAAACGTCACTGTCAAAAAATTCATTTCTATGGTGTAGAATGCCTTCGTTGGATTCAAGTTCAATTCCTGCCGCAGTACCTAGGTACCTACGTTCGTATGACCAAATATTTGTCTCGGGTCTGATTTTCCACTTATGTAGATTATGTAGGTAGATTGTAGGTGTTGTAGGGTACCTACTTAATAACAAAAATAGTAAGTTGTATGTAGGTTCCTGTGGTTCTTACTTTGAGGCAAAGAAAATTATACTCTGACGAGCTTTGAGGCTAGATGATGCCGGGTGAAAGTGCCTATACGAGTAGATTTTTTTTTTTACAACTTTGACTGCTCTGAATTATTCTCAAGGATTGACAACGAGTGAGTATATATATTATATATGTGGTGGTGGTATATATTATATAATTTAGACCTCATTTAAATATATCAATGATACAGCAAAATGATTGTGACAAACTGGAGTTCTGAATTTCAAGTTTCCAATAGTTTACGAAGTTGTAGTAGACGAGCCGATAACAATAGTCATGACCATTACCAAGTTATTTTGGTAACTATCAGCGAAAGTTTGTGGGGATGGATGTATGGATGATTGTCACACTTTAACGCAAAAACTATTCAATGAATTTGGATGAAGATGATGATGTCAACGGCAAATCTTGCTATCTCTGAATATGAGCTTAGGATGGCTTGTAAAGCCAAACTTGGATTAACAAAGATAGTCCGGAATAGCACACAGGCTACTTTTTATTTAGAAAAAATTAAGTAAGTTCGTATGAGTCAGTGGCCAACTCTGGTGACGGAGTTTTTAGGCCGCCTTAAGGCCTCCGACTTAAATAGCCAGGACCGACAATTTGCCGTGCCCTCTGAAGCACGGAAGCGCTCAGATGAAAATGCCACTGGCGGTCAACCATCCACTTACAGACCGCTTCGACGTTCTATCTAGAACGACTAAGGAAGCTTAACCACGAGCGCCCGTAACCTATATTCACGAGACACTACGCAAAGTCTACTGAATTGATTTGGATGAAACAAAGAGATTGGAGAAAAATTATAATATTATGGAATAGCACATAGCCTTTTTACTTTTTTATTTTCATGTAACTAGAAGAGTGCTTGGTATGAATGTTGATGGATTTACGAGTAGAGGTAGGCCAAAGAAAAGATGAATGGATTGTGTGAAGGATGACATGAGTAAGAAAGGAGTGAGTGTTGAGATGACGGCTGATAGAGGAGAATGGAAGAAGAACACATGTTGTGCCGACCCCACATAATGTGGGAAAAGGGCAGGAAGATGATGAGCACATACCCTTTTTATACCGGAAAGGTGTAGTGTTTCCGAGAGACAGCGGGTAACACCGCGGACCGCAGACATGAAAAAAAATAATGAAATAGTTTATTTGCAGCAGGAAGGTACAACAAAAAACCAAAAAGTAACTTAATTAGGTACATTTGCTTATGTAAAACGTAAATGTTGAAATGATTCTAATAATTCGATGTTTATTGAATACCCGGTAACTTGTGATTCTCCTTTTTTTTTTACTCCGTGTTTTTGATAATTTTGCTTTCACTTAGGTATTATTCCAGGTTGCTATGTATTTTGCTTTGTGGTAATGTAGTGACACAAATACCGAGTCACCTCACTCGTCATAATACTTTGACCTACTTCCGGTGCTCCATTTGATATATTTTCATCCTTTACAACCTTTGGTTTTTAAAACTAGCGGTAGTCATAAGACGGCCGTATTAAGTATTTTTCCTGTAAAAATGTAATGCTAAAGTTCTTTGTAAGACATACAAAAACAAACGGAACCGGCCCCCTGATCACGAATCTCGCAACAGGCCAAATCTCGCAGTCACCGCTGTCAAACTTGTGTTAAACGGACGTAGTTATGCGTAAAGGAATCAATCCACACTCATGTTAAATAAAGTTAAATCAATAATTTTAATTTTAATTAATTAATTAGAGTTAAATTTCACTTAATTTCGACATGAGTGTGGGTTGGTTCCTTTACGTATAGCTACGTCCGTTTAACACAAGTTTGACAGCGGTGACTGCGAGATTACGCCTGTCGCGAGATTCGTAAACAGGGAGCCGGCCTCTACTCTGAAATGACATTCCAAACCGTGTTCATAGGTTGATCTTATCGACCGAATATACTTATTCTAGCTCGTAGTAGAAAACGTTCAAACATTACTTCCTTTAGAGTCGCCCAGGACTGTTTCCACAAGGCACGAAAGACATTTTGCAGATCATGGTCACTATGATCAATGTGCTGCTGTAGCAAATTCTGAGAGGGCTAGCCTAAATTTTGTCACTGAATTTTTTTAATTCTGTTTTTTTTAGTTGGTGGCAGGAATAATTTTCCGTTGTATTTTGACGGTGGCAACTTCAGAAGAACAAAGCTAACGTTCTTGTTTATTGGCATAGATAAGTCATGATTTTTACAGTGGTCATAAAGAAAATGGCCACGTTTTCTATTTCATTACAGCCGGGGTTTTACAGATTGGGGTTGAGAGGGTAGTTCGTCATTTGCGCTTTTTAACCCCCGACACAAAATGGTGTTATAAGTTTTAGTGGGTATTATTTATCAAGGTAACACTCAATTGGATGAGCCGATTTTTCTTTTCTTGAAATGTGATTTGATTGAATGTGTTCCTAGTCAAAGAATTATTCATTGTGGACAGGTTTCAAAAAATATAAATTTATTTTATATCTACTCAAGCCTTTACAATGTTCGCTAATTTATACATAATAATAATTAATATAATTTATAATTTGTACCTACCTAACTACTAGCTTCAGTAAACCTATGCCTTCAATCTACCGGGAGTCCAGGACGCTAGGTATTATAGTGCCTAGGATATTGTTTGAGATGGAATAGGCTTCAAAAAATCACACCTTTGCATAAATATTCCGTGAAAAAACAAATATAACTTATAAAATGTCGGCAAATCCACTTAGGTACCTACTACAATTATTTTCCCCACCTCTAAATATTTTTTAGCAGATTGATACCGCCCGTTTCACAGATTCCTGATTTCTCGGATAATTGAATTAATAAAATGCGGTCAACTGATTGGTTAGCATTAGTTGCAACGTTCTCGTTCGATGAACGAATGAACGAAGGGAACGAATGAACAAATGCACGGATGAACGCATGAACGCATGACCGAATTAACGATGAACTAATGAACGAATGAACGACTGAACAAATGGTTGAACTAACTGAGACAATTTATTTTGAGATACCGTCCTATCTTACGAATACACTGTCATGCTCATGATTTCTTTTCCGAAACAAAAATCCCATTGATGCAATAACTCTGTGAATAGAAAAAAATATACCTAAGAGTAAGTACGATATCGTGCTCTGCGTATAATCGGGTTAAAAGTTTTCCCGGATAAAATACAACCAGTTAAAACTCGGAAGTGCACATGTTAACGCTCCACGGAGTTTGGACATTTATTACACGGCTTTGAAAGACTGGTCATGGGGAGATGGGGGTTAACCTTGCAACTCATTTCTCTGTTTCAATAATTTAAATGTAATATTAACGAATTAATCCGGAACAACGTGATCAACGTTTAAAAAATGTCAAATATTTTGATTTCCCAATAAATTCAGAGTTGTACTTACCTATATCCCTGTATCAAGATAATAGTGAGCATCTTATTAGTTTGTGAGATAATACTTCCCCTGCTAACTATACTACTGAGTCTTTGGTCTTTGTACTGAGCTAACGTCAACGTCAGATGTCAAACTAAAAAGATTACAATCTTTTCCCCAAATTACGATAACACTGGTAGAGACACCGGAGTTTGTTCACCACCTTTTGAAAACTTCCAAAAGATCTAAAGTTTATTCACCCTAGGATACCGTGCCAAATATAAATTTGGACATGCCTCTGATTACCCGCCGATTCACACAATATCCGAGTGAATGTCTATCGCGGTGTGATACAGTTGTGACCATATTTCAGAACCAAATAAATCTCTTGTTTAGGCTGTCAGTCAGGACAGTTGTTTTATTTTATTAATGTCAGAACTCGTACAAAATGGCCGCCCCGTCAAATTGATGACGCGTGCTCGTATCATATTTTGTGGAAGCTGATTATTTTGTTTTGTGCAATTTAGTGGGCATTGTTTTTTTAATTCTTTTATCATTGATTTGTACATTGTAGTTCTTTGAAATTGTTAGATTTGTTAGCATTGTTTAGCAATTGTTAGCTCATAATATTTAGAAAAAAGTAGGTAACAATTTTTGAAAAATAATTTTTTTTTCAATACCAGCGCAAAAACGTTAGGTATAATGTGCACAAAAATGCTAAAAAAATAATTATATACTTAGGTAAATAAATTAACATTTATTTCAGGCAACACAACATAATATTATACAATTATAAAATGCCATTGGCCCATATTTATAAATAGGTACCTTTTTTTAAAAAATTGATTTAAGAGTTTTGTCGCACCACCCTGGTATAACAAAAAAAAAAGAATTACCAACAATATTAGAACCTAATGTAAACCTAACTCTATAGACTAACATAATACCAGACACTTTCGAAATTCATAATTGAACTTCAAATTCTACCTGATATTGACTTTTCCACCTGCTTCCATCTTACGTTGACAGGCGACGTAATACTCTACACTGAACTACCCTCGAACTCTCCAAACAAAGACGAGATCGGCAATAGTTGTAAAGTCTGCTCGCAGCAGATCGGGGCCTGCGGGAATAGATCGACTTGCTCACACCGAAACGTTATTAAAATACTAGTAGCTCGTCCCTACTTATCTTACTGAACGAAAGTTAAAATATGAAGGACATTTCACATAACACCATCTGCCCCAAAAGAAAGTAGGTTGTGTCAGGGTATGTCTGACTCCCCCCCGATGGATTCCAATCTTGACGCGATGGGGGGGCTTAGTAACCGTGGTTTGGAGGCCCACGGTGAAGCCAATAGGAATCCCAGGCGGGGACGCCCTGGTGGCGTCTGGCGGGTAGGGTCGCGGGTGAAGAGGCGTATCGGTGTTTCGTTGCCGCTCGCCCTATCTCCCGCGACCCAACGGTGGCGCACCGTAAGATGCGTCGGCGGTGGGGCCGTAGTGGAAGAGGAGTGTCGGTGTTACGTTGCCGCTCTCCCTATCCTCTGCGGCCGGTTTTGGAGGCTTCTCCACGCCCTCTTTCATTAGAGTGCGCAGTGGACGAAGGGAGCGAAGAGCTTTGGTGGTGAGTAGCGGACGCTAGGTGCGGGGGCACCTTCGTCCGCCTTGCACTACTCACCACGACGCGGGGCCGCCCTAAGGGCGGGGATCGCCAGAGGGGGACTGGACGTAAAGGCTGTGCCGGTTTCCCAGACCCCCTCCATTCCAGGCGACGCCGGAATGACGCTGGGTCGTTTAGTGGGTATACCGGGAGTCCCCGGGGAGTCCCACATACCCCTCTCGCCCCCCCGGCGGAGGGGATGCGTAATGCATTTTTCCCAGCGAGAAAAAAAAAAAAAAAAAAAGGGTACTATGTCTGACTGTTTTTAGGGTTCCGTACCTCAAAAGAAAAAAAGGAACCCTTGTAGGATTCTCCTCTGTCTGTCTGTCTGATTTAAATTACATTTGGTGTGAAAGTAGGCTTATTATCCAGAAAATGTTATTGTTCCCAAAAAAGTTAAAAGTACCTACCTTTGTAAAGGATTCTTATCAAATAAATTTACTTAATAAATATGTTTTTATCTCGTCGTCGTTTGAGCGTGATTACACAAACATACTCACCAACTTTCAGGTTTATATTATTAGTACTTATATCTAGGATTATCAGTTTCGTTGGTTTGTTTCGGTGTGATAGTGGATATCCGCTGGCTTCGCTTGCTCTTTCGGTCTGCTTGCTACAATCTCGGCAGAGCCTTTTTGCTTACATAACATTTATTTTAGAACTAACTTCAGTCCACAGATTGCTGGCATTATTTGAATATGGTACACGTGGGTATATGTAACCTAACTGTGGATGGAATTTATATTTTTTAACCGGCTTTAAAAAAAGGAAGGTTCTCAATTCGACGCTATTTTTTTTGTATCTTATAACACGATAATTCCGTCCTAATTGTGGACCGATTTCAAAAAATATTTTTTGGTTTTAAATGGTAATCCCGAGGTGGTCTCATGTAATTTTTTATTCCTGAGGGAATTCCCGTAATACTCAAAAAAACTTATCCTTGCTTAATTTCCGACCTGAGACATGGAAGTCGGTTTTCTTTTTAGTTTTTAAACGTAATTATTTTGACGTAAAGATAGAAAAGAAAGTTTCTAGATAGAAACTTAAAAAAAAGATTTCGATGACGTAATAACGGCAGAAAAATAAATCTCAGCATTGAGCCTACAATAATAAAGTACGCTGTAATAATGTTATGGAAAAAACTACATAAAATGAATCCTAGGTCTCGTATTAACACGAATTTATTTCGGACTTACTTGCTTTGCTGGAAAACGGAGAACGTTACACCATCGTAGTTTCAAGCCATGTGTTCACTGAGAAACATTTGTTTATAAACACGGTTTCAGAAACAAAATCTACGTGATTCGACACTTTTTAACATTCTGAAACAAATCAATTTGTTTCAGACACTTTTTAACATGTTGCGGTAAACACTACGTGCTTATAGAATGTTTCTGTGCTCCCCGGTGGATGTGACCGAAACAAATCTGTTTTGCAACAGCTGCATGCAAGGTGTGGACGTGTGTTTCAGTTGTTTATAAGCAACATAGCGGTTATTTGGAATTGGTGAACATCAAGAATTATTCAAAAAAAGAAGCCGATATCAGGGATTGCGCAACTCGTGATCGCTGTCAAACAACTGAGGTGTTAACGGCCAAGTCCCCGAAACATTGGTTTCGGTTTCAACATTTTCTGTAAACATCATCGTTTTGTTTCAAGAAACCGTGCATCTGAAACATGTTTCTCAGTGATACCCTATTCATGTATACATGATTTATACAGTAAGCAAGCTACGCCTAATACTCAACATTGTTTGAGATGGAATAGGCTTGCCCAGCATATAAATCCTCACAGTTTAATTGGCAATTTTTCGCGAGTGATTGAACGTACAGGATTGCGCGCGGGAAAGCCTACACGAAATCGCGCGTGATAATTTTGATGTTACGCGTTCACGCGCGATTACTCGTTAGTTCTTGTCAAAACGCTATCGTGCGGGAAAGCCTGTACGCGCAATCGCGAGTGATAATTTTTTTGAAGCTTGAAGCTACGCGTTCTATCACGCGCGATTATCGCTGTATCTCTAGCGATAGATTGTGCGTATAAAGGCTGCTAATATAGGTCTTGTTAGAATAGCATATGAATTATAATAATTATAATAATATTTGCTGTTGTTTAATATTGTTTTATTTCGTCTCTATGTACTGGTGTCAGATTTCAGCAGGCCAGGCTTAATGGAGGAGTTGAGGCCTAGTTTGATGCATGGCGGCTATTTGGCGAGCTGCCAAAGAAGGTCGAGTGCGAACTCGTTTGTTGGTTTGGAGTAATAATAAAATAGTGAACTAAAATAATTACAAGTATCACTTTGTTCAGCGTCATTCTAAAAGACGAATGCGCGATCATCGCGAGTTAGCGATGCTATCATCGCTATAACCATAAGAGCCTCTATACAATGTAGCAATCGATTTGCGATAACAAAGATAGAAAAGTCCAATTGTATGGAAGTAATCATTCCGTGTTGTAGATATGGTGATGAAATCTAACTATAAGTACATTATCTATCAATAATCTATTCGATGACAACAGATCACGTGGCGTAAATAAGGTACAAGTCAACCCCATAATTTTTTTTACTCTTCTACCATCGCTTTCGCCAATCGATTGTTACATTGTCTATAGGCTCAGGTTTCGTCCTAATAAAACGCGATTCGCGTGAGTCAAGCGAGCTTCCGTGCTTCGGGGAACGTTCAATTGTCGGTCCCGGCTATAGAGGTCTTACTTAAGGCGGCCTACCAACTCCGTCACCAAAGTTGGTCAATGACTTGTACGAACTTACTTTTTAAAAACGTAATTTTTATGTAAAAAACACCAATAGTTTGCTCTTCATCTTTCTAAGAAAAATTCAGTTCTCTTCTCAACGCCGCAATAGAAATAAATATATTTTTCTGAGTTAATGATTTAACGTGTAAGCACTTCTTTTGTATGACCGATAATTTTATATCATTTACACGAATAAGTAATAAATAAAATGAATCTATTCTCAATTTAACAAAAAACGCCTAGTTTACACTTTTTTTCCACTTTAATCCATCAATGGTTTTGTTTCCACTTTGAATTCCACTCTGACAAAACTCGTACTCCTTTGAAACATAAATTCCAATCGTTCACATAAAAATCCGTGTTACAAAAAATCCTAAGCAATTAAAGCTCTTTTTGGTAACTGAAATATTTGTCAATCACCATTCCATAGCATGTATTGTGGAAACGGGTTTCCGTTCAGTTTTATCCATTATTGAATTTTAGACTAGATTATCAAATAATAAAAATTTTTGAAAAAAAAAATTGAACCGACTTCACAGAACACAAACAGGAGAACCTTCTACACACTAAAAAGAGAAAAATAAGAATATAATTTGAAGTCGGTGCCAACTATTCATTTACATCTAAGAAATTCAAAAGAACTTGGGTGCAAAATTGTATCGGTACGCTATCGCTCGATTTCTTTTTTTGATAGGTACCTAATCGTATTCACTTGGCACCGACTTCAAATTATATTCTTATTTTTCTCTTTTTAGTGTGTAGAAGGTTCTCCTGTTTGTGTTCTGTGAAGTCGGTTCAATTTTTTTTTTCAAAAATTTTTATTTTTCACTTTTTAGTGTAAGTAAATAAATACTGTGTAAATAAAAGTGTATGTGTAAATAATATAGTAAGCTACGAGTACATTAAGACTTTGCTTATCGTAGCTTAAGTAGGAAAGGATAAGAGAAGTCATGGGCAGACCTACTAAAGGACAGACCGGAGTTCAGCAAGGTGGAAAACTATCAATCCATAAGGAAAAGAAATATTTTGTACTACCTCGGGTGTAATACCCTTTCAAACTATTTAATGTTTGACTCAGATTGTGAGTCAGGGTGTGTTGTGTAGTGAGAATGAGGTTTTTTTAATGTTACGGGAAAACTGTCAATCCCTCAGGAAAAAAAAATATATGGCGCCACCTTGAGAGTATATCTCTTTTTAACAAAAAAAAATTTTGGAAATCGGTCCACAATTTTCTTAAAGTTCAGTGATTGTTTTAGTTTTACGGGAAAACTATTAATCCCTCAGGAAAAAAAAATATGTGGCGCCACCTTGAGAGTATACCTCTTTCTAACAAAAAAAAAATTTTGGAAATCGGGCCACAATTTTCTTAAAGTTCAATGATTGTTTTAGTTTTACGGGAAAACTATTAATCCCTCAGGAATAAAATTTATATGGGACCACTATAAGAGTATACCCTTTCAAACAAAAAAAAAATTTTGGAAATCGGTCCACAACTGACGGAAATATCGTTTTCTTAAAGTTCAGTGATTGTTTTAGTTTTACGGGAAAACTATTAATCCCTCAGGAAAAAAAAATATGTGGCGCCACGTTGAGAGTATACCTCTTTCTAACAAAAAAAATATTTTGGAAATCGGGCCACAATTTTCTTAAAGTTCAGTGATTGTTTTAGTTTTACGGGAAAACTATTAATCCCTCAGGAATAAAATTTATATGGGACCACTATAAGAGTATACCCTTTCAAACAAAAAAAAAACTTTGGAAATCGGTCCACAACTGACGGAAATATCGGTGAACATACATAAAAAAAAAAAAAAAAAAAAAAAATAAAAAAAAAAAAAAAAAAAACATACATACAGCCGAACATATAACCTCCTCCTTTTTTTGAAGTCGGTTAAAAAGGGGTTCCTTAATATAGATGAAAATAGCAGGCAAAATATAAACTGTAAAACGTAAACAGAACCACGACTGTCGTATCCCCAAGGTGCGGTAGATATTCTCTCAGATCTTTTTGTGTATTTCAGACCCTTTAAAGATGTCTAACGGCGTAGTCTGAGGTAAGTCCCACATGCTAAAGCTTTGCTGGAGAGAGATAGCAATCCATACGTGACAGGTTGTAAGTTAATATGCAAGACGAAAAATCCTTTGATGTACGGTCGCAATCGGAGCTTGCAACCTTCGGATTAAAAGACGAGGGTACCTACACCATACTCGTACTAGGCCAACACGGTTCCTTTAAAAAGTCAGCGATCATTTTGCTTAAGAACCTTCAATACTCTATTGAACTCACACTTGCCCAGTTTCGTCTATCTAACGCAGTAAACCAGAGTCCCCACAAACAATAGAAAATCATTTTCACTTGACCCTTTGTATAGCATTTAGCTATGGATCTCTGTTTTTTTCAGTGCCATACTAAAAATTCACGCGTTTGGCTCGTCTCCAATTGGGTATTGTGCAGTGTCTCTCCTTATTCACAAACACGCATTATGAACTATTTATTACTAATCATATTTTGATCTGTTTGTGTTTATGACCATGACATATTAATACATATTAATTTTTAACTAAAAATATAAAATAAGCACTTAGTTATAAGCATGATGTGTTTACTGTAGAAAACTGTGCGCTTAGTTTTATTCTATACTTAAGCACTTTTATAATATTATTAGTGTAACAGTTGTTGTAAACCAATAAATAAATAAATGAATAAATAAATAAATAAATGACCAATATTTCACTACGGTAGAATAAAGTAAAAGAAGATTTGAGTTTAGACAAATAGAACTTTTTTACAACGTGAAGAAACTCAACATCAAAGCCGGTAGGTTATCATAATCCTTTAATCTGTGATAGTGTAGGTATCTTTGTTTTGAAGTACCATAGTCCAGAGTGACCGCGGTAACATTGTAGGTCCATTATGGAATAAAATAATACATTATAATTATGTATTTAGAAAAGATAATCTAATCTGTCTGGTATTTGGTTAGGGCATGATAGTTGTAAAAACAAACAAACTCACTTCCCTTTATTATTGGGAGTAGGATTATAAAATGCGACCATTTTGAACCCCAAAACAAAAATCGTAAAACAGAATATGCCATTATAAATGTAACAATTATATCGAATATTTTACCACACGTGCGCAATAAATTTAATTTATCGCAACAGCAAATATACTGTTTAGTGGCCTATTTATTTCAAAGTTAAATTATGTTTACACAGTAACGCAGTACGAGTAGGTATAATACAGATTTGTTTGGGGAAAAGCGTGTAAATGTTTCTAAAAAATGTATAGTCAACCATGATAAACCATATATTTTCAACCGACTTCAAAAAAGGAGGAGGTTCTCAATTAGTCTGTATGTTTTTTTTTTGTATCTTGTTACGCGATTGTTCCGCCATTTGTTGACCGATTTGCAAAATTCTTTTCATGTTTGATAGGGTATACTCCAGAGGTGGAGGTGGTGTGGAGACGCACAAAACTCTTTTACCACTCTGGGGCCGTATTCGCGTTCCTTTTTTCGTTCGTTTGATGAATCTTCGAATGCGTCGGTTTGGAATATTTGGTCCTACGTTAGGACCGTGTTTTAACGTTTGAAAAATTGGCCCTTGAAGTCAGAAATAGTTGTGGGAAGCTTCCGAAGATTCATCAAGCGAATGAAAAAAAGAACGCGAATACCGACCCTGGTTCGAACGAAAGAAGTGTATATGTATACACAAGAAGAAAAAGACTAGGCCAAGTGAGACTTCTTTGTTTTGGGTGTTTCTATGTATAATATGTATGTATTTACAAACAAAAAGTATATATAAGTAGTTTATCAGTCATCTAGTACCCATACCACAAGCTCAAGCTTACTTTGGGGCTAGATGATGCTGTGTGAAAAGTCCAGCATTATTTATTTATTTATTTATTTGTGAATAAGGGAACGAACCCGGTTCTTTGTTTCAATGATTTGACCGCAGTTTGTTCATATTTGTTCATAAGCTGCATGCTATGTGTTTTTTGGAATAAAGTTCCTTTTCAGACGGTATCGAAGAAAAAAAAGACTGAGACTGGAAAAAACATTTTGTTCCATTTTGCTCCACTTTGTTCCAAATGCGCAGCCGCAACACAGTCCATGGATTGTTACATTGTTAGTACGGAAGAGCGTTTCTAGGATACCTAATAGAACATCAATTTATTATATTCCCAGTATAGAAAATTACTCTTTGCTTCGTTCCAACCGAGTGTTCCACGACACTCACGTACTTTTTTCGTGAGTATGGGTGGATGTCAATAGTAGAAGCACTTTAGTTAAATAATAAATAATGCTGGACATTTTCACACAGCATCATCTAGCCCCAAACTAAGCAAAGCTTGTACTATGGGAACCAGATAACTGATATACTACTTAATTATATACTTTTTGTTTGTAATACATACATATTATACATAGAAACACCCAGACCCGAAACAAATATCTGTAGGTCATAGAAACATTTGTCCCGCGGCGGGGATCGAACCCGCAACCTTCTGCGTCGCAGGCGGACCTTCGCCCACTGCGCCACAGAGGTCGTCGTTACATGAACTTTGGGGGTAGATAGTATTCCCCCAATCTATGGCAATGAGGGAGTACTCGCCTCACTAAGGTTTGCCCAACTGGCACACTTACCTTAGGGCCTGTTCGGCCGACAGTTATTGTCGGATAGTTCTATATAGGCTATATGTGGCCAGAAACTTTGCATGCGCGATTCAGACTTTCTATACTTTTTGCGTGTTTCCAGCGCCATCTAGTGGTACAGCTCCGAAGTACGTCGCTGTCATTGAAGTCTCTTGAAGTTCAGCTTGTAGTTCAGGCGATGGTAGATAGAGGTGGGAGATGAACGGTCTTTACAATTATATGATTTATGCAATATATGCCTACAACGCAACGGGACGTTTATTTCTTGGGACATAGGCAAAATCAAGTCATACAGCATTTATTCAATAGGTAGGACCGCTGGGATCACTTAGAACAGTTTCAAATAACAGGACATTGTTTGAGAGAGATTCTTTCGAAATCGTTAAGTCCATTGATATCATCTACGGCTGGGATTCAAACCCATGACCTTCGGAAAGTCGAGTCTCTACCCTACTAGGCTTTTATTCCCAAAGCAATCAACGAATATAACTGATTTAGTCGACACACTCCAGGTAGGTACCTACATTCGCAAAGTTAAATTAAAAAAGTTTCAACAAAACTCATGTCAAAAACATTTAACGGTTATTCTCGTGTTGTTTTTTTATTTGCAAGTATCTTGTTTAACGTATTTTTGCAGCCATACCAAAAAACAGGGTGATTAGTTAGACGGCTTCGTTAAAAATGATAATAATTAAAATAAATTCAATTCAATTCAATTCAAAATGTTTATTGCTTCATGTTACTACTAACATGTATCTACATAGATCTTAAAAATATAATAGTGTCTCATAATATGAGCCCCGCTGGGGCACTGCAACATTATTGCATACATTGCTTAAATAATGCTGGACATTTTCACAAAGCGTCATCTAGCCCCAAAGTAAGCAGAGCTTTTGTGATGGTTACTACATGACTGATATACTACTTATACAATACTTTTGTTTGTAAATACATACATATTTTACATAGAAACACCCAGACCCGAGACAAATATTTGTAGATCATACAAACATTGGTCCCGCCGCGGGGACCGAACCCGCAATCTTCGGCGTCGTGGGCGGGCCTTAAAAAAAAACTAAAAACTAAATAAGTTAAAGAGAGGACTTCTACCTACACAACAGTGGGTGCCACACCGGGGCAGGGTTACCGGGGGACAGTAGGTACCTAACTGCGAAAGCAAAACTCGCAAATTTTTTTGCCAGTGCTTGCTCTACATGACAATCTATTCATTAGACACCGTTTACACGGTGCTATAATTCTGGCATACCATTATTGCCTCTGGTCATAGAATTAGTTCTTGCTCCATTGAGTTCAAGCAAGAGACAGGAATGGTATGCTAGAAGCAAATTAGAACTAGAGCAAATTTCAATCCTACTACGTAGGGCCAACGTAGTAGGATTGAAATTTCAAAGTCAAAGTCAAATAGCATTTATTCAGTAGGACCGCTGGGATCACTTTGAAACGTCTTAAAACTAGGTGATTCTACTCCTGTTCCTTCGCGACCAATACCGTGAAGAATCAGGGCAACAAACACGGTTTGGGGCCTAGCTTTTTTTAGGTGATCCATCTTAGATCTAAACTTAGGCTAATTTCTTAACTAACTTAGTTGTAAAATTAAAAGTAAAGCTAGTAAAATTCAAGAAGCTAAGCAAGATAGCAAAGGCATTGTGCACACATCAGCTGTCGAGGGGCAGAGCGACATCAGGCCACGCGAATTTATCATTAATATAATCACCAATAGAATAGTACGCTTTCTTTATAAGATTATTTTTTATGTAACTTTTAAATCTTCGAATAGGCAATTTAGTGGCATTATCTGGAAGCTTATTAAAGATTTGCTTCGTTTCATATTACCACTTTAGTTCCAGTGATCGCTACTTTAACGCAATGGCGCTAGTTCATCGCTAACCCTGCGTCTTACGTGGGCGGCTTGACGCGAACGCGATTGCGAAGCGAAGCGATGCGATTCGATGCGGCGCGGCGCGTCGCCGCGTGTTTATCCTACGTGTATAGATAACGTCAAATCATACAAAGTGTCAAAATTCGCAAAAATTCTGATCGCGTTCGATTCAATTCGCGCGGACACGGGACGTAGGACACTTCAATAGTAAATCGACTGTTTATTGTTTCCGCACCGTATCGCGCCGCTTCGCGTTCACGTCCAGATCGGCCTCGTAAGACGCAGGGTTACATAATCAGGCGGCAGGCTGATTCCCGGTACTCTCAAACGGTGAAGGAAAACGTTGTGAGGACACTGGCTTTCATAGAACCTACTTCTTTCACTACATTTAGTCCAAAATAAACGTTTTTTTCCGGTACAAATTCCTTCGTAAGTTCCAACGATCTCTAATTAAAGATCGTTGGCTTAATCATTGTTCGTATCACAATAAACCTTTTTTTTCCGAAGGTTGACCCAAAATTAGGTGTCAGTTTAAGTATTAGCAACTACTGCGAGCCGTGATTACATCTAATTCTGTGTTTTATTGCTCAATAAAGGCTCAGCCTGATTAGGCTCCTTTAATTAGCCCCTCGTAATGAGGATACGCCTTTAGTTGAATGTCCTCGTAGATTCAAAGGGAAGTTCGGTTTTATTAAAGGACAATTTGAATTGATTCTGGTTTCATTTGCTTTGAGGAATTGCTTTTATATCAAACAAGCTGAACTCGTGTTTAGTAATAATGTGTAGTGTAGAGTGCGTTTCATCAAATAGTTCCTTTCCCGTCATGTTGGCAGTAGTGAAAATCTATCCAAATATGTTTGTCATTGGTCCGGAAATACCAGGACCAATAACAATCATATTTGGCTTGACAACATGACGGGAAAGGAACTATTTGATTATACTGTTAATCAGTTAGTTGCCATTAATAAAAAGAAGAAGAAGAAGAAGAAACGCACTCTAGCAGAAATTTTGTTTTTAACCGACGTCAAAAAAGGAGGTTCTATTATTTGGCTAGTTTTATGATATATCACATAGAGCTTGAAATCATTCACTCTGAATGGACTCAGAGTTCAAATATTTACATTTTGTTGTGGGCTAACAAATCAAAGAAAATAGCATACCTACAAACGTCATAATAATATTCCGCGTTCCATTTTTGAAAATTTTACCACTGGCAACTTTAATTTCAAACACAATACGAAATCGCAGAACACGTGTTCTGAAATATGTGCTTCTGGGACGTGCAACAATTTCCCAGAAGACTCCCAGAATCGCAACTCATGTTCAGTAGGCATGTTGGGAAAAATTGTGAATAGTTTAGTTATCATCAATATATCGATCGGAATAGTTGGAATTGAGCCGTGTGTTTCCTGGTAGATATAATATTGCTGTCATTAATTTTGTTTACCAATTTTAGTTTTCAGAGATGAGTTTTTTTCTGAATTGTTGTAAGCACCTATCCTACGTGTTTGACACTAAACATGTCTAAATTTGTGTAACACCCTTACCCAGGATAGATTTGTAGAGCACACCTGCAAATATTTCTCACGCCGCGGGGATCGAACCCGCAACCTTCTGTTTCGCAGGCAGGCCTTCGCCCACTGCGCTACAGAGGTCATCAAACAATGATGTCGTAGAACCGATAATTGCACAAACAGTTTACCCACAAATACCTGAATTTCCAACGAAATTTCGACCTAAATTCTCTCAGTATTTAAGTAAACATTGTCCCCGTGGTCCAATTGCGCTGAAATTCACAAATTGTAGGGAAATCTCAGTTTTCCACAAAACTTTTTGTACAGGGAATTGAACCCGCGAATAAAGAAACCGAGAAACAATGGATCCACTCCTCTTGCAGTGTCAACATAGACGGACGACGACTTACAGAATGTGGAAGAGTTTTTATAGCATTTTGTCATAGCAGAAAACATAAAAATCTTTTTTCAATTTTCACAGGTACAACTTCAAAACTGTCAAAGATTTTTTTTATTTACATGAACAAAAAAAAAGAAAAGGGCTTTGTCGCTGAGCGACTATACCGCCCAATCAGTAACATCTTAGCTTAGTCTTCTTTTTCTTGGTTTCACTTCACTCCTTGGTTTCTTCTTCTTCTTCTTCTTTTTAATAATGGCAACTAACTGCATTAACGGTATAATCCTGCCAATGTCAAGTATATGTATCCATGTCACGTCAATTTGATTATGAAAAAACATGGCGGCTTGTCATTTTAATACTCCAACGGAAATCTTTCGTCAAATGAGAAATCTTCTTGAATACTCCCCCATTCCATTTGGCAAATCTCCTGTTACGTATAGCTTCTTTAGTAAAATGCCACCGAAATTACATAATAAAACCTAGTAAAACACGAAAAAACTAAATAAAATAGCAGAGCCTACTAGCTCCTTCAAAAATGGCAAAAGAAGTCTGTCAAAGATATGATCGAAGTGTAAAGTGATCGCACATTGTGATTTGTTGATATCACGACTCTATGATTAGTTTTCTTGATGGTTGGACGCAGGTTACACGTCACCAATTATTGGTAACCTGCTTAGTAACGCGGTTTGTACCTGTTATATATAACTTAGTATATCTTAACCATTGTACGAGTGTAGACCTTGTCACTTATAAGGTTGGGATACTTGTCAAATAAACCGGTGTGAATTATACCGTCTTTACGTTAACACCTCTGTAGGCTTCATATACAACAGTACCTACTGCAGATTGGTTACCAATTGGTGACGCTGGCCGTAAATACTACTTTCTGACTTTTCTACTTCTTCTTCTTGCCGTGTCACTAGTTCTTTCGAACCAGTGTGGTGAAAGGGTTGGAAGTGCGCCTCTAAGAGGCTCCTTTCGTGTACTTGACACATGTTTTCGAACTTTGTTGGTTCTACGACATGCCGGTTTCCTCACGATGTTTTCCTTCACCGTTTGAAATTACTGCTGGCATAGTGCACGTATTTTTTTCGGCAGAAAACTCATTGGTGCACGACCAGGATTGAACCCACGACCTTACGATTTGAAGGCCGGGGCATTACCACTAGACCACCAGTGCTCTACTTCAGCACTTTTCTACTGAATTTCACAAATATCAGAGAAAAATTCTCAAAAAAGAAATTGTTGCATTTTGTAACTCTAGATCTTTGTCCAACCCTTCAGTTCTCTTTGCCTATGGACAGAAGTGCTATACTTACATAACTGCAAGCCTACTAAGAAAACATCGTGAGGAAACCCGCGGCTTACCTAGTCAGCTCTTAGTACATGAAAAGACACTACTGCTTTAGAAAACGAAGATTACATTTAGGAGTAGGTATTTAATAAGTATAGGTTTTTTTAGGCTTCGCTTATTTTGTGCATGCGTAATTTTTCTTAGTTTTTTTTGTGTAAAAATTAGGGGTGTAAAAAAACAATGTTTATTAGGAATTTTTATTAGGAAAATCGCGGACTAGGACGGGGTCAGGAGAGGATACTGGCAGGAATTATAATTAAATATAAATATATATTGGGGCTTATTACAAGAAAATGAGCCCAGTTTAGACCAAGTCTAACTAAAAAACTGTCCCTAGAAAAACGATTTTTAAATACTCGTACATAGAACGCTTTTTTGTGGTAACAGTTTTGTTTTGACATGTGTCAACAGGGGGTTCAACCAAGGCTTTACGTTTTTATAATAAGCAGCATTAAGTGTTACAACACGTAGTTTACCGTGTTTAAGATAATTTAAATTTGAAACGTTAATTTGTTTCTTTGATAGAACTGCTTAGTATAAATTTTAAACTGCATAGTATCAGGTCCATGTCGCCAAATTCTAAATTCAAACGCATTCCAATTTCAACTTTTTAGTTTATGTCAGTTCGAAAACATCAAAATCGTGTTTCAAATAGTTTAGTGTCCATGCGAGCTGTCAAAAGTGACATTTGTTGAAGCGCCGATGCATGAAGTGCGATATCGAAAACAGTAGGACGAAAACTAGTGTAGGGCTGTCACTAATATAAAGTTGATGTTTTTATAGACTTGCCTGTGACTCGGGTTAGTTTATTAGGTTTTCAAAACACAAAATCCATAGATGCCATGAAGCAAACTGCAGTTTAAAGCAACAGTAGTAGAGGTAGGTAGTTATAATAAGTACAACGGATCTTTAGCTCTCTGAAGTTAGGAGCAATAGACGATTGCGAAGGTTTGGTAGAGTAAGCGCGATATCACGATTTTAGGCGTCATCATCAAAATGCTCCAAACTATTAAGGTCAAAAGTTTTACTTATGTTAATAAAACTTACCTATTCCTTCAAATGTTATCTGAGTGGGTACCTAACTCAGGTAGGTAAAAAAATCGTTATAGTTACTTATACCTACACGTTTGTATTGTAGCTTGGTATTTTTATATAGGGTCTTTCATTTTAAACTAACTTTATGCAGGAATTGGGTTCGACAAATAAATTAAAAAATATTTATGTACCTAATGATTTTTTTTCTTTTGTTATGAAAATCCCGAGATAATCGTTATAGACTATCTTTCAATATCTTGTTGTTTTTTGTACGAGTATAACTTAGTCCATTCGTGATGTAGCTGCGCTGCGATTTGAGGAACGTCTGTTCTCTTTGAAAATCATTATGCAATTTCTTAAAAATCAATAATTGATTTTTTAAGTGAAAACTAAAACGGCTTAGGAATTAAGTTGATACGCTCAAACGTCTATTTACAACCCAAAAATGAGGCCCTGTCAGTTTGTGTAGTTTAAAATGAAATACCCTATATGGTCTGGGGTATGATCGAGGATAGTTGCCAACCCTACACTAGATTCGAATGCATTTATTTCGTTGCTAAATCGCTCCGGAAACTTGAGATATGCGCCGTATTTTATGAGATCTCCATTTTATTCGAGAACTTATTTATGCGACACTAAAAATTGCCTGTGACTTCACTTCCATTTCATATTGCTACAGAAACTACCATCGAGTGTGCCTATGATCATAGATTAGAATTCCAGCTGGATTTAGTTTTAGAAAATTGATGTGTGACTCTAAAGAATTCTTCAAAATATTTGTGATTCTTGTTGATATTTTGGCAAGAATATGATTCCATGCTTGTATGTGACCAATCGGAATTATAGCAACTTTATTTTTTACGTGCCAAGTACTTATTTTTCCTCTCCTTTGAGTTGTAATTCTGTTATTATTTTGACAAGAGGCGTAGAGCCGCATTGACACCATCAGAGTATACCTACTCTGACAGAGTGGACTCTGATGCTTATTAGGACGCTCTGGTTGGCCGCCGCCATCAGAGTGCACTCTGATTGGGGTTGCCACGATCAGAGTAGCGTCCTAGTAGCCATCAGATTCCACTCTGTCAAAGTATACTCTCATGGTGTCAACGCGGCTTAAATGAAGGGAAGGAAGGCTCAGTTAGGTATTATTGACCGACTAAGGAGCGAATTGTTTGAGTGCCAGGCAAGCGTAGTAAATCTCGAAAGGCCCAAAGCAATATAGAATGTCTATGGTTTGCTTCCTGATATTGTATAAATTATCTTGTACTGATGTAAAGGTGAACGCACATTCTGTCAGTACTGTAGGTACAATAATAAAATTCATCGTATGAAATGCATAAAATTATGCACATACTAGGCGCATATCTATGTATTTAATATAATGCGTGCGGTGTTTTTAGGGTTGAAAATGTGCGTTTAACCTAAAGACCTTATTGTATTGTGAGAAAGAAAAGTGCGTGCAGACATTAGGGCTGGAAAAAAGTAAAAAAAAAGTAGGTAAATTTTGTGCCAACATATCAGGCAGGAAGATCATGAAATGTGCGACAGCCTTTAGGCCACATTATAGAGTCGGACAGTGTTGCTGCAAATTCGCTGCTTCTCGGCTTAACATGTTTTGATCGTTTTCAGTAGAGTGTCTGTGATTTTGTTCTGAATAAGACATTTTATTTATTTCACTGCAGCATGGGTACGGCGCGTCGTCTAATAGAAGGTGAATGCGCGATCATCGCGCTAGCTAGCGATACGATCATCGCAAGTCGCAACCATCAAAAATTTTGGTCGCGCGTAGGTAGGTGTTGTATGTTTGGATGTCAAAGTCAAAGTCAAAAGTCAAAAAGCATTTTATTCAGTATATCACTTTGAATGCTTGTTACTCTAATACTCTACACTCTAAACTCTAAATTTGGAATCAGCTTCCAGCGTCTGTATTTCCGCTGAGCGTCAAATCAAATCATACATAGTTTCAAAATTCGCAAAAATTCTTATCGCGTTTGCTTCAATTCGCGCCGCGCCGCTGCGCACCGGTGACTTAGACACTTCAATAGTAAATCGACTGTTTGTTGTTTCCGCACCGTACCGCGCTGCTTCGCGTTCACGTAAGATACAGGCTAATAGGTACGCAATTTTCCAGCAAGCATGGACACTATGAACGCTACAGTCAGAGTCTCTAATTAGACGCTCTCTGTGTAGTGTCGGCGAGTGTCTTCTCTCAGGACACTAATTGCTCGAGTGTACCCGTTTGTCATGCTAAACATTCCACGATTCGTTTTGGTCAATTTGATTTTGGAATACAAAATGTGAGGAAACCAATTTTGATGTTCTAATAGACTTAGCGGCATTCAGTCATCAGAACGCCATTTACATGATACCATTCTGGAATTACCATTCTTGCCTCTTGCTCAAACTCGACTCAAGAGCTAATATTCTGTGGCAAGACAGATAACTATTTTTGGAACGAAGTTTTAACTTTTCGGACGGTATCGAAGAAAAACAGGCTGGGGCTGGAAGAAAAATTTCGTTTCATTTTACCGTCACGACCATAACGTCACGAAATCGTCACAGTGCGAAGTACGCATCCGCAAACAGTCCATAGATTGTAACATTGTTAATACGGAAGAGTGTTTGATTTGAATTTGAAATTCCCAGTATAGAAAAGTACTCTTTGCTTCGTTCCAACCGAGTGTTCCACGACACTCACGTACCTTTTTCTGTATGTTTGTTAGCGTCCTTGATTTTCCGTTTCAAAATATTTAATTCAAACTAACTATATAATGATAAAAAACATTGTGAGAAAACCAATTAATATTTTAAAAGGCGATAGGCTTGCAACCTGTCACGTTTCTTTACGAAATCTTGATGGCAAAGACATTGCAATGCGTCTTAGCTTCCTCTGTTTTCCGTTACTTAGTTGAAAATAAATCTATGAATAAGAAGTGGATCAAGTCGATGTTTCTCGAATGCTCTCTGTATTTCATGATTGCTTTCTATAGATAGCTTTCGAGAGAATACTGCATTGTAATAAGCAGAGTTTGATAGTTTGACAGAATGTATCCATTGAACGTTCTTGTAAATAGATAGATAGATAAATGATTTATTTAACCCACATAACATTTCAACACAGACACAAAAACAAAGACAAGTAACAAGTAGGTAGGTGCATAAGTAAAAACAAACTAGAAAAAAGAAAAAATGGATGAACAAAATTGTAAAAAAAAACGTAAACAGGTTCACGACTGTATCCCCAAGGTGCGGTAGACATTCTCTCAGATCTTTTTATGTTACTTATTCCAGATCCTTTGAAGATGTCTAAGGGGGGTAGTCAGAGGCATGTTCAAACACAAAAACAAAATTGTTACAGTGCGTAACTAATACCACCTAATACGAGCAGTCGAGCACCTACATAGGTGGGTGCAACAGTGGTCTGTGTGCTGTAGACGCTGTAGTGAGCCAAAAAGGTCCAGTCTCAGCTTATTGTTACTCCATGCCTGAAGGCACAGAACAACGCTGATTTTCAGACTGGACCTGAGAAAAAGTGATATTACGAACAGAAAGTATCACAAAAAGTATACGTAAATAACTTCTTGTATACAACTAAATGCTTGTTTGATACAAAACATGTTTTTTTAATGTAGTAACCCATTGCAGCTTGCACCAAACGGCTCCCAGCAAACTTTATCAGATTGTCTTTCCATCTAGTGGGGAGCCGACCTCTACTGCGATTTCCAGTGCGTTGGGTGCAGGCTGCGCAAGATCGATCGCTGTGGAAATCGATGGGGGAAGCCTATGTTCAACAGTGGACGTCATTATGAACCTACAGGAGCCCTGTCTTTCAAGGTTGCAAGTTCTCATCATTCTCATCAGTGGTGATCATGTTTGTATTTAAAAGAATCTCATCGAGCCTGCGCAAATGAAAAATACTTACTTACCTTTTAATTTCATGTCCTGTCAAACTATTTTGTAATGTGTTTCTTTTGTGTACTTACAATAAAGTGTTTTTCTATTCTATTCTATTCTATTTTGAACGTTTCTTCACACATTTTAAAGCATTTATCTTAGGTGACAAAACAGAATCATCATTATTTCCTTGACCTTATCTCACGCTAAGTGGGGTCGGCACAACATGTCTTATTCCACTCACTCCTATCACTTGTCAACAGTACATCCACTCCTTTTACATTCATATCAGCTCTCACACAATCCAGCCACTTCTTCTTCGGCCTTCCTCTTCTTGTATACCCAGCCACATTCATATTCATAGCTCTTGTACATTAACCTAACAGAATGTCTACGAAAAAATAAACTTCAACCTGCCTTGGGGATTAGAATCTTGATTCTGTTTTTTTTATAAGTACTGTCAAAAGCAACAATCGTTGATACCATTACAGTAATAGCCAATTACTAGGCTGATATTTGTTCTATCTACCATCCTCTCAAATATTGGTTGGATCCACCAGAAAATGCTTAGAGTAGGAACCAATAGTTATTTCGTTTCCTTATTTACTATTTTTAACGGTTTCGAAAAGTGGAGGAGCTTCTACGTTTGGCTTTGTTTTTTGTGGTTATCGATTTTTTCATGTGGACAGATTTTGAAAATCCTTATTTTGTTTTTCGAGGTATCATAAATAGTTCTACCATGTCAGTTATCTGATTAGTTAGTTATCCATAGTACAAGCTTTGCTTAGTTTGGGACTAGATGATGCTGCTGTGTGAAATGTCCAGCATTATTATTATTTTATTATCATATTATTATCTTGTTTGTCAAAGTTTAACATCACGGAACTATAGAGTCCCGGACCTTTGATAGATTTGGAACACTGGAGGCAGCCCCAAAAGGTTCCAACTATTTCTTTAAAAAAAATTACTCACCATATTCATTTGAAACTAGTGCTAAGGGTTTTATACTGTCTAACACTGAAGCTAGGCTCGTAAAAGTCGGACAGATAGTGGGGTCCCATTTATTATATTGAATTTAGTTAGTTGTAACTCAGAGAAATAGCCTTAAACATATTTGGGTATAAAGGAACCGAACAGAAATAATGACGTAATATCGTTCTTAGAATATGAAACTGGGTCATGGTTGTATCCACCAGGTACGGTATACATTCCTCAGATCTTAAAGGAATCTTCCTCTGATGTCTAATGAGGTCATAGTAAAATCCAAAATCACATTTAGGGTTCTTTTGGACTTTTAGTCCATATAACTGACGATTAACTAGGCGTCGAGCGCTTTGCTAAGAAAAATCATGGCCGTCCATGAGCAGTCCGGTAAAGGAAAACATAGTGAGGAAACCGGCATGCCACAAAACCTTAAAAGTTCTAAACATATTGCATTAAATGCATAAAAGAGGCCTCTTTTAGGCGAACTTTTTTAATCCTTTCACCCTTTCACCACACTGGTTCGAAAGAACGAGTGACACGAAGATGAAGAAGCAGTCCGCCGTAAATCAACATTTTAAAGATGCATCTCCTATTAGAAAGCTACTTATTTCGTCTATAAGTAATCATGTTTTCAAAGAACAAACTCCGAAGGTTCAAAATAAATATTTCCCGCTCAATATTCAAACACATAAACTAAGTTAATTCCGGTATTCCAATCAGGAGAAATCCAATGTAAATTGAATTCCATATTTTGTATGGCACTTCCAGCTTTTGTTTCGAAGCCTTCGGAGGAAATAGGTCACAGTGGCACTATAATTTGAACGTTACGACTTTCTGCCGTAGAGGGATTATATCGTGATATCGGTTTTATGTTTTATGTTCGCTTCTGTGGCAAATGTCATTAATTATGACCCAAATTTTATAAGTAATCGTAAAAATACATAAGTACATAATTCAAATTAAATTAAACTAAAGATAAAAGGGTCACGAGGGTCACAGAACACCAGGCAGACCATCAGCCAGATGGTCTGATGACATTGTAAAGGCGGTGGGTAAGCATTGGGGTAGACTGGCACAGGGCGTAAGCAGTGGCGTGAAAATGAGAAGGCCTATACTCAGCAGTGGGTGGATGTGGGCTGATTAGATAGATAGATAGAAAGATAAAAAACCGTGTTCCAACCACCGACCGCAGGTAATGTGCCCAAAAGGCTGGCGGCATTATCTCGTTGGATGGCTATACTTATACTCTGTCCGAGACGAGGTAAGCACCAGCCGCTACTATGAGCTCTTGTAGCGATCTAGTTAAGGTCCTAAATTGAACTGTTTCGCTATAACGTACCATGACGTATGATAATAAAAGTTACTAATAATAAAATTTAGTAGACTTGTCGTAAAAACTTAAAACTTTTATTTTCTCCACATTATATACAACAGTTACAATACGTATTGACGTCGTCTTTCCTGTGGGCCAGACTGATTAAGCTGAGAGGATGGTTTAGGTGCTGGGCAAGCCTATTCCATCTCAAACAATGTCCCAGGCACTACAGCGTCCCGTTAAGTGTAGGCATGGATTGCCTCCAGACGCTGTATAAATCATCTTATATAGGATGTAAAGGCCTAAGTTTTTTTTTACAATAGGTACTTAAATCTACATAATTTTATGTGGGTGAAAATACGGCTACCCCTCAGCATTTGCTCCAACAGCTCGAGAGTTTTGGAGCGCTGGTTTTCAGTGGCGCTATACCCGTTGTGGACACGCGTCTCATCGCATTATATTATCTTATTAGTTAATTAACAATTTAAGAAGACATCAAGGAATCAGGTCACTTACAATAATTTTAAATTATTATTAGGTACACTTTAAATAAACAAAATCATTGCACAATTTTGGAGTAGGTACGGAACCCCTTCTGGTTTACGTACCTACTCTTAAAGAAACATGCATCTGCAGTAAGCGGGTTCATTCCACTTAAAGCATGCATTCATGATTACCCTGTAAAATGCTCAGTCATTATAAAGTTAAAAATTCTCTCAGCATTTTCATCTTAACTCGCTCAAAATTTGTAACCATAATCTATGTTACCCCTACCATATTCCTCTAAAACATTTCTATAGGGTCTTTCATTTTAAACAAACTTAATTCAGGAATTGGGTTCAACAAATATATTAAAAAAATGAAATGAAATGTCATTTATTGTAAAAACATAATATGAAAAGTAAAATATTTATATAATGATTAATGAAAATCGATAGACTATCCTTTCAATTGATTGTTGCTTCTTGTATAACTTAGTCCATTCGTGATGTATCTGCGCTGTGATTGGTGGAACGTCTGTTCTGTTTGAAAATCATTATGCAACATTTCTAAAAAATCTATATATTATACAATTTTTAAGTGAAACTTAAATCGGTTTAGGAATTAAATTGATACGGTCAAACGTCTACACCCCAAAAATGAGGCCTTGTCAGTTATTTCAGAATAAGAGTTCATGTTAACCTGAAATAATTATCATCACCATCCACTACTTAACTTCACTCATTGCTGGGTATAAGCCTTCCTAAGGTTGTGCCATCTACCACGACATTTGCACACACACACAGACATGCAGACAGATCATGCAAACATTTTTGTCTCGTCACGAGAATCGAACACCAAGGTCAAAATCAAATCAAACTATATAGTAAGTACCTATTACAATATAGCAAACAAACCGACATCCTCACTGTTTTGCCAATATTTTATATAATTTTATGATGACTTATTCGCTAGTCATAAAACGATCTTATTTCTTGGAAGATTGGGTCTCGAATGTGGTTCAACAAATAAGTTCCGGCGGCCCACTTAGTTTGCGTGGTAATATAAATTCTTCTATTTCATAAATATACATACCCTGATATCATCATGTCATCAGGTATATCAGTCATATAGTACCTACCCATAACACAAGCTCTGCTTGCTTTAGGGCTAGATGATGCCGTGTGAAAAGTCCAGCATTATAAATACGTAGTGTCTATATGAAAATGATCTATATACTATTTTAAGGCTTTCAGAGTTCAGACGGCCTGAAAACTCCGTCACTAGAGTTGGATACTAACTCATTCGACGACCTCTGTGGCGCAGCGGGCGAAGGTCTGCCTGCGACGCAGAAGGTTGCGGGTTCAATCCCCGCCGCGGGACAAATGTTTGTATGACCTACAGGTATTTGTCTCGGGTCTGGGTGTTTCTATGTATAATATGTATGTATTTACAAACGAAAAGTATATAAGTAGTATATCAGTTATCTGGTTCCCATAGTACAAGCTTTGCTTAGTTTGAGGCTAGATGATGCTGTGTGAAAATGTCCAGCATTATTATTTATTTATAGGTTTTCTAATGTTAAACCTACAACTGTTTTTCCTAGCTGTCCTATTTTAACCGAACTTACTCTTTTTAAGCCATGGCATGACATGGGGGGATGGGATGCATAAAACATCATTGCAACCCAGCTAATCTCGCCTGCACGTGGTCCCCCTGCTGATCAACGAAAGAGCTAGCAACCGAGAAGGACAACTCGAAAGAAACCCGGCTTGGTGCCAGGCGTCATGCACCTGCAACCGACACTGCATGTACGACTTGTCTTTCCTGCGGACTTTGTTGGTAAGGTCGAGAGGATGGCGTGGGTCCTTGGGAAAGCCCATGTCATCATTTAGAGTCCCAGGTAGAGTGGCGTCAGTGGAGAGGGTAGCGTGACCTGACTGGCGCCGCCTAAATCATCTGTAATAGATGGATAAAGAGGTCAATGATGACTCTTTTTAACAAAAAGCTCGATTCTTTTGGATTTTTAGGTAAGCTCATAGTAGGGGTTGCAAATGTCAAGGTATTTCTTCGAAGCGAGTTTGGAAACATGGGTCCTAAGTATCCAAGGGGGCTTAAGTTGGCGTTTGTTTACATTTTTAAGATAACTTGCATTCTTTATGAATTATGCAGCAGTTCAAAGTTTAGGTATATGTCGTCATAATAAAAGAGCACTTTTTCGAGCACTAGGTCTAGTGGCGGCCCCTTCCAATTTCGGTCGCGGGGTCTCATCCAGTCGTGAACCAAAAAGATTCTGCACTAGGTGTGCCAGTAAGCCAAACGGTGAAGGAAATCATGGCGTGGAAACCGGCATCGGCATGTCGTAGAACCTAATAAGCTCGAAAACATTATCAAGTGCATAAAAAAAGACCCCTAGAAAGGACTAGTGTTGAAGAAGATAATTATTTAGATGTAAATTATATCGATCCTACAGGAACTTCCTAAGTGTCACTTGAGCTGAGTTGAGCTACTCATCATTTCCCTGCCCTTATTCCACTCTTATGTGGGGTCGGCCCAACAGGTTTTCCTCTTCCACTCCGATCTATCAGCCGTCATCATAACACTCGCAAATAATTTTTTTTTCACTTTTTACTTGAGCTGGACATTCAAACTTCCTCTTACTCGTATATAGGTACTCCCAAGAGCGTGATTGCGTTTATAGTCATAATGATAGATCTAGTAACGTTCTAGGTATCAGAAAATTGACCTAGGACATTAAATGTACTGACCTACCTATAACAACTAGGGCGAGAACTGTTGTATTATCGGTATCTAATAATGTGCTTCTAAAGATACAGTCAGCGACAAAAATCAACGACTTTTAGGCTTGATGAAGTTGCGGCCTGCAATCTCTATGCAACTTACGCGACGCAAAATGCACCCGATGTGGCTTGCCACTTAGACCTCCGTCATGGCTTAAAGCCGGGACCGACAATATATTGGAACGAAGTTCCTTTTCGGACGGTATCGAGAATGGGGGGCTAGAAAAAATAAGCACTCGATTTTACCGTCACGACACATACATAGGTCAAAACGTCACAGTGCGAAGTGCGCATTCGCGAACTTGTCCATAGATTGTTACATTAAATAAATAAATAATGCTGGACTTTTCACACAGCATCATCTAGCCCCAAAGTAAGCTTGAGCTTGTAGTATGGGTACTAGATGACTGATAAACTACTTATATACTTTTTGTTTGTAAATACATACATATTATACATAAAAACACCCAGACCCGAGACAAATATCTGTAGGTCATACAAACATTTGTCCCGCGGCGGGGATCGAACCCGCAACCTTCTGCATCGCAGGCGGACCTTCGCCCACTGCGACATTGTTGGTACGGAAGAGCGTTTCTATGAAGAAGACTGACCTAAGATGTTACCGATTGGGCGGTATAGTCGCTCAGCGACAAAGCCCTTTTCTTTTATGTTTAGATAAATAAATAAATAAATAAGGATTTATTTGACAAATGCCAAGTTCTTCAATGACAAGTTCCACGAAGGTTCCACGACACTCACGTAGTTTAGCCGACTGTACAAAGGAGATGTATTAGGTTGCCAACAAATTGTGTTCAGCTCTGTGGAACCAATACTATCAGTCTGTTGGCAAGACATTGATAGCCTACACCGGATAATAATCTAATACGTAACTGTGTACAGAATGGAATCAGTACCGTCACTTGTCTTAGAATTAGATGGGACACGTACACTTAGATGGACCCTGTATACCTATTTTGATGGGGGGGCCATTAGTAAATTCTTTGGGGGCCCATATAAAAGGTACTTTTAACCAGTTAATAATCTAATACTGCGTATAGTTGCTTGTTTTAGATAGGCCATGTAAGTATACTTGTTGTGGGCCCCCAAAGACGAATGAATACAGTCTTTGGGGGCCCACATAAATGGTTAAGATTATTAATCTAATACTGCTTAAAGAATGGTCAGTAGCGTCGCTTGTCTTAGATGGGCCATGTATACAATTTTTGTTGGGGGCCATATGCACAGTCTTTGGGGACCCACATAAATGGTAAATATTTTTATAATAAAAAACGTATTCAATTAAATAAATTTAAAAAACCTGAAAGGATCACCACAGTTTGCTCCAGCTCCCTGTTTTTTAGTAAATAAATTCCTGTTAGTTACACCAGTGTGACAATCTGGTATAACCACGAGTCCGTCGTCAATAAAACAAGTTAAATTAGAAAAATCACTTAAAATTTATTATTTACTTACAAATTTAACAATTCATAAATTATTCTGTACACTCTATTTACACTTAAACTATGTTAGCAATACATTTAAATTAGTAATTGAAATATTTTACTGGTTTTCATTTTTGAAAATCTCAAAATCAATTTATTACATTGATGCTAAGCTAAAAGCATTCATGAATAAGTAACATCCAAATAAATATTTAATTTTCATTATTTAAGATCATAAACATTAAGAGAATCAAATTTTTAAAGTGATTTTGTAATGGCAGTAAATAAATTAATAAGCAAGGTGCTTTTCCTTTGAAATATAAACAAAATTTTATTGGGTTTGTACACAGGACCCCTCTTAAACTCGCCCAGAAGGAAAAATGTGCCACAGTTACAGTTAAACAGCTAGGATACTCAGAAACCTACGTTTAACTATTCATTCGCGAAAGAGAGTATATTCGCCTACTTACCTTTTTTTTTCAAATATGAATGATTCCAAAAGTTTAATAAAAATTTTACTAACTAGTACCAATGGACATTATGAATAACAGTTTATTTGTCTCTGAACGTATTGAATAAAAATTACTATACGTTATAACGACATTTATAAACGTTGCCATCGTTTTAAATAGCTTTTATGCTATTTTCCCGGTCACGATCTCGTATTCCAATCAGTGTTTATCAGAGTAGCCAATGATATTTTGTAGCTAGCTATATTTTGGTTAGACGTGGTGATGGCCGGTGGAATCTTTGACCGAGTGGTGGCCAAGATCGGACCACCGGAATCGAGGTTGTCCGAGAGCACGTGGTGGTGGTAGGAAATGTTTGGACGCGAGAGGCACAAGATAGAGGAGACTGGCATAAAAGAAGGGAGGCCTATACCCAGCAGTGGGTGTTACCGGGCTGAGATGATGATGATATATTTTGAATGGTTTACTAATTGATTCAATTGTGTTTTTTGAGCTGTGTCAATATCTAAGTTTTAATTTCCGTTATAAAGTTGAAAGGCTCCTGAAATTCGCTTTTATCTTTAATATTCCCTTAAACATTTGCTAAGATAATGTGACTGTTTATCTCGGGTCTGGGTGTTTCTATGTATAAATGTATGTATTTATAAGCAAAAAGTATTATTATGTAGTAATATCAAGTTACCTGGTTCCCTTACTACAAGCTTTGCTTAGTTTGGGGCTAGATGACGCTGTGTGAAATGTCTAGCATTATTTATTTCTTTATTTTGAGAACCATAATAGCCGAGTGTAGTGCCTCGATCTGAAGGTCGTGGGTTTGGATCGGCCCAATCCCTCAATGGATTTTAATCCGTCTAATTGTGAACCGATTTTGAAAATACTAGTATATACTTCATTCATAAGGGATTGATACTTTTGACGTAAAACTTTAAAAACTTCTTATTCCTCGCTTGTAATTTCTACGAAGTATACTTTACTTCGTAGAAATAGGTAGGTACTTCAACGTAAGTATTTAGTGCGTCAACATTGAAGTTCTCTTTTTAGTCATTAAAATGTTATTATTGTGTGAAAGTAGGATGTTATATTGAGTTAACCGCTTTTTAGAAGCTTTGTAAGCAAGAATATAGAATCTGTTGTAACTGTTTGTGGCAAGAACAATATTTTTATGTGAAATTTAATATTTTAACAATTACTTACCGAAATGAGCGAGTCAGACAATTAAAGGATAAATTACTACTAGGAAAACTTCTTTGAAAATATTTTAAATATTACTTTTTTTATTGAAACCTAAAGATTTATTAAATTAGTTTATAAAATTATTGTACTTACAATTTTACATCTATTATATTACAATTTTGGTCTAAATTTTGTTAGTCTAAAATTTAAAAACTTTTCTGAACGATTCAATTAATATTAGTTGAAAACAAATTACTCATTACATTGGAAGACATTTTTTTTATTGAAAACTCTAAAAATCTGAAACCTAAAAATACAAAAGTATTTCTTTGCTTCAACTTCAATTAGTTAAATTCTGTTAAATGTTTAACAATTTTAAAATTTCTTTAAAAACTCATGAAACATCTCGTAAACTTACTGAATCTTTTCAACCTAAAATAATATTCAAAAAGCCTCAGCCTCAAAAGACAGACAAACTCTTAAAATGTAAAAGTTAAAGGAAAAACGGAAAATAAAATTGAAAATCCTTGTTTTAAAAATCAAAAAATAATCTCCTATAATCAATTATTCGTATAAGCAAAATTTTGGTATAGTTTTGAATTTATGAAAATGTTCATAACCAAATAACAAATCATAAACCTTAATAATATCACCACTTACTAAATAAACAGAATGAGCCTCATTCTGTTAAAAACAAGGATAAAATATAACATTTTAATACAAATTAAATTAGCAATATACCATTCAATTTTTATTTTAACACTTTAACAATGTCAGAACGAACCTTACAAACAAACCAAATTTAACCAATTAAATAAAAAATTGCTCACAATCCAATTTATTGGTTAAAAATCTAAAAAACACAAAAACTTATTCTACACTAATCTAGTCACAACTATGCTTTCGTTATCTGGGGGCCTCAATATCGGCTTTCACAACAAAAGTGTTCCTCTCACAATCATCATCAACACTGTAAAAACACACACTCCTATGAGGAACTTTTTTATAATCCGACCTCTCCTTCCTTGGCAGTGTTTGGCTTCTATAAAAGTCACTTTTGAGACAGTAATCGTACGTCACTTTTTGATCATAGTCGTTTTGAAAGTACTGGCTATAATACCCTTCACAAGTATCAAAGTTTATACTCCTTGTGTCGAGGTGACTATGGGACCCCTCGGGGCGTAGCCTGGGTTCCAGGGGCCACTCGGGGGGAGTTGGGGCCCACGGTGGGGGCCCCAAAGGTCACAATCAGCGAATCGGTTTGGAGACTATAATGACGTCGGGTGCGGATCGGGTAGTTTCGGTACTCATCGGCCGGCGGTCGATTTTCTTTTCTGCAAACAAAAACATGTTTGTACTTAGATACTTATTTGATTGCGAAATTACCTAAAGTATTGAATCCATATCCATACTTATACTAAACTTATATTTATATATACTTATATAATATTATAAATGTGAAAGTAACTCTGTCTGTCTGTTTGTTACGCTTTCACGCGCGAACCGCTGAACAGATAAAGCTGAAATTTGGCATAGTTAAAGATTGTATCCCAGGGAAGGACATAGGCTTTATATCCCGAAAAAATGAAAAAATCCCGAGGGACCGCGGGTCACACCGCCTGAGCGCAGCTAGTATTTTTATAAGTTGGTTAGGGCGTCACAGATCGGTGACGGAGATCGCATAAAAATGTAGAGAATTTATACTACAGACTACAGTAATAAATCAGGACGGCACAACATGTGTGTAAGCATAAGTTGCCTTCTGACGGTGTTTAAACCACCTAGAATTAGTAAGAGCCTAAGTTAATCCTTTTAGATTTGATTTAAACTAAAACCGCCTGTCCAATTACATCGAAGCACTTCCTAGAAGTACCGTCAGCATAGCTTGGTCCAATAAATAAAGCGCTACATTGGGCTCGCTTTGGGCTGTAAATCTCCTCTGTACAGCATTCCGTCCCTGTTGGAATCACTTTGGATCTGTTTGTATGCGAAAGCGAACTTTGTGCTACTGATTTTTAGGTTCAACTTACAGCCCACTCAATATGACTTCGGTTAGGTTTGAGCTAATTCTTTGGTTCGTAGATAGGTTTGAAGTTTCATTGCTGTGAGGATGGATGGTGGTTATTCTTTCACGCAAAAACTACTCAATGGATTTGGATGAATTTGCCATGCTTTTTATCTCGGAAAATTTAAGTATTAATGCGGGACCGCAGGCAAAGCCGTGGAGTGTAGCTAGTTACAGCATAAAGACATAAACTATCAGCTTTAAATGCTATGAAAACTGATAGTGTGTGGTCTATTAAGGCTGACTAGCGAATACCGGCACTGAATTTGCCAGGAGCTTAATACAGTTTGATTGTCATTGAACATGTTATTTCGATTGTGGTATTGGAAAGGATTGGTAGTGTAGTCGAAGCAGGCTTCCAATTTAAAGGTGTGCAAAGCTATAGATAAGTATCAAGATGTCGTTATATTTATTCGACGATCTCTGTGGCGCAGTAGGCGAAGGTCCGCCTGCGATGCAGAAGGTTACGGGTTCGATCCGAGCCGCGGGACTAATTATTGTATGACCTACAGATATTTGTCTTGGGTTTGGTTGTTTCTATGTATAATATGTATGTATTTAGAATCAAAAAGTATATAAGTAGTTTATCTGTCATCTAGTACACAAGCTCAAGCTTACTTTGGGGCTAGATGATGCTGTGTGAAAAGTCCAGCATTATTTATTATTTATTTATATACTAAATCTAAGGCCCATAGAAAAAAATCATAATTTTGTATTTTAAAACTAAGTACACACTTGTTCAGCTACGTGAGGCGCAATCGTCAGCACGAAGAATCAAGGGCAGGTGTCCGATAAACCCTTGCGGATCAATCTGCTCTTTCCATTGAGCTGGTGGAAGAAGCCCTCGTTTGCTGCTTCAGTTTCCTCTATTTATCTCCTTCTAATCCGGTCTCTTTTCTGTTAAATTTTTGGCCATTCCCTACTCTATAGAAGATAAAATAACTACTCACGTGGTTTGACAGACTCCTGCCGCGGCACCTGCTTCAGCAGTTCTATGGTGATCTCCGAGGTGTTGGTGGGAGGCGATGGTCGCACGATCGTCGCTCCTGAGTACCCAAATGTAGAGAAACCTCTGCTGTTGCTGCTAGAACCTACAATAGCGTTGAAACTATTAGTAATTACGAAAAAACAGACATACTCGTATCATTTTGAAGATGAATAAGAGGGTCCAAAAAAACAGGACCAAGGCTGTATCCTCAAGGCATCGGTAGACATTCTCTCAGATCTTTTTTATGTATTCAAGATCCTTTGAAGATGTCCAAGGGGATAGTCAGAGGCATTTCCAAATACATATTTGATACATGCCCACATTTTGCAACTAGTATGAAGAAACATACATCTTCTAAAATATTTGGCTCTGATAGAATGTCTACCGCACCTTGGAGATAATCACGATCCAGTTTTTTTTATTTCAAAGAAGGTTAGGTATACAATCTTTCAAGGTATTTTATTTATTTTGTATCCTTTGAAGATGTCTCAGGGGGTAATCAAGGCATGTCCAAAAACATATTTAGCACACGCCCAAATTCGCTGAAGTTCGCACTTCATACGTGTCAGCTTGCAAGCCTATCGTCGCCTTCTAGATAATCCATCTCTTAAACTTACTCTTTCCATCGGAGCTTGGAGGAGGATCAGTTTGGAACAGACTCTCCCTCGTTTGACACCCAGACTCCTTGGTATCAGGAGCGCCAACAGACGCATCTCTTATCTCTTTCCTTTCTTCACTCTCTCTTTTACTTCTCACACTCTCCTTCCTATCATGTCTCGTTCTTCCGTTGCGTTCGATGAGGATGTCTTCTGGTTCAATTTGTGTGTCTACTTCTCTTCTCCAAATTTCTTCATCCAGGTCTAAGTGGGTTTCTTGGAAGTCGGAGTCTATGCTTGTTGGCTGTGGAATACCAAAAAAGTTAATAGATATCATAGTTCACGGGACAGGTACGAAGAGCGGTCTACTTATACCCAGCAGTTAGACACTAATATTATGATGGAATGAAACGTCACTATGGAATAAAAATAGCTTGCATAATAAATTACTGATGTTCTACTTTATGCACGGCAGAGTTACATTGAGTCAGTAAATGACGTCAGTCCACTGCCATCGTGTAAATTGATTTACTGACGTCAACTGACTACTGACTTGCTACTGACGAAATACTGACTGCGTGTAAATAGTATGAGTCAGTTTTCGGCGCCAGCACTGACGTCAGTTATTGCCTCAACATGGACAAATGAGCGCATAGTATCGCTTACGTAATAAACAAATCTACACACACAGAGACCAACCCGCTTTCATGAGATGAAACAACTGAACAAAAGAATAATAATGGTGTGGACAGGAACAGAAAAAATACTGAAATATCGAAAAACCCTCATGAACGTAACTCACCTTGCGCTTAGAGAAGCTATCTCTTTTCCTCTTAAACATTTCATTAGCCTGGTTCTCTCTTTCTAGCGACGCTCGGGGCTCGCTGTCTCGCTGCAGCCGTTTAGCGTCCAGCGTGAGTCGGCTCCCAACCAGACTGTCTAGCCTGTCCAGTCGGTCCTCACAGGATTGACGTATATGCTCCTGTATAATTATACTTGAATATAATAGAAAATCGTTTTGATTGACGAAGTAAATGTGGAAAGTAGCTGTAAACTTTTTACTTCCAAAAAATCAATTATAGTGTCGATTACTCAAATGTATGTTCAAATCTTGCATGATTATTTTCATCAAGAATGATTAAGCATGTCCACGAGCGCTTCAGCAATGCAATAGCAATACCTTGATGATTTTGTGGTCTTGATACAGTTTCCTGATGCACTTGAAGAGGAAGACGAAGGTCATGGCTGACAGGATCAAGCTGAAGATGACCAGGATCACTATGATGTGCACCTGCTTGATTGGGGATTCTGATTCTTCCTGAAATGAGATAAGTTGTAAACGGAAAACTCAAAGCTATTTCATCTCACATCTGTGACATTTGGTGATAGCTATGTTTATCTTTTGTCTTCTGAATTATAAACGGCATACACTGATACGGCTTTAACTTCTGCAAAATGTGGGCATTATAGCTGGTTTACACATTGTTAAGTGCAAGTGCGAGTGATAAGTGATAAATTAACGTGTTTTTTGATGTTTAGTGTTGTGTATTCAGAACGTTCACACGTGTGTAGTTTATTCTGCAGGTTCAAAGTAGCTCTGTCGGTGAGCGATGGAATGAAGCTACTTAACAGTAAAATCAAAGGCTTCTAATCACTTTACTTCGCACTTGCGCTTGTTTCCTGCACTGATTTTACTAATCACTTAACACTTGTCACTCGCACTTGATACATAACAAAGTGTAAACCAGCTATTATGTTATGTATGCCTCTGACTAAATAAATAAAAGATCTGGGTTAATTTTCTACCGCGCCTCTGGGAAACAGTCGTTATTCTGTTTTTTAGTAACTATCATGTAGGCCTAGTATACCTTGCAGTTATCATCATCTTCATCAGTCTTTAGACGGCAATTGGCATATTGGTCGCACTTCAGGCCGATATCAATACAAGTGTTGTCTGCACAGTCGAACTCAGCCTCGGTACACGCATCCGCTGAGAAAACAAAAATAACTGTAACCTCTTATTCACACCAAGCTACAAAATATGTATTCTAGCTGTATTATACCTAATTCTTTTGCTCAATCTTAAAGGATATCTAAATGCTTAGGCAAATTTTTGTGGTAGTTTTTCTCACAGATAACTTGTCAACAATGTTTGCTTGTTTAGGGGTGGTCGCAGACATAGATTTAGCATGGAACCTTTTTGGTACAGTCGCAGACATATCCGCGCCTAACTGTCAATTTAATAGAAGAAATGCTGAGACGTCAGAAGCCAGCCGCATTTTCTGACGTCATCAGCATTTTTTGTTTAGAAAAATGACGCGCGTACGGCGCGGCCAAATGTGCGATCAGGTTAAATAGGCATCTTACAATACATGTTGTTTTAAAGACATGGGGGTTAGAAAAGAGTGAATGTTAAGAAGACGGCTGTTAGAGAAGAGAAGTATAGAAAACCGGTTGTTACCACCACCATTAAAATGGACTTGTCCCAATTTAATAGCTTTTTGTCTTTGGACAATGACGTCGTATACACGATACCATTCTGGCATACCATTCTTGCCTCTTGCCACGAAATATAAGCTCTTGCTCCGTTGATTTTGAGCAAGAGGCAATGGTATGCCAAAATGGTAATGTAAAAACAGCGTCTAAAGCTCCTTTTTACTCACATTCTTTGGAAGGGTCAGTGGTCCTAAAAGCTGTGTATTTTGCCTCAAACTTCGTATTCCCTTTTTCCATTGCCGCTTTCGATACGTAAAGTCGGAGGTGCATCACGTTGCCCATTTCGTCTTTCGATATCACAGGGTTGGCTACAGAACCACAGTAGTACTCCAATCTAGAAAAATTACTTGATGACACGACTGGTATGAATGACTAAACAAATAGTCGACGCAAAATCGCCGATTGTCGAAGCGAACAACTAGACGAACAGTTGTCAATATCGAAAGGGGACACTAATGGCTTGCATGTAAAACTTACTTTGCACTCAACTCCAATATGGATCCAAATACTTGGATGCCGTTCTGATCGCATTCATTGGGTTTCTGCAACTCATAGCGCGTGAAGTTGAGGAATATCTGAAAAAAAAACATTTGTCTATAATATTCTACTCTATTTTTTTGGAACCGTATTGGCGTAGTAGAACGTACTATTGACTTTAAATTCCAGGGTTGCGAGTGCAAATCCAAGCTATGCAGTTTAGGTGCTGGGCAAGCCTACATTCTATCTCAACCACATACATAGGTGGTTCCTACACTTTTCTACTACTTCGTTTAGCGTAGGCAATGTTGTCTCTTGACGCTGATAAATGTTATCGTTGACTAGCCGCTTCGATACTAGCCGTTTGAATGATGTACTTACTTTAGTATTTTCAGGTGTTTTGATCTTCCAAAGAACATCTAAGCCATGGCTGGCACTACCTTCCAGACATTTAGGGTTTATGTTGTCTGAGCTGACGATTCCTGAAGTGGCTTCTTCGAGATCTTCGTAGCAAGCAGAGGGTATGCTGTCTGAAAGTAATGGGTAAAGTGAGACAGCAAGAAGACAAGGTTCTCACTCACTTTGGATCCCTTCGACAGGTATCGTAAACTGCTGATTATTTTCCAAAATGTGATCAGTATGGTCCATGTTTTTTCGCCTTTCCTTTCCAGCTTTCCACTTATACTAGCTTCGTTTAAAAGAGACAGAATAACGTAGAATAGCGAGGGTTGGAGTAAACTACAATAGGCCATAATGATATCAGAGAAGACTGAAGTAAATTAGAAGAGACCCTAGTAGACCAGAGTAAAATCTAAGTAGACCTGATCATTTTTGACCATATTTTTAAAAAACTTTTTTAAAAAAGCACTTACAGCTAGTAGGATCTTGAATCTTCTTAACTTGGATATTAAACCCTTCGTATTCTATCGTATCATCTGAGTGGAACTTCAGCCAGGCGTAAGGTCCCTTGGTCGTCATCACGCGAGGGAAGGCTTGCCCGCAAACCTTACCTAGGAGGTCTGAATAACCTTTGTCACCATCACGGATCTAAAATATTATCAAACTTGGGAAGTTATTCTTGAAAAGGAGGTCATTCATTTTGGGCACAAAAGTCAAAAATGCCGGCCAACGAAAATAAAGTGTTACCACTACCGAGGAAGTCAATCAGAGTATTTTTCATTATGGCGCCGCGGGATAAATGTTTGTATGATCTGCAAATATTTATCTCGGGTCTGGGTGTTTCTATGTATAATATGTATGTATTTATAAAAAACCGGATTCAACAAGGTAAACTGGGCGATCATCAACAACTTACCTATATAGAAACATACTATTAATTGCTAAACATACCTCTAAATAATCATATGCGCACTCCGGATGGTTTTCTATTCGAAATCTGTCAACGAATGTCAGCTCTATGATGTAGCCTTCAGGAACTGAAAAAAAAAAACATACATACAGCCGAACATTATAACCTCCTCCTTTTTTTGAAGTCGGTTAAAAAGAAAATAATGTACAGTTCTTCCAACGGATCTAGGCATTCGTAAAGTTAGCCGTTTGAAAAACTGTACGTACTTTTAAACTTCCATTGCTATGTGTAATGCGAATTCCGTAAATTTTTGCGTATGTATGCGTTCTACGACGTAGCGTAATAGCTACATTTCGTAGTTATTATACTAATGATGCTACGAAAATGTAATAATTGTGGTAATTTTATTGAAATAATCATAAGCAAGTAACGTGCATCTACAATGTCTGCGACTCAAAAGGTTGCGGGTTCGATCCCCGCGGCGGGACCAATGTTTGTATGATCTACAAATATTTGTCTCGGGTCTGGCTGTTTCTATGTATAATATGTATGTATTTACAAACAAAAAGTATAAAAATAGTATATCAGTCATCTAGTACCCATAACATAAGCTCTGCTTACTTTGGGACTAGATGATGCTGTGTGAAGTCCAGCATTATTTAAAAAAAATGTATGTGAATGTATCTAAATCTATGTAGGTATTAGAAGACTTTCTCATCTTGTTTCTGATGTGAAAATTGCTAAGAGTGATCAATATGACCATGTTTCGGAAGGGCAAGTTAAATTATCAGTAGCCCTAGTGTCTAACTCAACTGGGAATGGACATGGGCTTCATTTTGACTTTTGAAACCCATTCTGGACTTCTATTGTCATTTTTCTATTATGTGATTGGTTGAGCTCGATTGGGATGACAACTGGGAATAGATTTCAAGTTAGACAATAATGATGCCGCATTCCAAGTCATGATATTTAGGTCGAAAGTCGCGAGACATCCTACATTGTCTACGTAAACATAGGCATTTATATATTTGATTGTCTATATCTATAATTGTAAACAAGATACTTACCACTAATAACGGTGGTACAATCCGAGTTATTGTAGTATAAATCCGGTTCTTTTTCTTTATGTGGGTGTGTAATATACCCCTTAGTCTCCGTATACGCGAATGACTCGCATCGCGGGTCGACATTCTCCCTCTTCACTCTCTTCACCACTAAATCTTCAAATTTCCTCATTTTAGTCTCACCATAACTCACTTGACCCCATTTACTTACTTTACCTCTAAATTTACTAATTTCACTCTCAAATTTGCTCATATCGTTCGCAAATTTATTGGGTAAATTTAAATTTTCAAATTCGTTTTCAGTGTAAATTTCATCTTGGATAATTTTGTTGCTTATTATATTGGTGTCGTGTATACTCTTAAAGTTATTGGTCCAATAGGAGTTGTGCGTCATTGTAGTTGTGGGGCCATGATCAGCTCCGTCTTCCGATGCTGTGCTGAAGATGGAACAGGCTGGAACAAAAAAAAACTTTCTTTAAAAAAATCATTGAAAATAATATTATATTGAAGACAGTAAACAGGTTCACGACTGTATCCCCAAGGTGCGGTAGACATTCTCTCAGATCTTACTTATTCCAGATTCTTGAAGATGTCTAAGGGGAGTAGTCGGAGGCATATCCAAACACATATCTGATACAATTACACACATCTTGCAGAAGTTAGTATTCCATACGTGACAGGTTGCAAGCCCATCGCCGCCTATAAGAATACTAACTGGTTTCCTCACGACATACACGAGACAGTTTTAGACAAAAATTGCACTGGTGGTAGGTTTTGAACGCACTGGACTGCTCTTCCTACACTTCATTTTGTTTAGCATAAAATAAATGAAAAAAAATCTTAGATCGTTTTAAACAATATTTATATGACTTTTGTAAAATGTAAATCATGAAGTAAAAAAAAAAAAAAAAAACAGGTTCACGACTGTATCCCCAACGTGCGGTAGACATTCTCTCAGATCTTACTTATTCCAGATCCTTTGAAGATGTCTAAGGGGGGTAGTCAGAGGCATGTCCAAACACATATTTGATACATGCCCACATCTTGCAGAAGTTAGTATTCCATACGTGACAGGTTGCAAGCCCATCGCCGCCTATAAGAACACTAACTGGTTTCCTCACGATGTTTTCCTTCACCGTTTAGAGCACGTGTTAAAGCGCATATAAATTTTAGGAAACGCAAAATCCATTGATGCACGGCCGGGATTCGAACCCACAACCTTCGGATTGAAAGTTGAGGTACAACCCCATTCGGCCAACACGGCTTTTGCATCATGAAGTAGTTTTCTGTAAATAAATAAAGGTGTTGATGTAGTTTTCCAAATTGATCACTTTTCGTTCTAATGTAGCTACTCTATTTTACAAATGACTTTACGAAGCTAAACAATTTATATCATCAACCTTTTTGTAATAAATCTCGGTAGGTGACGCTGCGATAGACCTTAAAAAATGGACGTCATCGGATCAATCTTTTAAAGACGGGTTTTCGATAAACTTTTCGGAAAAAAACGCGGTAAGATTTCGATTTTCTCGAGCTGTTGGAGCAAATGCTGAGGGGTAGCCGTATTTTCACCCACATAAAATTATGTAGATTTGAGTACCTATTGTAAATGTAACTGTTGTATATGATGTGGAGAAAATAAAACTTTATGATTCTTATTTTGTGACGACACAAAAGTTTGCATTCTCTGCTGATATGGTTTCATTTCTGGGTGCTGTGTTTGTAGTTTTAATAGGTTTTGCTTGGTTTATAGTAAGATCAGAAGTATGTCTTTCAAGCAAAATTAGAAAAAAAAAACAACAAGATCTCCGTCATTAGTTTTCTTTTTAGTTTCAATGAATTATGTTTTCCAAAATCCATTGTTGGGATTCATTCTCCCGACCGATTCAAAGATCTTTTTTTACGTTGGTGTATTTAGCGGCCGCTTTTTGACGTCAACCACATCATTCACAACACATTGACCCTGCCTTTAGGGTCAACGCCAATATTTTTGTAATGGCACTATCGATGGGGACAAATGATCGCTTTTTGGAAATATAAAGGTTTTGTTAGTGATTTAAAGAGTGTTTTTGTAGCCGTGATGGCCTAGTGGGGTGTATTCTCAACTTTCAATCCAGTTGCGAGTTCAAATCCTGGCCGTGCATAAATGGATTTTGCGTTAAACAAGAGCACTGATGGTCTAGTGATAGCGGCCTCGCCTTCCGATCCTATGGTCGTGGATTAAAAAAGGTGGGAAAAAGTTATGTGTCAGTACTCTCAAACGGTGAAGGAAAACATCGACGTCGAAAAACTGGAATGAAAAGTTCGATATCATGTGTCGAGTGCACTAAAGGAGCCTTTTTGAGGCGCATTTATAATCCTTTCACCACATTGGTTCGAAAGAACTAGTGACACGACAAGAAGAAGAAGAAGAATGATGAAGGAAAACAACGTTAGGAAACCTGCAGTTTACTCAGCTTCACACGTATTAAATAAATAAAACAATGCTGGACATTTTCACACAGCATTATCTAGCCCCAAACTAATAAATAATAAATAAATAATGCTGGACAATTTCACACAGCATCATCTAGCCCCAAACTAATAAATAATAAATAAATAATGCTGGACATTTTCACACAGCATCATCTAGCCCCAAACGAATAAATAATAAATAAATAATGCTGGACATTTTCACACAGCATCATCTAGCCCCAAACTAATAAATAATAAATAAATAATGCTGGACATTTTCACACAGCATCATCTAGCCCCAAACTAATAAATAATAAATAAATAATGCTGGACATTTTCACACAGGATCATCTAGCCCCAAACTAATAAATAATAAATAAATAATGCTGGACATTTTCACACAGGATCATCTAGCCCCAAACTAAGCAAAGCTTGTACTATGGGAACCAGATAACTGATATACTACTTAGATATATACTTTTTGTTTGTAAATACATACATATTATACATAGAAACACCCAGACCCGAGACAAATATCTGTAAGTCATACAAACATTTGTCCCGCGGCGGGGATCGAACCCGCAACCTTTTGCGTCGCAGGTGGACCTTCGCCCACTGCGCCACAGAGGTCGTCAACTAAACCGTTTTCCAAAATCCATTGTTGGGATTCATTCTCCCGACCGATTCAAAGATCTTTTTTTACGTTGGTGTATTTAGCGGCCGCTTTTTGACGTCAACCACATCATTCACAACACATTGACCCTGCCTTTAGGGTCAACGCCAATATTTTTGTAATGGCACTATCGATGGGGACAAATGATCGCTTTTTGGAAATATAAAGGTTTTGTTAGTGATTTAAAGAGTGTTTTTGTAGCCGTGATGGCCTAGTGGGGTGTATTCTCAACTTTCAATCCAGTTGCGAGTTCAAATCCTGGCCGTGCATAAATGGATTTTGCGTTAAACAAGAGCACTGATGGTCTAGTGATAGCGGCCTCGCCTTCCGATCCTATGGTCGTGGATTAAAAAAGGTGGGAAAAAGTTATGTGTCAGTACTCTCAAACGGTGAAGGAAAACATCGACGTCGAAAAACTGGAATGAAAAGTTCGATATCATGTGTCGAGTGCACTAAAGGAGCCTTTTTGAGGCGCATTTATAATCCTTTCACCACATTGGTTCGAAAGAACTAGTGACACGACAAGAAGAAGAAGAAGAATGATGAAGGAAAACAACGTTAGGAAACCTGCAGTTTACTCAGCTTCACACGTATTAAATAAATAAAACAATGCTGGACATTTTCACACAGCATTATCTAGCCCCAAACTAATAAATAATAAATAAATAATGCTGGACAATTTCACACAGCATCATCTAGCCCCAAACTAATAAATAATAAATAAATAATGCTGGACATTTTCACACAGCATCATCTAGCCCCAAACGAATAAATAATAAATAAATAATGCTGGACATTTTCACACAGCATCATCTAGCCCCAAACTAATAAATAATAAATAAATAATGCTGGACATTTTCACACAGCATCATCTAGCCCCAAACTAATAAATAATAAATAAATAATGCTGGACATTTTCACACAGGATCATCTAGCCCCAAACTAATAAATAATAAATAAATAATGCTGGACATTTTCACACAGGATCATCTAGCCCCAAACTAAGCAAAGCTTGTACTATGGGAACCAGATAACTGATATACTACTTAGATATATACTTTTTGTTTGTAAATACATACATATTATACATAGAAACACCCAGACCCGAGACAAATATCTGTAAGTCATACAAACATTTGTCCCGCGGCGGGGATCGAACCCGCAACCTTTTGCGTCGCAGGTGGACCTTCGCCCACTGCGCCACAGAGGTCGTCAACTAAGCAAATAAGTTTATAGTATGGGAATCAGATAACTGCTATACTGCTTATTTTGTTGGTAAATACATACATATTATACATAGAAACACCCAGACCCGAGACAAATATCTGTAAGTCATACAAACATTTGTCCCGCGGCGGGGATCGAACCCGCAATCTTCTGCGTCGCAGGCGGACCTTCGCCCACTGCGCCACAGAGGTGACAGAGGTCGTCGTTGCAGACGTCGTTCCTGTGGGCCAGGCTGATTAAGCTGAGAGGACGGTTTAGGTGTTGAGCAAGCTTATTCCTTCCCAGGAACTACTTACATCGTAGGTTGGACTGGATGAAAAGGCTCTGCCGGTTTTCCAGACCCCCTCCATTCCAGGCGACGCTGGAGTGCCGCTAGGTTATTTACTGTATACCAGGGCTTCACTCCCGGGGAGTCCCACATACCCCTCTCGCCCCCTAGCGGGAGGGGATGCGTAACGCATTTTTCCCAAAAAAAAGACACTGTTTATGGTAGAGATGTGAAGCCCTTCGTTTTTTTTAATTTTTAGGTACTTCGTTCTTATAGCGAAGATCCGTGTTAGCTTATTGTGATTTTATTTCGAATCAAACGTCTATTAAAATGCCATTTACAAGATACTATTCTGCATACAATTTTTACCTCTTACCACAGAATATTAGCTCTTGCTTGGAGTTTAAGAAAGCAAGAAGCAAGATCGAATGGTATGCTAGAATGGTATCGTGTAAATTGCGTTTTAAAAGACCTGTGAGTTTTAATTAAGCTACCATTTAAATAGCAAGCAGTATTTACTTTTCACAAGTTTTTACTTATTTTTCGCAAGAGTTCAAGAGTTTTACTTATTTAATTTTATGTAGCGCGGTTATTTTCGCAGACTGGGTTGCACTTTAAAAACAAACTCATCCTCCACCTACAGACTTATTTTATGGCCCGTTTAAACAAAGATAGTAAGTGTCTTGACTTCTTTTTTCGCATTATCTTTTGCAGTTTGCTGTTACCAACTGCTGGGCAGGCTCTAGGTGAAACTAGAGTAGGATAGATTCTGCTTTGACTTGATCGCACATTTGGCCGCGCCGTACGCGCCGCAGTCATTTTTCTAAACAAAAAATGCTGATGCGTCAGAAAATGCGGCTCGCTTCTGACGTCTCAGCATTTCTTCTATTGAATTGACAGTTCGGCGCGGATAGGTCTGCGATTATGGGATGGTGTAGGTACCTCATATTTCTGACGATCTAGTGGTGTTGTAGGCTAAAGTCCGCCAGTGATGTAAGAGGTGCAAGTTCTATTCTCGCGGTGGAAAATGTATTTGTATGCTCTTCAGATATTTGAACCGGCAGCCTTATTTTCCAACTTGAAATTCATTCCCAGTTGTCATTGCAATAGAGTTCAACCAATCACATAATAGGAAAATGACAATTGAAGTCCAGAATGGGTTTCAAATTTCAAAATGAAGCTCATGTCCATTACCAGTTTAATTACACAATAAGGCCCCTGATCTGAGTGTTGTGGTACTCGTAATTTCTGATAAGTACCAAAGACACAGATAATTAAAGAATGTATGTGACTTTGTTATATATTTTTAACTTTACATAATCATGTCCCCCTGCTGGGCAAAAGTTTCCCCCTCTAGCTTTCCCTCCAAGGCCACGGTTTGCCAGTCGAATATATAGATACTTTAACATTTTTTTACTAAGTAGGTACTTCATTTACTAACCAGAAGAGCTGTCTTCGTGTGAACAGGCCTTAGTTTAAGATGAGGGCTCATTAAGTATGCAGCGCGGAGCTCAAGTGCACAGTAACGGAGTAACTCGACTTTAGAATTTATAAAACACCTCTCAGTTACAACTGACGTATGAGCTGTCTTCGTCAGACTAGGTATTTTAATTTTATAGCTGAATTTATGAATATAGCAGCTTGTCGACTGGTTTTTTACTCTTTAGTATACAGGTCGTAAAAAGACGTGTACCGAAGCCGAAAGGGGTAGGTACAGCATCCCAACAGATTTTCCGAAAAGAATCATTATATCCGGAGAAAACAGCGTTTGAAGATTACTGTTTGCGTATGTACTGGGCGCGTTGTTTTACGTAGATTGCTGGATTTTGAGTTTTTGTTTTTTTTCTTTTATAAATGAAATTATTAGGTAGGTATGGTCTTACTATGTTGTCCTAGTAGTAAATAACCGAAAATAAGATAAAATGACGTAGCTAAGTCAAATTATTTTTGAGTTTTTTTTTTTCGCTAAATATGTTTAGAATCATGGTCTGATAGGAACCCCTCATTTCTCTCAGTTTTCGGTAAGTAGTAGTCTTTTTACACCCTGTATTTGCTGTAGGTTAGCCCTTTTTTGTTACCTACTTAATCTGTGGATGATGCTGGTTACATTCATGGAACTTAAGTACCGCCCGCGTGGTACCAACATTTTGAATAGCCTAATTGCTATTCCAGGTCACTATCTACGCTTTTTCCAAGTTTCATCCAAATCGGTTCACTGGTTTAGGCGTGATTGAACACAACATCCAAACATCTAAACAAACTCGCAAACTTTCAGATTTAATATATAAGTGGGATGGGATACTTATTACTGATTTCACAAATATTTTGATTTGTGAAACATCAAATTTTAATCGACATTCGTTGACTGTACCTTAGAGGTATCACGCAATCACTTACAAAGGGATCGTCCCTTAATAAATAAGTATGGGTTTTAGAGGTCAACATTAACTTCCAAAGAATACGTGATATAGCAAATAAGGCTGTTCGGATTTTCTCACTTGATACTTTCACGATACAGTGTTAGCTTTGATCTTCAATGTATAGTTTCTGATCTTCAGATACTTATTTAAATTTGTTATAGCTATAAAAAAAAACACAACACAATTATTCGTATCATGAAGCAATTGCAAACTATCGCCAGTGCTGCCTCTTCAAGACAATCAAATCTAACCGTGTTTGTTGCCCTGGTTCTTCACGGTATTGGTCGCGAAGGAACAGGAGTAGAATCACCTAGTTTTAAGACGTTTCAAAGTGATACCAGCGGTCCTACTGAATAAATGCTCTTTGACTTTGACTTTGACTTTGACTAACCAACGTAGTAACGTACTCACCGGTCAGTTAGCGAATGTGTGACCGCTAGACGTGTCGGTCACGTAGTCGTAAACCCATGAAGGAGGCCTTAAGGCGGTCTAAAAACACCAGAGTTGGCCACTGATACGAATATACTTTTTTATCAGTAAATTACATGATATTAATACAATTAATTTGAAGCGACGCGTGATCCGAGAGCTGGCACATTTTTGGCTCAAAGGATCAGCATTGCCATCCAGGGTGGTAAGGCCGCCAGTGTTTTGGGCACGCTTCCGACTGACAGTGACCTGGATCAGTTGAGCTATCTATAGATCGTTTCTAACGATCCTTAACGATCTTAGCTTGACTAATCCTGTTGTATTTTGTAAATATATGTAAATGTGTAGTAGCTTAGTTTCTGTAAATAAAGTAATAATGTACATTGTATATTCATAAAGTCAAGATACAATTATAATATTATCGATATTCCTGCATCGGTTATCGTCATCCAATTATCGAGAATTCAGTTCATTACAGCATCAGACATGCTGAAATATATCGGATAACTATTTATTTTGTTTAAACTTAAAAAGTATTTTTGGTAAAACCTTTTATTCATGAATTCTGCGACAAAACTTTGATATGATAATTAATCTAGTATCCATCATCATCATCATCAGCCTATGTCCAGCAGTCGACTGCCATAGGCTGATGATGATGATGATGGATACTATCAGCCTATGGCAGTCCACTGCTGGACATAGGCCTCCCCTAGTACGCGCCATTGCGCCCTGTCCTCAGCTCGACGCATCCAGTTTCTGCCGGCAGACTTTCGTAGATCGTCACTCCACCTGGCCGGAGGGCGTCCTACACTACGTTTGCCGAGTCGCGGTCTCCACTCAAGAACTCGTTTACCCCAACGATTATCGGTTCTTCGGCAGATATGGCCAGCCCACTGCCACTTCAGCTTGCTGATTCTCTGAGCTATGTCGACAACTTTGGTTCTATGTCGGATAGTCTCGTTGCGGATTCTATCCTTCAGAGAAACTCCGAGCATAGCTCGTTCCATAGGTCGCTGAGCGACTTTAAACTGGTGGACTAGCCGTACTGTGAGTGTCCACGTTTCGGCTCCGTATGTCATGACAGGTAGGACGCACTGATTGAAAACTTTCGTTTTCAAACACTGTGGTATGGGTGACGAGAAAACTCGACGTAGTTTTCCGAATGCTGCCCAGCCCAGCTGAATCCTCCTCTTGGCCTCCTTCTCAAAGTTGCTTCTACCTAACTGCAAAATCTGCCCAAGGTATGTGTACTGCGAAACAACTTCAAGGAGGTGACCATTAACAGCGACAGGTCTCGGATCAATCCGGTCATTGACCATGATTTTGGTCTTATCCAGATTCATGCCTAGACCTATCGCTCGCGAGGCTGATGCTAGGCCGTTCAGCATCCGTTGTAGCTCCTCCTGAATCTAGTATTAACGTTACCTAAAAGCCTAAAAACTTCCTCACCAGACTTGTCCACTATGCCCCATTCCACTCTGATCCACTAATTAAATCCATTAAGGGATTAGTTTCCACTTTTTCTTCCACTCTACATCACTCTACTATCCACAATATCACACAGGTATAAATATATAATATATATATCACGTCGAGCTGAGGACAGGGCGCAATGGCGCGCACTAGGGGAGGCCTATGTCCAGCAGTGGACTGCCATAGGCTGATGATGATGATGATGATGACATAGGTATCTACGAACTATTTTTATGATTATTGTTTCGTGTAAATATTTATAAATCAAATAAAAAATAATATAGGTAAATCCTACGAACTTACTTATTTTTACTTTTTTATCTAGAAAATAATTAAGTAGGTACGTAAAAAAAAAAACCTAAAATTAAAAAAAAAAAAAAAAAATTAATTACAAAATATGTACTAAGAAAGTATTTTGTTTAAGAGTATTTCCATTTAAAAATCTCAATAAAATATTGTAATAAGATAAAGGATAGCAAAATCACTTGGGACTGATATGCTCAAACTCTGCTTAATTTTTTAATAAATTAAACTGCTAAATAATGATGATAAGAAAGCAATTTCAATATAAAAAGCAATTTTCAGTTTGACAAGTTAATAAACCTACTCGTATTACAAATCTGAAACTTTGTGCTGCTTATTACATAAGTTAAACCTTAGTTATTTATTTACACCGTATTTTATAGCTTTCTTTTATACAGCGTACGTACACAGTGCATCCACATTTGTTAATGTCTTCTCCCTAGACTCAAAGGTTTGCTGGTAGAAAACTCTTTTAGGGTTAAGCTCGCCTTTGTACATGTACTTTCTAATTATTGTTTTGTAACCATTGTCTTGTGTACAATAAAGAATTACAGAATTACAGAATTAGTTCAACAAAAACTGTTACCACAAAAAAGCGTTCTATGTACGAGTATTTAAAGATCGTTTTTCTAGGGACAGTTTTTTAGTTAGTCTTAGTCTTAACTCGTCTTAAATTTTCTTGTAATAAGACGGTATGCTTCTGTTTCAATCTATATGCTTTTGCATTATACCGTTTTGAATAAAACTTAGAATTAATAGATGTGGATTGGAATAGCATATTAACCTAGGTATGTAAATTGCTGATTTAAGCGAGCGATAAGGCCAAAAAAAAACTTGTAAAAAACTGTAATTTGGCATTTGTCAAATAAATTATTGACAAATATTAAAATCCTAGTACTTAGTAACAGTTAACAATATATGGACTTTCGCGTCTGCGCACTTCGCACTGTGACGTTTTGACCTATGTATGTGTCGTGATGTTAAAATCGACCGCTTTTTTTCCTAGCCCCGATCCTCGATATCTTCTGAAAAGGACCTTCGTTCCAAAAACAGTGGCACTCCGTTAGTGCACAGAAGTGGAAACTTGAACGAGGTGTCGGTAACAGTGTCACGAATTCAATGGTTTCTTTCCCTTCTCAAAAATGCCCAACGCGCCTAAAGAAGTTTTCACTTCAAAAATCCGATTGTACGCAGATATGAGAGAATGTCTACCGTGCCTTGGGGAAAGATCCCAGTTCTGTTCTTCTATCGTATGATATTAAAGAACATTTTTGATTCTGACTCTCTCTTTTTTTTTAATTGGCTAGGGATTCTGGCTTACAGCTGTAGAGCTGCAGTAAAGCACAGTATGTAACGACGTAAGTTCCCATAGTGATGTTCTCTGAAGAAAAGCGAGTGCTGTTTGATGTTATAGTGATGTGCTGATGACGATAATGCTTGGATATTTTTATATCACAATTTATTGTGAGTAGGATAAAAAGTAAACTAAGTTTACTTATCAGGAATACTGAACTAGTAAAATTAAACTGGGAAAACATGATCATAATATATTTTTTCCTGAACGAAAACAACAATGATCGGCTGGTATACGAACTCGCACCCTTCGGATTCAAGGTTTTCCACTAGGCAAACACGATGTAAATTATGTACATAATTACATTGGGACTGTATGGTTTAATGACTTTATATTAATAAATACCTAATTACAATGACGCGCGCTCGTGCCAATAGCGGCGTCAGCAAAAATGTACAGTTGAAGACAGTACAGGGACATTGTTTGACATTTGAAGCCTATTCCATCTCAAACAACAATGTCCCAGGCACTATAGCGTTCTAGTGTGAGAAACAAAGACTAAATAAATACTTTTATCGATAAGCTCAGCCCATCCCTACAGTCTCAAGCATGTCCCCCGAGGCGTCGCTCCGGGTCACTTATTTATTCATCTCTCATTTTGTACTAACAGAGCGTAAGTAGTACAGAAAAAAAACGTAGTTTGTAACCCTTCGTTTACACCAATAAAACGTGGTATTTTATATGTACTTACATACGACCTCTGTATCGCAGTGGGCGGAGGCCCGCCTGCGACGCAGAAGGTTGCGGGCTCGATCCCCGCCGCGGGACAAATGATTGTACTTAACGTGGTAATAAATTGTAATAAACGTGGTGTAAAGTTACGCCAGGTGTAACTTAGGACCCCCCCGATGGATTCCAATCTTGACGCGATGGGGGGGCTTAGTAACCGTGGTTTGGAGGCCCACGGTGAAGCGAAAAGGAATACCAGGCGGGGACGCCCTGGTGGCGTCTGGCGGGTAGGGTCGCTGGTGAAGAGGCGTGTCGGTGTTTCGTTGCCGCTCTCCCTGGCCTCTGCGGCCGGTTTTGGAGGCTTCTCCACGCCCTCTTTAATTAGAGTGCGCAGTGGACGGAGGGAGCGAAGAGCTTTGGTGGTGAGTAGCGGACGCTAGGTGCGGGGGCACCTTCGCCGCCTTGCACTACTCACCACGACGCGGAGCCGCCTTAAGGGCGGGGATCGCCAGAGGGGGACTGGATGGAAAGGCTGTGCCGGTTTCCCAGACCCCTCCATTTTAGTCGACGCCGGAATGGCGCTGGGTCGTTTAGTTGGACCGGGAGTCCCCGTGAGTCCCACATACCCCTCTCGCCCTCTGGCGGAGGGGATGCGTAACGCATTTTTCCCAGCGAGAAAAAAAAAAAAAAAAGGTGTAGGTGTAACTTAGGAGTAACCATACAATTTTTGGAGCTTAAACCTGGCGTAACTTTACACCACGTTTATTAATAAGGGCCTTGGAGTTTAAACCCGGCGTAACTTTACACCACGTTTATTAATAAGGGCCTAGGTTAAACTACTGTTCCTTCACGACCAATGCCGTGAAGAGCCAGGGCAACAAACAAGCCGGTTTGGGGACTCTAAAGTGCCTATAGGACTGGCAGCATTATTTGAATGAACGTACCTATAGGTACTTTTGAATTTCCAAAAGTGTTGGCATTTATTTATTTATTTGAAACTCTCAAACGCAAATTTATTTTGTCTAAATTCTAGTACGTTATAAAACGTATTTAAACGACGAACATACGAATTAGTGTCGCTTCGCCCTTTTTCGCACGTTACCCTAAAAAGTAACGATCTTTATTGTACAATGTATCCTAAAATACCCCAAAATACTGCGTAAGGGTCTCGCCCATTAAAGCATACCATGTTAACAGTACTCAAACCTAACCTTACAAACTGAATTTGATTTTGGGCACGTCAAATTGTCGGTCCCGGCTGCCGGCTAAAGCCATGACGGAGGCCTTAAGGTGGCTTAAGTTAGCCACTAACTCTAACTTACCTACTTTTAAAACTTACGTGAGTCTAAACTTTATGCACGGTGTTATACGTAAAAATAACAAAGATTTATAGCACTAGATTTTTCGTTTCTCAAAATGTATTACAGGAGATCATAAATTAATTTTCTAAAAAGAAAATCGTAAAGAATGTGTCTTAGTTAGCAACTAATATGTGGGAGAGGGCTTTCAAAAAATAAAACCTGACACGTATGGAAAGCAAATTTTTGTTAAATCATGCAAACATGAGCTTTTACCACACTCTCAAACGGTGACGGAAAACATCGTGAGGAAACCGGCATGTCGTAGAATATGTGTCAAGTGCACGAAAGGAGCCTCTTAGAGGCGCACTTACAATCCTTTCACCATACTGGTTCAAAGAAACTGGTGACACGACAAGAAAAATAATCATGAGTCCAAAATAGACAACTATCAAACATTGAATCTATCTGAGATAATGTCTACTGCGCTTTGAAGATCCAGTAATGCATGATCAGGTTTCGTTTATTCATTTGTGACGATCATGGTACGGAACAGTGTAATGGGCTGGAGGCTTTAGTACGTTTACTCGCTCGATTAAAATAATGATTATGTTGTACATTGAAGTATTGTTATGGGGATGTTGGCCGGAAATGTGTGAGAAAGCGGAGATGGAATCGCTTAGGCGATAGCATCTTAATACTTATTACGAGAGAAACACGCTTAGTACAGAGCGATTCGGTTAACAAGTATATTTTATTTATTTCATTATTATTAAGGATAACAAACAACTAGCATATTAACTAAGGCTTGTATTTCTCGTACGTAGATCATTACTAAGCAAAACGGATCTTTAGCTCTCTGAAGTTAGGTGCAACAGACGATTGCGCAGGTTTGGTAGAGTAAGATAGCACGATTTTAGGCGTCATCAAAAATGGGTTCTGCGCAACTGCGCAGCTGAAGTAACTACTTCAGAGAGCTAAAGAACGATTGTGCGTAGCGTACTGTTACAGTAACAATAACTTAAGCCCGTCCTAAGCCGCGATATTTTTTAAGGTATTTCATTTCCCTATATTTTGTAAAACTAAAAAACCTTGTTTATGATTATTTTTTTATATTTTCCTATCCGTTCTCTTTAATTAATGTAATTGGTTCTACCGTGTTAGTTAAAGTAAAAATAAAATAATAAATTAGGTCCGTGGGGTTCTGGAACCCTTCGGGTTTTCAAAATTCTTTCAGGGCGTCTGGCCGAAGCGACGCGTGATCCGAGAGCTGGCACATTTTTGGCTCAAACGATCAGCATTGCCATCCAGCGTGGTAATGCCGCCAGTGTTTTGGGCACGCTTCCGACTGACAGTGACCTGGATCAGTTGAGCTATCTATAGATCGTTTCTAACGATCCTTAGATAGCTTGACTAATCCTGTTGTATTTTGTAAATATAATATGTAAATATGTAGTAGCTTAGTTTCTGTAAATAAATTATCCTAATATAAATAATAATAATTAATTATTCGAGATGGAATAGGCGTGCCCAGCAGCACCTAAACCATCCTTGCAAATTAATCAGCCTTATTCACAGTAAAGACAACGTCAATATTTCTGGAGCTGATTAAGCTGCGGGTTTCCAAAAAATAATTTGATTTTTTCCTATTTTCAAAACGCGATCATACATACGCGAACAAATAACAACATTGATCAGACCGCGTTTTAATATCCTAAACAAAGATGGCGGCTCGCCTAATACAAAACGAACTACCAGATCTACGGTTAACCCGAGCGCAGATATCAGTTTAATATACTGAGCTGATTTTAATAAAATGGTTCTGGACTGAAGCCAGCGGCAGCTGTACGCTAATACATAGTAAAAATACGCTTGTAGTTAGGTACAGTCGGCGACAAGATTATGTTGAGACTGTCGACTGACTTGACGAAAAAAAAAACTTAGACCTTTACATCTATGTAAGTATATTATACAGCGTCAGGAGGCAACCTATGCCTACACTGAACGGGACGCTGCAGTGCCTGGGACATTGTTTGAGATGGAATAGGCTTGCCCAGCACCTAAACCATCCTCTCAGCTTAATCAGCCTGGCCCACAGTGAAGACGACGTCAATACGTCCACACGTATCAGCTCCACAGCTGACTAAGCTGTGGGTTTCCTCACGAAAGAGTGTAAGCTGCAAAAGTAAGCTACACCTCGAACAGGCGCACTAAGCTGTATATACAAATACGAGAGTATTAAATAAATCTTACTTGAAGCCAACTCTTTCATCGTAGTCCAACTTCCGCAGGAATACCATTGCCATCTATCAAAGGAGTGATAAAAACTTCAAGCTAAGTAAGGAAAACTTTATTTGAATAGTTTTCTTTGGGTTTTTGAAAATAATTTATTCACATTTACTGAATAAAATAAATAAATAATGCTGGACATTTTTCACACAGCATCATCTAGCCCTAAACTAAGCAAAGCTTGTACTATGGGAACCAGATAACTGATATACTACTTATATACTTTTTTGTATGTAAATACATACATATTATACATAGAAACACCCAGACCCGAGACAAATATCTGTAGGTCATACAAACATTTGTCCCGCGGCGGGGATCGAACCCGCAACCTTCTGCGTCCCAAGCGGACCTTCGCCCACTGCGCCATAGAGGTCGTCAATAAATAATATATATGTAGTATGATAAGTATATATATGTAATAAGATATTCCTATAAATGCATCGTTTGTGGGTATGAATTTTTTATTAGGTACCAAAATCACAAAGTATTTTCCTCGTTCAAGTATATTATAAAACAAGGAAACCTCACAATTTTTCTTGTACGTTACTATTTGTTTTTCCTTTCCAACATCTTTCCAACAAAGACCGAAATGCTTCAATAAATCAGCTAGATTAATATACGAAAGTTCTAGCAAATATTTAGGACAGCATGTCGACGGCTTGAAGGAATACGTAATAAGTTAGGAATCCGAATATTTGGGTGCCGTTAAATAAAAGAGAATTTATTGTGTTACGGGACGTAGACCGAAAGTTCGATACTTACGGCTCGTCTTACGTGGGCAGTTTGACGCGAACGCAAAGCGGCGCGGTGCGGCGCGGAAAAAATTAAACAGTCGATTTACTATTGAAGTGTCCTATCACCGGTGCGCAGCGGCGCGGTGCGATTTGAAGCGAACGAAGGAGTGATAAAAACTTCAAGCTAAGTAAGGAAAACTTTATTTGAATAGTTTTCTTTGGGTTTTTGAAAATAATTTATTCACATTTACTGAATGTAATAAATAAATAATAATATAATAATAATAATAATGCTGGACATTTTCACACAGCATCATCTAGCCCCAAACTAAGCAAAGCTTGTATGTGCTTGTTGCTATGGGAACCAGATAACTGATATACTATAATAATATATAGTATAATAATATATAGAGGGGGTGCTTAGAGTATACCGAGTTTTACTCGAGTTGAAAGTATTTTCACCTATAACATAATATAATAATAAATAAAAACCTCACAATTTTTCTTGTACGTTACTATTTGTTTTTCCTTTCCAACATCTTTCCAACAAAGACTGAAATGCTTCAATAAATCAGCTAGATTAATATACGAAAGTTCTAGCAAATATTTAGAACAGCGTGTCGACGGCTTGAAGGAATACGTAATAAGTTAGGAATCCGAATATTTGGGTGCCGTTAAATAAAAGAGAATTTATTGTGTTACGGGACGTATACCGAAAGTTCGATACTTACGGCTCGTCTTACGTGGGCAGTTTGACGCGAACGCAAAGCGGCGCGGTGCGGCGCGGAAAAAATTAAACAGTCGATTTACTATTGAAGTGTCCTATCACCGGTGCGCAGCGGCGCGGTGCGATTTGAAGCGAACGCTATCAGTTTGTTTGGCATTTACGCGCGGACCGGTATACTCAATTTGAAGCCTGTAGGAAGATTCGCGCGCACGTAGGACAGACCTGCCGCGCCGCGCCGCATCGAATCGCGTCACTTCGCGTCGCAAACGCGGTCAAAACGCCCACGTAAGACGGGGGGTTATAAATATTATATTAGTTAGATTTATGTTTTAGGTCTGACTTTTCAATAGTTTCGTTGTATTTGAATACTTTTGGGTTTGTGTAGCTAATGCCAATGTCAGACAATATCTGCCCTCTAGTCAGATCAAATATAAATCGAATCGAAATAGAATAGACAGAAAAATGTCTAGCGTCTAATGATGATTTACATAATGCGAAGTACTAACCTACCGCGATATTTGACATAAAATGTATGCTAGACGCCGATGAGTCTTTGATTTATGTGTCTTATCTATTTCTATTTGTAACATATTTCTTTTTTTTTCTTGTGTCCCAGGCACTACAGCGTCCCGTTAAGTGTAGGCATAGGTTGCCGCTGTATAAATCATCTAATATAGTAAAGGCCTAAGTTTTTTGTAACGTAGCTAGAGGGGCTGATTGTAGAAGTGTGATTGAAGTAAATTTTGTAATGTTACTCATAAGAAAAACAGAATGGCCGAAAGCAACGATCATTGAACATCTAAAGTCCGCCGTACCATATTTTTCCATTCCTCTGCGAGTCCAATTTGAGTCTTTCTTAAAAGCAGATTTTTTGTAGACAGTTAATGAATTCTTTTGTATTTTGTCTTGGTCAACGCATTATTGTAATCATTTGAGTCGTGAAAAACACGACTTTGTATAAAAACCCATTGTTTATAAACGAGAAACGTTGTTTGATGAACAGGGTTGTTTTTTTTTTACAAAAGTCCTAAAATTGTATTGAAACTAAAGAAAATAATACATTAAATAATACCTACTTAATTAAATGTTTCTCAGTGGAGGTTTTGATACTTGCAGATATTGAAATACTTACCTATATGAAGTTAGAGACGACTTTTCATGTTCCGCTTGAAACAATTTTGAAAGACATTCAATGCAGCATGTTTTAAACCGACTTCAAAAAAGATGGTTCTCAATTCTTCTGTATGTTTTTTTTATCGTGTTACGCGATTGCACTGCCATTTACAAGCTCTGCTTACTTTGGGGCTAGATGATGCTGTGTAAAAAGTCCAGCGTTATTTATTTTATTTATTTATTTTATTTATTGACTGATTCGCAAAATTCTTTTCTTGTTGAAAAGGCCAATTTTACAATGGAGCTCGAAGTAAGAAACATCCGAATATTCATCAAACGAACGAAGAAACGAACGGGAATAATCCCCCCTCTAGCATTACTTATGTCAAACTGACGAGTCACAATAGTAAATTGTCGTGCCGCGTTTCCTTCTGATCAGAGAGTCTATAATTTTCAAATAATGTAATTAGTCGCAGGTGCATAGGTGGAGTCTATCTGTCGATTAGATTTCGATTTATAGGGTGGGTTTATCCTCACTTGACGCCCTGAGTCACGCCGCGTCCTGAGTCAAACATTGAAGTCTGTTTTCTTTTTAGTTTTAAAAATGTGATTATATATTATTTACAAAGTTAACATTTACGAATACGTCTGTTTTACTTAGATCCTTTTTTCGCCCACCATTATGTCACCACCTTTTATTTGTCACGTTGCTATACGTCGGCTTAAAAGTAGCTTAGCCTTTTCACAATGGAAAAACAAAACGCTTCATTATAAGCATTTTCAGCTTAAAATGTCGAGGTTTTATTTTGCATTGCACTGCATTCTTGTCCTGGTTTTTTCTAATTAATTTCGCTATTACACTGGGAGCTCTTAAAATATAACGTTTTGTGAAGCTTCCTGTAAAACATGTTTTTCACGTTTGTACGGTATGTTAATGTAATGCGGAAAAGCTACTTTTCCGGGTTATGTTCTTTTGTGCTGAGTTCACGTTTTTACTTTTGACGTGCAAATGAATGTAAAGATTGAATGGCTGTTTACTTACTTAATTAAAAGATTTCATTTCAAATGTTTTCTTCGTGATAGACTAGCTGTTACCCGCGGCATCGTAGATTTTCTTATCTTCCAGAGGTATTTTGGCAGCAGTAGCGTGTTCCAAAACGAAAAACGCAAAGAAATCAATTATTTTGGCTTGTTTTTGATGGGGGTGTTCGTGCTCTATATAGGGTCTTTCATTTTAAACTAACTTAATTCAGGAATTGGGTTTAAAAAATAATTTAAAAATATTTATGTAATGTTTTTTTTTGTTTTGTTATGAAAATCCCGAGAAAATCGATAAAGACTATCCTTTTTTTTTTATTGTTGCTTCTTATATAACTTAGTCTATTTGTGATGTAGCTGCGCTGCGATTGGTGGAACGTCGGTTCTCCTTGAAAATCATTATGCAACATTTCTAAAAAATCAATCAATTATTAATTTAGAAGTGAAAACTTAAATCGGGTTAGGAATTAAATTGACAGGCTCAAACGTCTATTTACAACCCAAAAATATGCCCTTGTCAGTTTGTGTAGTTTAAAATGAAAGACCCTGTAGATGTATCTACGAACAGAACCGTATCCTATAAGGATTTGCCAAGTGCCCAACACGCCCAGCTATCAATAACAAGGTCTAACTGCACCTTTGCTCTAGGCATTGTTATAGACTCATGAAAGGCGTTCCTAGAATTTTATAGCCTAGCATATCATAGTTGTAAGCCTGTGGGATGTACTCTCGACTTTCTATCAAAGGTCGAGGTCTATTAATCCATGAAATTTTATTATAATAAAACTTCACAATGAGTTTAAAACTTTAATAAAAAATAATTATTGGTGTAGGTACAATGCTGCTTATTATAAAAACGTAAAACCTTGGTTGAACCCCATGTTGACACATGTCAAAACAAAACTGTTCCCACAAAAAAGCGTTCTATGTACGAGTATTTAAATATCGTTTTTCTAGGGACAGTTTTTCAGTTAGACTTGGTCTAAACTCGGCTCAATTTCTTTTAATGACTAGAAAAACTATGTTACCACCAAAGGATAATGCCCGTACCACGAACCATGTAGCGTCACGGATATAATAAACCAATAGTATTTTTTTGTTTTTGTCTATAACTTACTGATAAAAATAAGCATATTCTGAACCGCACTTTTAAAATAAAAATACATAGTTTTGAGTCGGAACATTAAAGGCAGGCACCATTGGCAAGTACCTTAACCGTTGTAACTACAGGAAAACGTATTTAAGAGACCTTCCCTAACTTTTTGAAACGTTTTGAACTGCATTTACAGATTTTGGAAAAAAGGATACAGTCATGCAAAAATAGAACAAAAATTAATTTATTAACAAAAAAAAGAATGTTTTAATGCCAACCGATTCTGTTTCATGTAGGGATCAAAAGACTATATGGCACCATTTATGATTTGAGTACCAAAAATGTCAGAAATCGTCAAAAACTTTCCCCATACATTTTGTACTAAAAATCACATTCGAAAACGCGTATGAATATTTTAATTTTTTTATTAATAACGAAAAGATAAACAAAATCAAGACTTTTGAACGTTAATTGGCTTTAACGCAAGCAGGTACGGCTCCCCATACAAAAATGGGCATTGTCCTTTGACTAGGTGCTAAGTGAGCTTTTCCCCTTTCGTCCCAAGATTTTTCTTTTTAGGATTCTTGATGGATTTTAGGATCTCTTCTTAGGATATGAATGCAATATTGGCACCTTTTATTGATGCAATATTGGTTAACGAACCCGCGGCATGGCAGTTATAGTCGATAACATACCCAAAGAAAACACGGCTTAACCAAATAATGTGTTTGGTAAATATTTGATCGATCAGCTCATTCCCCAGTCCATATTTAGCGAGAAATTCCTGCTGCGTGTAAATCGTCACCGATACAGCATAGATTATGATTCAGTACCCATTATCTCTGTGCACAAGTTTAATTTATGTAGTTTTGGAAAATGCAAAAACAAATCACCAAAGGTTTCATCAAAGATTCAGGTGAACGATGATAGCAATCTTACTAGAACTTTCTCAAAAAGGATAATTAAATCCATACTAATATTATAAATCTGAAAGTAACTCTGTCTGTCTGTCTGTTTGTTACGCTTTCACGCCTAAACCGCTAAACAGATTAGGCTGAAAATTGGCATGGATAATTGTATCCCAGGGAAGGAAATAGGCTACTTTTTATCCCGAAAAAATCCCGAGGGATCGCGGGTTACACCGCGGGAGCGCAGCTTAACTAGCTGCGCTCCCGCGGCTAAATAAATAAATCAAATTACTGATTTACAACATAAACTTTTTGACATTCATAGAACTAGACATATTCAAAATGTTTGCAGATCATTCAAAAATTTGTCTCTATATGGGAACCAAATCGAATTCGACCTTCTGCGTCGGAACCGAAAGGTAGTCTGGCTCGCCTAAAGCGCTATAGAGGTGGTCTTCGTTGCTTTTAGAATGACCTCCGGCAACGCAAGTGATGCCAACAACACAGCGATTCATTAATACACATAAAGAGCACTGGTGGTCTAGTGGAAGTGGCCCAGCCTTCCAATCGTAAGGTCGTGGGTTCAATCCCGATCGTGACCAATAAGTTTTTCTGCCGAAAAAAGCTCTTTTTCGCTATGCTGGCTCGCCCACTGTATAGAGGTGGTCGTCGTCGATGTAATGGCCAACGACGCAAGTGATGCCAGGCAAACTTTTGTCGGGACGTTAATCCCCTGTGATTATCTTCACGAGTACCTAAACTTACTTTAATTACTTACCTTCACTTTGTTCAATTGGCTCCCCACTAGAGCTTGGGTATTTATTTTTTAACCGACTTCAAAAAAAGGAGGAGGTTCGTCTGTATGTATGTTTTTTTATTTTTATTTTTTATAATAGGATAACTTACTTAAAAGAATGAAAACAGGACCACGACTGTCTCAAAGGTTAGGAGGCATTTTTTTCGGATCTATCGAGTTATACTCCAGGGAGATAGTAAAGTAAAGTAAAGTGACTGTTGCTCTAGTTTTTCATAGTATTAGTTGGATTGGAGATTCTATTTTTGCGTCACGACACTGTAAATGTCAAATCGTCACAGTGCGAAATACGCAGCCGCGAAACAGTTCATAGATTGTTACATTGTTAGTACGGAAGAGCGTTTCTAGGATACCTAAATGACAACAATTTATTTGACAAATACCAAAGCTGAAATTCCCAGTATAGAAATGTACTCTTTGCTTCGTTCCAACCAAGAGTTCCACGGTTCCACTATACTCACGTACCTACTTTTATTACAGGTTATCTTACTGCAAACTAAGTAGGTATAGAGCTATGGAAACATGGGGACCACTTATTTTTTAACTTAATAAATAAAAATATCTTTAGAATTATTGAGAGTGACAAAGGCCAACAGCACGTTGTAAATAGTTAGTGAGAAGGCGACCACTAACCGAAACGTCAAATATTCGCATACCATTTACAAACCAGGGCCGAATCTAGGATTTACATAGGTGTACGACCTTTCCTCGGCGGTAAAGGTTGGACCGGACCAGCAAAACATTTTGGGGCAGACCGTTGCCCAGCAGTGGGACACAATAGATGGATTAAAAATATTACCATACTTGACGACCTTGTTGGTTTGGCGAGTGCCTGTCTGATAACTTGAATTTTGAGTTTTATTAACAACTTTCGCTTAGCGAATATGGCGGAAATAATTAATCAAACAGAATCACAACACATCAAAAACACTGAAAAACAAATTTTGTATCGAGGTGAATGAATTTTGGACTGGATTTATTTTCATAATATTATAAGTGCGTTATGGAGGGAGTGGGGGAGGCCTTTGCCCAGCAGTGGGACATTGAAGGCTAATATAATAATATAATATAATAATATAATATAATAATAATAATAATAAAACAAGTATTTTGTGATACGCTGACGATAACAACTTTTTATTCAAAAAAAATATCTAACTTCTTACAGAACCATAGACTTAAACTAGATACAACCATAGCCTATCGTTCACACTAGTTCACACTACAAAGATTGTTTATTAGATGTAACCATAGATGTACAACTTGTATTTCTAACAAATAATAATATGAGTGCGTTAGTACATAGGTACAACAGAAACTGCTTTGTACTGTGCTGTTATGTAAAGCTAATTTGAAATGATACGATGTTTTACTTTTTGCAATGTCTACAGTGATTAAAACTAACAGTTAAACTTTCATAAAATTACAGGTCAATGACCCGATGCGCATAAAATGGCGGCGAAGAAAATGCAAATTTGTCCCTTGAGCGCTATAGAGAGTTGCGACACAGTCCTAGCATTGAGCAAAAGAGAGAGCCAGAAAAAAAAGGACCGACACATCACTAAACTACACGGAAGAAAAATAAATTGATGCACGGCCGGGATTTGAACCTAAGACGTTCTAATAGTGAGGATGTAACATCTAAAAGAAAATCTAGGGACAAAATGGTGTTTTTTGCCCCGATTGTAAGCACGAAAGTAGTTTTAAGAGCTTTAAAATAAAAATAAATATTCAGATTTTATTTTAAAGCAAAACTACCTACTCTATATCATAGAGTGATACCTACCAGTAGTCCTACTTAAAGATTTTCGACTTTGATTTTGGATTAAAAGTTATACTTAAGACTATCAGATCTCTCCTAACACATTTTATAACAACTGTAACTAACTAACTTACTAACAACTGTAGTTACTTCTAACTCTTATAAATAAATCTTTGAATCTTTATAAACTTTCGTTACTAAAAAGTTTGTTAATAAATATCTACAACAAGATAGAACACCCGCCCTTAATCCGCCCCTGTGAACACTGAATGATTGATGAGTTGATGAGCCAAAATATATGGAAATGCTATTGTGCCTTTCATAGAGAGCATACATTGCAAATGAGGAAGCAAGCAGGTTTGCTTAGCACTAGTGTATTGTTTAGAATCAAAATGCACCCAAAAATATTTAGAATAGAATAGAATAGAAAAACATTTATTTTGTGTTTCAAAGAGCATAAAATACAATTAGGAACTATACTAACACTTAATACTAGACACAAAAATGGACACCACTTAGCGTGTGCTGCAGCAACTTAGAGGTGCTGCAGCGCTGGTATTCTGTGGCACCGGTGAGTTTATGTGCAGCAGCAGCTGCACACGCAAGAACATCACTTTAAAATTAAAACTATTCTAAACTAAAATATAAAAATTACTTTTAACTTAATTACTAATTTAAGTATAGGTATATATCTAATTATAAAATATAATATAAAATATTTGTGGAAGAAGAATATTTTCTTGGTTATCGATCGAGTATTTTATTTTATTTTTTTATTTTATTTTATACATTTAGTATACCTACAAGCTCTGCTAAGTATGCTAGATAACGCATTTTGTCTTGTTAAAAACAATAAAAATCTGTCCTTACGCACTTGTCTGACCGCCCAGGGATGAGCGATGACCGAGAGCTAGAAACTATTAAAGATTTGGCGAGCAGCGAGAAGGGATTGTGTAGTTCCTATAGTTGTCTTGCTGGGCGAGGCTTTAAAGCTAGTGAGCGAATGAGGCGGGCGATTACTCGCTACTCGCTCAGCTGCCGCTGTCAATGAACTGTCTACCTTATTGGAACAAAGTTCCTTTTCGGACGGTATCGGACCAAAACAGGCTGGGGCTGGAAGAACAATTTCGTTCCATTTTACCGTTTGGGGGTAGGTGGTATTCCCCCAAATGATGGCAAAGAGGGAGTACTCGCCTCGCTAAGGTTTGCCCATCTGGCACACTTATCTTAGGGCCTTTCAGCCGACAGTTATAGTCGGAAAGTTCTATATAGGTTGTGTTCAGAAATATTGCTTGCGCGATGTAGACTTTCTATACTTTTTGCATCATTTGTATGGTAATATGCTTATCTGTGATTCCAGCACCATCTAGTGGTACAGCTCCGAAGTACGTCGCTGTAATTGACATCTCTTGAAGTTCAGCTTGTAGTTCAGCTTTGTAGTTCAGGCAATGGTAGATAGAGGTCGCCACATCACGACCGTCACCTCACGAAATCGTCACAGTGCGAAGTGCGCAGCCGCGAACAGTCCATAGATTGTTACATTGTTAGTGCGGAAGAGCGTTTGATTTGAATTTGAATTTGAAATTCCCAGATAGAAAGTACTCTTTGCTTCGTTCCAACCGAGTGTTCCACGACACTCACGTACTTATTGTTTAGTAGTAAATTCTATATTTTATTGCGTTGCGTCGCTTTTCTTCTTAGCGTGAATCGTAAATGTTTATTTGAAAGCTTAAAAGATCATTTTATCAAAGTGATTGAGATATTTTCAATATCATTTAATATAGCGAATTTATCGGAAAATCAGATTAATTTCCCGATAATTTGAATGGCGCTTTCAACTTAAAAATATGAAATGCTAAAAGAAAATTAAGCGTCGATCCTACTTATTAAGAGGGAGATGTTGATGATGATTATTGAAATAAATGTACCTACCTACACTTATACCAATAAACATAATTACTGTTATGGAGAGATGGTTTGAAAACTAGGCCCCAAACCGTGTTTGTTGCCCTGATTCTTCACGGTATTGGTCGCGAAGGAACAGGAGTAGAATCACCTAGTTTTAAGACGTTTCAAAGTGATCCCAGCGGTCCTACTGAATAAATGCTTTTTGACTTTGACTTTGACTAAACCCTGAAGCCGTGTCTCCTGCGACCAAAAAGACAGAACATTCTAACAAAACACGTTTTCCGTCGGCCTTGGATAACATTTTGCATACACAAAAGTTAGGCCACGCCCACATTGTTCGATGTTTGATGTAGAAAAAACAAAAACAGTGTCGCAGAAGACCCGGCTTAAGATGATTTTTAATTTGCCTTCCAGCTGACCAAATATTATTGACGTCTGGCCTGTGGAAAAAGCCGATTAAGCTGAGCAGGCTTAGGTGCTATTCCATCTCAAACAATGTACCAGGCACTATAGTGTCCTGTTGAGTGTGGGCATAGGCTGCCTCATGAGATAACGCATGTGTCGAGTACAGATGACCAAAAATTTGAAGAGAGGATTACGGTGCTGTGCCTAAGTAATGTATTTACCTATGTATTTCCGCTGTTTACCTACGACCCTGTTGTTCTTAAGAAGAGAGTTAATAGGCACCTTCTGGGTAGGCTCGCTCCATCGTAGACCTCATTCTTGCCTGTGTAAGTTTGAGGTCAAGAGCCGACTCATTCATCATTAAAAAAGTACAGGAGTAGATATTTAATTTTCTCTTATTCTTTTATTTTTTATTTTTGTGGTTTCAAAACGTTGCAATATCTATATGTTTGTGTAACCATGATATTTATGTAGTTTCAAAATCAAAAACTGACATTAATTTAATTCATTTCAACAAAATGGCCAAAGTTTTAAACCACAAGAAAAATGTAGTTGAAACTGAAAAGCGGAATTAATTTAATATTTAAACTATAATAAATAATCTGGAGACGACGTTCTTGGCACTGAATCATGGCACTATTGTGGACATTGGCCCGCGCTCGGTTCACGAAATAGGCTATCATAATACAGGGTGTGAGAAAATAAAGAAGGAATATAAATAAATAATAAATATATATTGCTGGACATTTCTCATAGCATCATCTGGTTCCAAAGAGCTTCTAAATATTTATTCTAATCTGTGGGCCAAAAAGATCTATGTAAGATAACAACAGACCACGATTGAGTAGGCAGGGCGAGCTAGACGTGTATAAAGGACTGGCAGACGAGGGCACTAGATCGTACTTAGTAAAATGGTATTAAAGTTCGTATGAGTTTGTGGCCTACTCGGGTAACGGGGTGTTTACTACGTTTTAACGCCACCTTCATGGCTTAACGACTTAATAGCCGTGACAATACATGTCTTCTGAAGCTCGGAAGCGCTCAGTTGATACTGCCATTTAGCGGTCACTAATCAACTTTACATGTCTTCTGAAGCTCGGAAGCGCTCATTTAGCGGTCAATAATCAACTTTTTAATGACTACTAAGGGCCGTAAGATCAATAGTGGTTTAAACCGTCAGACAGAGTTTAATCTCCGGTCTACGATTATTTCATAAGTTCAATGGTAGATAATAGACCATGGATAGATTAAACTATCAATTAGTTTATACTTGGGCCGGGGTCGGGTTAAACTGCCACTCGTAGATTAAACCTACAATAATGACGTCCTTTTCAATATGGCTGCCTGCCTGCCACCAGCTGTTTGTTTGAAACTCGTTTGAACTGACTTTTGCGTATCGAGAGTTCAAAACCAAACTACATAGTGTAACACTCTTTAGACAAAACAATACAAAAATAACCAACCATCAAGTTGTAGAATGTGTAAAACTGACTAAATTATTGCCATTATTTACATGAAAGAATGAACGAAAAAGGCGAATGTTGCCATGTTTTCGATTTGATCTTATGACAGTAGATTAAACCATCGATGAAATTTAATCGTAGATAATAATCCATAGTTTAAACCACGATTGATCTTACGGCCCTAAGCAAGCAAACTAAACCACGAGCGCTACAAAGTACACTAATAGGCACAGTAGTTTTATTGCACCCAGTAGACGTACATTCAATGGCCCTCGGTTCGAATGAAACAGGCAATCATACACCATTTTATTGTTTTTGAGTTTGTATAACAATTCAATTGAAATACTAACTAGCTATTCAGAAAAACAGAAATAGAATTTGCCTTGTGATATTTAGTCATTGTGACTTGTACACACAGTTATTATTTAATTCCTTTCACCACACTGGTTCGAAAGATCTGGTGACCCGAGAAGAAGAATACAAATTACGTAATTATTCATTCTAAAACGCTTTTAACAAGTATTCTTATTATAAAATCTTTTCCCAAATTTTGTGGGTGTGAAAATTACCAATTAGGAACTCAATTAAAATTAAATATTAATTATAATTTATGATGTCGATTTTGGCATGGATTGGACAGGGATGATGTAATTAACAGAAGGTGGAAAATTAAATTATAATTTATAAATAAATAATAAATAATGCTGGACTTTTTCACACATCATCATCTAGCCCCAAAGTAAGCAGAGCTTGTGTTATGGGTAGGTACTAGATGAGTGATAAACTACTTAAAATACTTTTTGGTTGTAAATACATACATATTATATATAGAAATACCCAGACCCGAGACAAATATCTGTAGGTCTTACAAACATTTGTCCCGCGGCGTGGATCGAACCCGCAACCTTCTGCGTCGCAGGCGGACCTTCGCCCACTGCGCCACAGAGGTCGTCGGGAATAACTCCCGGAAAAATACATAGATTTCGAAGGCAATGGAGATTTATGAAGGATTTTTAACCGACTTCAAAGCCAGGATTTGAGCCCACTACCCTAGCATCAAATCAAAACACGATCTATTCAGTATCCTACTATCAGTGGCGTAGCTAGGTAGCCAAGGGCCCTGGTGCAAAATAAACCGGGGCTCTAACTGAACGGCTTAGGTTTTATCAAGTCAAAATATGCAGGGTGTGGCAAAACGTAAACGTATTTGATCGTAAAAACTTATGATTTGATTCGTCATTTTCTGGGTAACTATTTAAAAAATCTAATAACGCAGTTGTTTTTATTTTCAAAATAATCATACCTATAGTTTCCTAAGAATAACTTCCGGACTCTCGGGACTCAGAGTCCGAGGGCCCCTTGAGCTTGGGGGCCCCGGTGCACTGCACCGCCTAGCTCTTCGGTAGCTACGCCACTTACTCGTAGGATATAGGATAGTCCTATCCTAGCTGAAAGTCACGCCTACACTTCTGAACCAATTTGGATGAACTTGGAACTTCAAATATATATAGATAGTGACCTAGAATAGCATATTATAGGCTAGGTGTTTCAAATGGTGGTACCACACAAGCGAAGCCGCGAGCTGAACCTAGTTTAAAATATCTTCAAATCTTCGATTAAGTAGTCTGCATGACTAATAGGCATTGAGGTGCATTTACACGATGCGATTTCAACCAATACGATATCGTATCGCACGACAATATTCTTTACGTGTAAACGCTCATCGTATGCGATTTGTCATAGTTAATGCACGTTCAATGGACGGGGCTTAGCAAATCATACGAAAGATCGCATCGTGTAAATGCATTTTTAGGTATACCTAGACAATATTATTATAGTCAATAATAATTATTTAGGCAAAAGTTTTCTGTATGTATGTTGGCCCTTCAAGCTGATGGGAGATTTCAAAAAAAAACATGGCGCCAAGAAAAAAATGACAGTTTTTTCTTGCACTTTAGAAAATGATGTATTTTGAGTAAAATAATAAATGCATGATTTTTTGGATTCTACCTCAATAATGACACTGAAATTTCCAATTGGAATCATATTCTAATAAGATTCTTTCTTCAACAGTTTTACGAGAATCCAGTAACAAACACGCGCTACAGAGAAAAGCGGACCAAGTCGAAGAAATTCATTGTTTATTTTAGATACAGGCATAACAGGCTTATAGAACAAACGTACTTATATGATAAAATATATTATTTACCTAAATAAATAACTCGTTTTATTTACCCAGACCAATATTTTTGGCTAATTCGAAACTAAAAGTACGGCAAAGTTCAATGACATTTTGCTCGCCGCAAATATTTTCATATGAAATTATTGAACACTTTTGATAATGTATTAGATCAAATTTGTAGATAAGATGATAGGTAATTTATCTAACTCCCTTATTCAATAAGTAGGACACACCATCGTTGTTGAATATTTAGCTAAATACTACAAAATATGAAACACCAACCTCAAAACGAAGCCCCAACTTTCAGGTCTTTTTCCCACGAAACAGAAAGCACTTCACATTAGTTCTTATCACAACACTCATGTTTATATCCTCAATAACACTAACAAAACACTCAAGCACCATTATCACATAAACAAACCGAGCATAACATAAATAACAAAGCACAACATTGTCATACAAACTCGGCACTGAACTAGTGACGGGACTAGGTGTAGAGCCGCTATCGATAGATTGGGGTGGGGACCGCTTGAAATAAGATGGGTGATAGAGCAACAATATTTTTATGGTTGTGTTTTATGAAGTAGTAATTGTTGTAGCACCTAATCTAAAATATTCGTCTTTCTACGAAGTAAAACTATATTTATGTACGCAAATAAAAACATCTTTCAAGATGATAAATACCTGATGAATACCTGATGATAAATAAGGTACTTATTTGCAGGTAGGTACCTACCTTACCTATATAGTATGGAATACCTACCTAGTTCCATAAGATTGTACCTACCTAGTAAGCTTGATCTGAATAAAAGTTTTTGTTTATTTATTATTACTACCTAATATGGAATATCTACCTAATTATGAAATAAGGTACTTATTTGCAGGTAGGTACCTACCTTACCTATATAGTATGGAATACCTACCTAGTTCCATAATTTTGTAGATTGTACCTACCTAGTAAGCTTGATCTGAATAAAAGTTTTTGTTTATTTATTATTACTACCTGTGGAGAACCAATATTGTCTCCACTCTTTTGCTCGCACAATTTTTATTTCTACAGAAAGTGAAGAGTATCCCTTTTGCGGTTCGAGCGTCGAGCGCTCTGCGACCACCCACGATGCCTACGCGCCTGACCCCGCGCACCGCACCGTCCCCGGAGCGGCCCGCACGGCAGGCCGGTCGACGGAAGCTTCTCGACACTCCGCTCGCTTGCGATCACACGCTTTACTTTTGCTTTCTTGCCTCTCGGTATTTCTTGTCGCGCTAGCTTCGTATAATGATTTGTATACCTACTTACTAAGCTGGTTAATTAAACGCAAGCTTAAAGTATTAATTTAAACGTTCGTTTATCTGCACTCTCACACGGCGAGGAGCCATTCTATCTACCTATCTATGAGGCTAGCTATTTGTAGGCTAACTACCTATACTACCTAATATGGAATATCTACCTAATTATGAAATAAGGTACTTATTTGCAGGTAGGTACCTACCTTACCTATATAGTATGGAATACCTACCTAGTTCCATAATTTTGTACTATTTTTATATTATTTTAATAAAATAATACCTAATAGTACTATTATTATTTATCATCAGCCTATGACAGTCCACTGCTGGACATGTAACATATGATTAATTAATTTTATAAATAATAATTATATTACAATTATTATTCATAAAATTAATTTATCATAATAATAATAATTAAGAAATGAAAAACAGAAACATTACCATGTTCAGAATTTATTACACTACATGAAACAACAATCAAAAAAATTACAAATTATTATTATTTATTCAGAAAACATGACCCAGTTTACACACACACACAATGTCAATTTAAACACAAATTATACCTAATTACAATAGGTGAATTCTGAATTTATAGAAAATTTATTGTATTGTATATTCAAGGTATTTTTAATAATAAATAGGTAAATTCTGAATTGATAGAAGAGTTATGTACACAAAATTTATGCCAGGCCAGCCCTACAATACCGGTTCTACCGGCCGCAGCGGGCAGAGGTTTGGCAAACTGGAACCGCGTGCAGCACCGACGCGAAGGGGGCCAACCTCAGGAACGCCTTGCCTGAAATTTAGAAAATAAAATAACTAACTTGTACAATCAAGACAATACAATACAATATTAATAAGTACACTACCACCCCACCCCATAGCCCGGTAATTAATTTTCCATATCCTCAATAGTTCTGCACGAACCGGAGACTTTTCTTGATTGCATTTCTAGTGATAAGGGATGCCGGTCTCCATCACACAAGATCAAAATTGTCAAAAAGGCCTCCGTATGTTGGCTTCGGCCCCAAGCATGCCTATCAAGGGTCCGGGATGCTAATCCCCACAACGGTAACAAATCAATGTGAAAGGAGCCCTACAACAGCTGAGTTGTGACCATTCACTGTACAACGGACACAAAAATCATCATTACCCGGTTTAACCGAGGCTACTTTTGTAGGCAAGGTCCGTACTACGGACGTTTTGTTAAACTTTGACAATCAAACTAATTATTTAATTTTAGTCATTATATACTCACAGTGGATATAAAGCCCCGCTTGGATTCTGACTGAATATCGGCATGTCCTCGATATTCATGTCCTCATAGTCTGATGCTATATCTGCATCCACCACCATCTCCCCTTCATCCGAGTCGTAGCACTCAATTTCACTCCCCTCATCCTCATCCTCATCGAGCAGTGGGGCAGTGGGGCAGCAGCCTTGAGGGGGAGATTTTTGAGCATTCCATGACATCTACAATATGTAACACAAATATTTTGAAAATGACCAAAGATTATTTTTTATTTGGCTTCCCAGCACTTGAAACCAGGATGTGAAATACATTGAAACGACCATACGTATTGCAATTCAATATTACTCATCATCGACAAAACATCGATAGTGGTTTATCGATATACCACTGCAAACTTGGCATTCTTTCGCATTTCGCGGTATTTTTCAAATGATGCGTGGCTGACGTTTATTTTGTTTTGCACATTTTCAACTAAAATCAACATTGACATCACAGATTTCACTTAGATAACGAGTAATATTGATTGCACGGAAGGATAATCAACATTTCATGCCTCCAAATGATAAAAAACACTAAAAATAGCTAACGAAAATCTCACGATGCATTAGTCAATAACTTGAACTCGAGTAAAATTACATTTACAATGCTTGCATTACGTAACCTTTACGTAAAATCAATGAATTATATGTTATAGTAAAGAATTACTTACATTTTCGGTCACGAAACAGCTTTTTACTAATTTTTATCCAAAATTACTACATTCACAACAGCAGCCGAAAACTAGAAAATGGCGTCGCAATAAAAAATAAATTTTGAGTGAAAATATCTTTTAGGACCATAGAGTGTCGTATATCATTCGAAAGGTGTGCGTTCACACTACGTTGACAATGACAGATAATAAAGCATCGAACCGCCATATTGCTCTAGTTTGTTTTTTTTTGTTGGTAAAATTCCCATACCAATATTGGGTTTCGACAGATCAACGGAACGTCCGCCATACCAAAGTTGGTATTTCTCCGCGTCGGAGGTCCTTCAAGAAACGGCTAAATGGATTTGGATGAAATTGTTTAGCTTTATATCCAGAAATGTATTATTCCCGAGGAACCACGAGTAAAATCGCGGGATATCTAGTATTAAATATTTAGTTGTGAGCTTGCACATTTTACCACGACACACTTTCCCCGTCAGAATGAAGCTTTTGTATGCTAATACAGAATGACAATAAAGAAATACAAAATACATAAAGTATAGAGTATATATTATGTATATAGGTGTATGCTGTGAGTAGGGCTGCCTAAAGTCAGCTTTTCAGCTGTTTAATTTTAAACTAAGTAGGTACAATAAGCACAATCGTTCTTTAGCTCTCTGAAGTAGCTGCGCAGAACCCATTTTTGATGACGCCTAAAATCGTGCTATCTCGCTTACTCTACCAAACCTGCGCAATCGTATTGCACCTAACATCAGAGAGCTAAAGATTCGTTGTGCGCTAACACGGCTGGGTCATGGCGGACGGTAGCCGATGATAACGCTGGACTTTCCACACACAAGATTCATGTCGGACTTCTTTCGCCATTTTTGAAGGAGCTAGTGGCTCTGCTATTTTATTTAGTTTTCTCGTGTTTTACTAAGTAGGTTTTATTATGTAATTTCGGTGGCATTTTACTAATGAAGCCTTGGATACGTAACAGGAGATTTGGCAAATGGAATGGGGGAGTATTCAAGAAGTTTTCTCATTTGACGAAAGATTTCCGTTGGAGTTTTGAAAGGACAAGCCGCCATGTTTTTTCAATTGACTCAAATTGACGTGACATAAGTAATACATATTTGAAGAAAGATTTGAAGTGAAGTCAAAGTGAAAAGAAGAAGAAGAAGAAACCAAGAAGTGAAGTGAAACCATGAAGAATATGAAGACCTATATGATGAAGACTAAGCTAAGATGTTACTGATTGGGCGATATAGTCGCTCAGCGACAAAGCCCTTTTCTTTAAAAAAAAAAAAAAAAAAAGATTCATGTCACAAGCTTTTGTCTATGACTTAAAAAAATAAAGAGGGTCTCGATTCGGTTGACAGTTTTTGGATCAGTTTTTTCTTCTTCTGAGCTATTTTTTTTAAGTTCCTTTTGGATTCTTTTAAAAAATAATACTAAGGGTGCAAAAATAGGGAACGAAATTAGCTTTCTTTACTAGATTTACAAATGTAAATATTTATCGAATCTTACATAAAATCTTTTTTTGTTTTTCTAACAAAAAGTAAATTTCTTCTGAAGGTCTAGGTTGGATCTTTTGTTCTCCAATTTATCAACCCTAAGCTAAGAATTGGTAACCCCAAGCGAATGAAAATATAAAATATAATTTTCGCGCGCAACCGTGCGTTAAAGAATGAAGGATAATTTCGGCGGCAAGTGAGATATACATTTCTACTTGAGTTAAGTTATTTCTAAGATCCTTATTCTGTAATATTACGGTCATAATAACAAATTGAATTACCTTCTGCCCCCACAAACTGTCCCCATGCGGTGGCAGACGGTAACACTTATAGCCCCACGTATGAAAAATGGGGACAAACAATAATAAAATATGCCCGTCTGCCACTGCGTCTAGTGCCACGTCGGCAGACCGCAGTAAAAGGTTGTCACTAACAAATAAAAGTTTTGATTTTGTGCTGTAGTTAAAGCCATGGCCTTAATGTGGTGTAAAGATATGACAGGCAGGTGTAACTTAAGAATAACCATCCAATTTTTCAGATATACTGTCATAACTTTACACCACGTTAATTAGTAAGGCTATTTATGTATATATTCTAATATATTATGATATTTGCTGCGCTCCTTGAGAATACTTAAATTTTCCGCCATAAAAAGTCTATGTGCTATTTAAAACTAAACTATCTCTGTGCTATAGTTGTTACGGACGCTGAAAATCGTTAACAGATTTTAAGGAAATCAAAGATTTCAAATCTACTTATTGCTTTTATATTTTGTTATAAATTTTATTCAGAACTCTGCTTGTGAAGTGTTTCTTTGTGTAATTTTTCGGCATTTTAAAAAGTCTGTTTATAATCGGTAGGTAAGTACTCTTTTATATGAGTAATCTAATCCCTTGCTTACAAGCTACAAGCTTAACTATTGTACAGCTCTTCCAACGGATCTAGGCATTCGTGAAGTTAGCCATTTGTCTGCGCAGTACCGGCTTTTTCATATAAAATTGTGTTCTGCGCAGGCAAACGGCTAACTTCACGAATGCCTAGATCCGTTGGAAGAACTGTAGGCAGTTGATATTTTCACAGATGATGTATTTCTGTTGCCGCTATAACAACAAATACTATAAAACAGAATACAATTAATATTTAACGGGGCTCCGATACAACAAACGTTATTGTTTTTATAGATAACTAGCTGCGCTCCCGCGGTGTTACCCGCGATCCCTCGGGATTTTTTCATTTTTTCGGGATAAAAAGTAGCCTATGGCCTTCCCTGGGATACAACCTTTAACTATGCCATATTTCAGCTTAATCTGTTCAGCGGTTTGGGGGTGAAAGCGTAACAAACAGACAGACCAACAGACAGACAGAGCTATTTTCACATTTATAATATTAGTATGGAGTATGGATGGTACGGAATCCTTCGTTCGCGAGTCCGACTCGCACTTGGCAGGTTTTTTCTTGACGTTGACTATCAGTCGTTTGACAAAGCAAGTGTATGAGGCAAGTGTGTATGGGACAGCTGTAAGGGGAAGGCCTAGGCGAAACTTCTTGGATCAAATTGGCGACATTTTGGAGAAGGGCCAGGTCACAAGTACCCTAAACCGGCGAGCATGTATGAAGAATGTAATGAGAGTGAATGAGGCAAAAGTTGTGTGTCAGGATCGTAGCAAGTGGAGATCCGTGGTCTCTGCCTACCCCTTCGGGAAAGAGGCGTGATTTTATGTATGTATGTATGTATGACTATCAACCAGTACAGAGGCAGACCACCAGCCCGTTGATCGGATGACATAGTCAGCGTGGTTGGACAACAATTGATGAGGATAGCACGGAACCCAAATGGTGTTTACAGAGGAGCTTACACCCAGCAGTGGGTATTAATTATGTTAATGATGATGATGACTATCAAAGTAAATTATTGCCTCAGCGTCAATCTTTTTTACAGCTTTTTAAACTTATCAGAAAATTCTCTGATGCAGTTACGTCATAATATTATCGGATATATCGACGTCAGTATGGAGGAGCGACAACGTCAGGGACGCGATTGATTTACGCGTATTTACCGACCAGTGTCAGCTGACGTTTCTAGGGTACGCTGACGCTGGCGCGTCATGCACACAGTATCCTTTTTGATCACAATGCCTACGCCGCGAAACGATAAAATGCCTCAAATCAAAACGACATATTATTACTCTAATGCAAACGGCGGGTGTACAGTCAGCGACACAAGTTTATGAACAATTGGAGATTTTAAAGCTTAATTTTCATCATTATTTGTTTGAATAATCTGTATTTATTCACAAATAATAATGTCGCAAAGCAAGACATCGCATCCAATATTACTATTGGTTAAAGTTTTCGAACATTAGAAGATTTAAAATATCAAATATTCATGAATTTTTGTCGATGACCGTACCACAACCAGGGGCCTTATTGTGTAATTCAACTGGCAATGGACATGGGCTTCATTTTGACATTTGAAACCCATTCTGGACTTCAATTGTCATTTTCCTATTATGTGATTGGTTGAGCCCTATTCGGATGACAACTGGGAATGGATTTCAAGTTAGACAATAAGGCTGCATAACCAAGACAAGATCGGGTTTTTACCTACGTTCGTCATATCACACTCGTTATTTTACATAACTAAGGCTTTACTAGACATAGAGTAAGTGTTGTACCGACGGACGTTCAAGAGATGGTCATGCTTTGGAATATGTTGTGCTGATTATGCCTTCGGGCTCTTAGACTAGCTTACTTCGTCTAGGTCTAGCTAGGGCTATGTTATGTTACCTTGGCATTTTAGGGTGTAATGTTTGGCAAATTCCTTTTGATATTTTCCTTCAGCGATAAATACCTACCATAATTTTTTGCTCAATTATTTTACCTACTAAGTGAAGTAGGTATTTAAATTATGAAGAGAATTTCCAATAATATAAACGGAATTTTCAATTCGCTTAGAAACTGAATTTTATAATAGATTAAGTACGAAATTACTGATTCTAATTCATAATTCCCGAGAATTTACTGCCAAATAACCTACCTCTGAAATTTTAGAGATTTTATTTTTTTTCCTAAATATTCAAAATAAATTTTTCACGATGACTTTCTTGTTATGCCTAGAAAACAAAGACCAAAATTCAAGAAACTTACCATGTGCCAAAAACAGCACTAGTAGTGCCGATGTCATTGACCTGCCGGCCAGTTGGCCCGCTAGCCAGCATTCGTGACTGTGGCTCGACCATCAAGTGACCACACTGACTCTGTCACCTCACTATCACTTTTCTGTCTCCTTATCACTTTTCTGTCACTTCACTGTTACTTTTTTGTCACTGTTTTATCTCTTTCCTGTCACTTAACTATCACTTTTCTGACACTTTGCTATAAAGTACTGTCACGTAAATTAAGTCTATTAACTGCGCTGTTCTTACACTAAGTTTATTACACTTTAGTTATTAAAAAGTTTAAAATTTATGTCACTTAGTTTTTATTGGCAGTTTTTCGATTACTTGTCAACACACATAAATGGGTTTTCTTCAATGGTTACAACCTAAAAAGAAGAGATTTTTTTTATTTATTATGTTCCTTTTATTTCTACTTTAGGAAAATACCTACCGTATTTTTTATTTTATTTATTTCATTTTATTTATTTGGCACAGAAAACACATTAAAATAAAAATAAAATAATAATTATAATCGCCAGTGTTTTGGGCACACTTCCGACTGACAGTGACCTGGATCAGTTGAGCTATCTATTGATCGTTTCTAACGATCCTTAGATAGCTTGACTAATCCTGTTGTATTTTGTAAATATATGTAAATATGTAGAAGCTTAGTTTCTGTAAATACAATTTATTATAAATATCAGGATATTCACACTATGTTGCAACATAAACATATGTGCGCACTATATATGTATATACAAATAAGTTGAACTGAGCAAACGAAAACGTATTACAAGTAATTGGTTGGAAACGCTGACTGTACCTACAATACATTAAATAACTTAGGTATATTATGTAAAACTTTTGACAATATATTTATGGTACATACCTACAGTACCAGATACAGTTTGTTTTTGTCAAACATTTAACTTTATGACTGCTTCTCTTGAAAGATTGGACAATCAAGTAATTCTGCTCAAAACAAGCTAACTTCTTCGTTAACTGAGGCGCAAAGCCAAAAGTTTATTTATTCAATTTAAGTTGAAAATTCCGAGGTTTTAAGTTGGGGAGTGCGCCCATCGAAGCGTACCGTAGCAGGTTTCTAATAATACTTACAACAGACAGGTAAAACATTTGTGTGATCACAAAAATGAGTGACACAGGGTAATTTCCTGGGTAAACTGTTGATGTTGTGCAAAATCTCATGTCAAATTGTGATAGTATTTGTAATTTTTTACCAGTTTTCAAAATTGTCTAGACTTTGTCCAAGTCATAATTTAAAAAAATCACCAACTATAAAATAAATTAAAGTTGTTTCAAAAAAATGTTACCACCATGGCACGTGATGTTGTGGACACACTCCTTAAATTTTAAAGTATTTTATTTCACGTTTGTGACAGAAATTTTAAAGGGAGTGTTTCGCTCTGCTCGCTTGTCTGATGCCAACCTGAAACAAAAGATACAATTTTACAGTGGCTTGCTTTTGATAAAACATTAAAAGGAGACTGTTCAAAAGCGGTCTATGAACCAATAGCGATAATGTAATGGTATTTGTGTAGGGATGCCTCATCTATATATTTGTGCAAAGGGGCATCAAAATCTGACCCTGCAGAGTTGAGATATACTTTTTGAATTATTCTTAACTTATTTAACTAACTCATTTTGGAAAAGTGTACAAAGTAGCTCTAAAATAACGAAACAGACGCAAAGGAACAGAATAAACGCCTAGATTTTAGAACATCTGCGTGATCCCAGTGGAATTGAATAGCATTTTGACGGCTTTTCAAAGTCAAAAAGCATTTATTCAGTAGGACCGCTGGGATCACTTTGATACTTTACTTTTGACAACTAGCGAGTAAAAAATACTCTGAATTTGTCTGAACTCGTTTGTGATTTTGTCAGTGCAGAGATGACGGCTGGCTGATTGTAGGAAATCGAAGAATATTTTGATGCTGTGCCGATCATACATGATAAGAGCAGGGAGATGGTAGGCATAAGAGGAACAACTGCACCTACTGCAACTCGTATCTCAAACGCGGTGTGGAGCAGAATACCGCGGCAATAGCGCTGGCTAATAACCCCCGGTTTCTATTCTACAATCAACGGACATTCGTATGTAAGAGCTACGACTCGTTTCTACTTACAAAAGTTTGACAACTAAATATTGTCTGTCAAACTTTTTGATGAACGAGTAGAATGAATGAACGAATGTCCGTTGATTATAGAAACCGGGGGGGTAGACAATTACATTTATGGTAGGTACCAATATGAGGAGCTACTGTAGTTAGTGTCTCAAACACCTGTGGACAGAATACCGCGGCAGGCTAAGACAAAGACGCAATAGTTCAGTAAGACGGTAATGGCCACTCCACATACCACACGCGAGGCGAGGGGTACAATTTGAAGACACAGTGCATATAATACAGTATTTTAATATAAGCTCTTTCATTTTAAACTACACAAACTGACAGGGCCTCATTTGAGGGTTGTAAATAGACGTTTGACCGTATCAATTTAATTCTCAAGCCCATTTAAGTTTTCACTTATCATTTACTTATTGATTTTTTAGAATTGTTGCATAATGATTTTCAAGGAGAACACACGATCCACCAATCAGGCTATCAGGCTAAGTTATACAAGAAGCAACAATCAATTGAAAGGATAGTTTTTATCGATTTTCTCGGGATTTTCATAACAAAACAAAAAAAATATCATTACATAAATATTTTTTAAGTAGTTTCTTTTTTGAACCCAATGCCTTAATTAAGTTAGTATAACATGAAAGACCCTATATAATAAGTAAGCGCTGTTTAGTCGTTCTTGATACATCGTCTAAGTTAAAAGCAACTTTCTGAGTAACGTAAGTAGATGGGTGATAGTCTTTTTCACGACGGAACGTATGCGTGACACTTCGAGATGATGTCAAAGTCAGTCAAATAGTAATATAATCAGTATAATCACCAACAGTATAATCGAGACTATCAAAATCGATTTTTATTTCACTACGATCAATTCAACTCAAGCGATTATAAGGTTCATTCATAGATAAAATTGCTAAAACAACGATATTTTTTTTACTTATCGATTCATCGATTGTTTCGATTTTCATTTTTGGCACTCTCTATTATGATACGTTCCATTTTACTCAGTACTGTTATTTGACGGTTTTTTGGATTCAAAAAAAAAATATCAAATAAAAATTTTAAACGATTGTTTAAAATTTTTATTTGTTTTTTTTTTGTTTTAAAATTCTTATGACACAACGTGAAACGAAACAAGTTTAATGTGTCAGGCATTATCAACTGAGCGTTTCTGTGCTTGCTATACAGAGTGTAAAAAGACGTCTACCGAAGCCGAAAGGGGTAGGTACAGCATCCCAGCACACAATCAAATCCAAAAGGATTCTGTCTAAGTCAATTTTTTTTTTTTTGCGTTTTTTTTTCGCTAATATGTTTAGAATCATGGTCTGATTGCAACCCCCTCAGTTTTCGGTAGTAGTCTTTTTACACCCTGTATACTTTTACCCCTCAATACTTTTACACTGATTTAAAAATGTAGCGTGACAGAAAGAACCGATTTTTTTGTAGTAGTAGAAGTTTGCAAAAATGGTGTCAAATGCACCAAAGAAGCCTTGAGGCGCACTCTATTAGAAAATCAATGGGTGCACTTACAATTCTTTGCAAAGTAATAGTGACAAGACATTATGAAGGAGATTTGCTTTTGTTTTTAACCGACTTAAAAAAAGGAGATATGAAAGGATAAAAAAATTATATTCGGCTGTTTTTTTTTATGGATTCACCTTCAATTATAGACCGATTTCCAAAATTCTTTTTTTATTTGAAAGTGTATATTCCCGAGGTGGTCCTACATAAATTGTATTCCTTAGGGATTGATAGTTTTCCCGTAAAACTCAAAAAACCTCCCACTAAACACCCTGAGAAATGCCGCGCCCTAAGTCAAACATTGAAGTCGATTTTTCTTATCTTATTATATATATATAATTATCTTTCTGATAATTGTACACTGTGTGAATATGAAGAGGCCTCCATACAGGGCTGCCAGACGAAACACAGACCCGAGGGCCTGACGAGCGCAGACTTTTCTTTTAAATTTTTATTTCTATAGCTTCACTTCTACCTCAAAAAGCTTTACTTCTATCAGGTACTTACAACTTGCCTTTCGGTAACAAAAGCGGCCTTAATCGCTATTTACACGATACCATTCTGGCATACCATTCTTGCCCCTTGCTGTCTCAAATTCAACGGAGCAAGAACTAATATTCTTTAACAAGAGGCAAGAATGGTATGCTAGAATGGTATCGTGGTAATGGCGATATAGATTTAATTACTTATAATACTTCAAAATTAAACCTAATTTGTTGTACTTCACGGTATTGATTGTGAAAGTAAGAGGGGTAGAATCACCTAGTTTTTAAGACGATTTTAAGTATTTTAGTATTTATTTAGTATTTTTAGTATTTATTTAATAATGAAACTAAATATTTTTATTTATTCCAGCACACACAAATCCTTTAACACTCGGTCAACACGATATTTTATAAAAAATATTATAATGAATAGTAAAAATGTTTGATCAAAATCAAAATTTACAGATTAATAATAATATGAAAATATTTAATTTCAATAGAAAAATAACTGAATGCTATATTTCGCTCCAAAATGAAGGGAATATTACTCCTTCAAAGGAAACCTTAATCAGATTTGTAATTTGAGGATCTCAATTCGCTGGATGTAACCCATAAATTAGGTTTTAGTGTCATACTAGCTGTGCTCCACGGTGTCACTTGCGATCCCTCGGGAATACTTCACTTTTTTTAACTTTTGATCTTGCATGCATAATGTAACCTACACAATGACAAATGAGCCTATTCCTACATCATAGGCCGGCAACGCATCTGCAGTGCTGCTTGATGCTGTGGTTGTCTGTGGGCGGTGCTAATCACTTACCATCAGGTGTGCCACTTGCTCGTTTGCCCCCTCTATCATAAAAAAAACAATGTTTTGAGCAAATAAATAATCTTTATCTCTTTAACTTTCATCACTTCACTTATGGAGGATAAAAAGAAGCCTATGTGCCATACAAGACTATCCTATCTGTGCCACATTTCATCCGAATCCGTTCGGAAGTTTTTGCATGAAATAGTAAGTAACAAACTTTCTACATCCATACAAAATTTTGCATTTATTAAGTAGAGATCACTCGTTGATCACTGGGTTCTGAAAATCTTTTTCGGTGTTCTACTCAAGATTGATACTTTGCGTCTGATCTAGATGTCATTACAGCGTTAGAAGGCAACACGAAAAACGTGGGATCAATACAGCATCAGGACGAGGCAACCTGTGCCTACACTCAACGAAGCTGAAGATCCAGGGAAATTGTTTACCGGAGGAATCAAGCTGGAAGATTTAGGTGTGCCCAACACCTAAATCTTCCAGCTTGATCAGCCTTATCGACAGGAAAGACATGGACAAATACGTGTGGAGTTGACAAAGCTGCGGCTAAGTACTGGAAGTACACATAAATTCCTAAAAAGAAATTAGCAGTGTAAAACCGAATTCAAACCCGCGGCCTTAAGTTCGGAGAACTTCCCCTAGACCGCCCTTTCTGCTATCATGAAATATTAATTAATTTAAGCTACAAGAGTGCTTGATGTTTAAGTACCTTTCGACCTCTAAGCTAGGGTGCTTCCAGGCCCTTTAACTACAAAACAAATCGAATTCCGTCCCTCCTTAAAATTCCGTCACAATACTGACGGTTCCCCGTTTATAAAAATATTACCTAAGAGGCCGCGGTGCGAGCAAATCGAATTTACTGGAACAAGATTGTGCCATTAGAATAATGCTGGTCTTTTGTCTGTTGCTTTACGAAAATGTCTTGTACGTCACGTTCCGAAATGTAGATACTAAATAGGGGTTGCGACTCAGACAACCACCGTGCCTTGGAGATTCATAATCTTCTTTCGTTTTATTTCAAAAATTAAAGTGGTTCTACAACTGCTGTTGTCATTCTTTATAGAGCTTAAAGAATGTAGAACCACTTTAATTTTTAAAATAAAACGAAAGAGGATACGTGTGGAGCTGACTAAGCTGCGGGTTTCATCACGATGTTTTCCTTCACCGTTAACTGTTAAGAGCTCGTGTTATCATCATCATCCACAGCCTGACTTCACCCACTGCTGGGTATAGGCCTCCCTAAGCTTGTGCCATCCACCACGATCCTGCGCTAATCTGACCCATTGACGGCTCGCAACGCTTACAATATCGTGTGCCCATCTGGCCGCCGGACGTCCTACGTTCCTGTACCCAGATCTGGGCCACCATGCAGTCAATACTCTATTCCACCTGTCATCACCACGCCTCTCTATGTGTCCCGCCTAGCTCCATTTTAGGTCCATTATCCTATTCCCGACATCCTGGACTTTGGTCTGTTTTCGGATTTCGACATTTGGAACTCGGTCTATAAGTTTGATACTGAGCATGGCGTGCTCCATGGCCCTCTGTGCCACCCTCATCCTATACACAGGCTCATGGTAGCGTCCATGTTTCGGCACCATTATGTCATGGTGGGCAAGACACATTGATTGAACAAGCGGGTTTTCAGACACTGTGGAGTATCAACTGACTTTAAGATGTCGTGTTATAGTGCATAGGTATACATTTTACGGAACGAAAAATCCATTGATGCACGGCCGGGAACCCACGACCTTCAGATTGAAAGTCGAGGCACAACCGCATTCGACCAACATGGCTCTAATTTTCTTGGTCTAATACTTACTACATTATAACTTAGTTTAAAAGAAATTGGTATGAAGATTTGTCTAGTGTCCGAGGTGTGGCATGTATAAAACTTTGAAACGAATACTCTAAAACAGTTATGCGCTCGTCTAGACGGCTTGGAATGTGCTTGGCAATTGGCTAGCTGCCCAGTGGCGAAGAGCCTTTATTTTCATTCGACTTGAGTGAATTGAAAAAGATATAACATAGGGCTATAAAGTGACAGTAATGTTTCTAATGCTATATTGTAAGGAACTTCGCAAGGAGTTTGAAAAATCGTTTTAAGGTTCCGTTCCCTAAGGGTAAAACAGGACCCTATTACTAAGACTCTGCTATCCGTCCGTCTGTCTGTCTGTCTGTCCATCTGTCACCAGGCTGTTTGTCATGAACCGTAATAGTTAGACAGTTAAAATTTTCACACATGATGTATTTATGTTGCCGCTATATCAATAAATAAGTACTAAAAAACATATAACAGCAATATGGGGCTGAAACAACAACAACGCTATTTTACGGATACCTATAAAATCTGGTAGGTATGAAGGTATTAGTTATATTATTATTATTTATTTACAAAAAAAAGAAAAGGGCTTTGTCACTGAGCGACTATATCGCCCAATCGGTAACAAACATCTTAGTCTTCATCATATAGGTCTTCATATTCTTCATGGTTTCACTTCACTTCTTGGTTTCTTCTTTTTCTTCTTTTATTCCTTCTTCTTCTTTTCACTTTGACTTCACTTCAAATCTTTCTTCAAATATGTATTACTTATGTCACGTCAATTTGAGTCAATTGAAAAAACATGGCGGCTTGTCCTTTCAAAACTCCAACGGAAATCTTTCGTCAAATGAGAAAACTTCTTGAATACTCCCCCATTCCATTTGCCAAATCTCCTGTTACGTATCCAAATCTTCATTAGTAAAATGCCACCGAATTTACTAAATAAAAGCTAGTAAAACACGAGAAAACTAAATAAAATAGCAGAGCCACTATTTCCTTCAAAAATGCCGAAAGAAGACCCATTAGTTATATATAATTCATTATTTATTCACATTTAAAAAGGTTATTATCCCTAGAGCATAAAAAAGGATTTAATGACTTTTTTAACTACTTTTGTATCATAAAAAAATTAATTAGTTCATAATTATTAACTATTAACTTAACAAGTTAACTTTGCCCGTCTGGCAGACAGAATTATAATTTCAGTTAAAAAAATTAACACTAAAATCTAAGAGGTATACGATGATGGGGATATAGGAAGCAGAATAGGCACATCAATTGGCTATGATCATCATCTCCTCCCTTTATCCCAATAAGGGCCAGTACTTCTTTTTTTCCACTTTTCTGTCTGTCGTCATCTCAACAATGATACATAATAATCGCATATAAGATGTGGTATACTAAATAAATAGGTACTTATTCAGGTTCCCAATTTTGTATGTACCTTAGGGGCCCAAACTATGAGTTCTAAGGCCACGCACGATCAACATGCATATGCATTGTCTATAACCCACAAGTGGTAGCATGAAATCCTATTTTACAATTTTAAGAAACGTCGTCCGATCCCGATTGACGTTAGGTTTCTATAGGTAATACTTACCTACAGTTCATACAAGACTTTGTTCATACTATCTATAAACAGAAAATAAATTTCTACTCCAACACTGTGAAATCATCTAAGTATCTATTTTTAATCTCCACTCCAGACTACGTACGACCTTGGTTTGGGAAATCGTTATGATTTTGCCGCTATTTTTTCTTTTTATGACACTGACAGTTGATCGACATTGACACATTTCAAAATTGATAGTTAGTTTTGTATTTTTTGGAGCTATTTAGACTGAAAATGAGTTTTTATGAAGCTGCGATGGGCTTTCTTAACGGATATATCATTGGCGTGCTTGCAAAGTTGGCATTGTCAAATATGTAGGTAGATAGATAGATAGATAGATAAATGATTTATTAAACACACAACATTTCAACACAGACACAAAAACAAAGACAAGTAACAAGTAGGTACATAAGTAAAAACAAACTAGAAAGAAAAAAATTAATGAACAAAATTGTTACAGTGCGTAACTAATACCACCTAATACGAGCAGTCGAGCACCTACATAGGTGTGTGCAGCAGTGCTCTGTGTGCTGTAATGAGCCAAAAAGGTCCAGTCTCAGCTTATTGTTACTCCATGCCCGAAGGCATAGAGTAACGCTGATTTTCAGATTGGAGAAAAAGACACATCACGAATAGGTATAAGTTTTGGTAAGTACCTACATGACTTTCTTAGACATCTCCAAGGGATTCTTACACCTTACCTACCAACTGATAGAAGCATGAAATAAGGCTATGATACTAATGTCAGCAGAATCGGCATTGCTGATTTCTCTCGGCGCTGCGGTACGGCGACAGAAGTTCATGAACATTTGATGTATTTGAATCTTCAATATCTTCGAAGTTCGTAGGGTTTTAGATAAAACTTCACCTTACATTCGATGTTTTGCCTTGCACCATTACTATTGATGAAAAAAATAGGCAATTTTCCCACAAATAATGATGAAAATGAAGCTTTAAAATCTCCAATTGTTCATCAGTGCTGACGGTCTGCATGACAGAAAAATTGAATAGAAAAGTATAAAGTTTTATTTTCTCCACATCATATACAACAGTTACAATAGGTACTTAAATCTACATAATTTTATGTGGGTGAAAATACGCTCAGTATTTTTTTTTAGCATTTTTCTTAAATTGATCTGTCTACACTACCTTGCGGATACAGTCGTGATCCTGCTTCGTTTCCGGTTAATTTTCCCTTTAAAATTTATTCATTTCTCTTTGCAGGCACCACTTAAAGTTACAGAGTGTTCAAACTTTGAAAAAATTGAACTTCTGAAAATACTCCAACTTTTTTCTCTTTGACAACTTTTCTTAGGAGTGTGAAAGAGTTCAATACATTCGTACTTGTTAATTTACCTACCTCTTTGCTTGTCAACCGTAATTGGAACGAAGTTCTTTTTCGGACGGTATCGAAGAAATAAAAGACAGGCTGTTTGAGGCTGGAAAAAATTTTTTGTTCCATTTTACCGTCACGACACATGTATAGTCTATCTGACGACCTCTGTGGCGCAGTGGGCGAAGGTCCGCCTGCGATGCAGAAGGTTGCGGGTTCGATCCCCGCCGCGGGACAAATGTTTGTATAACCTACAGATATTTGTCTCGGGTCTGGGTGTTTCTATGTATAATATGTATGTATTTACAAACAAAAAGTATATAAGTAGTTTATCAGTTATCTAGTACCCATAGCACAAGCTCTGCTTACTTTGGGGCTGTTGTGTGAAAATCCAACATTATTTATTTATATTTATTTATGGTCAAGTCACAGTGCAAAATGCGCGCGACACAGTCCACAGAAAGTTACATTGTTTGTACGGAAGAGCGTTTCTAGGATACCTAATTGAAAATTAATTTATTATACTTATTTCCAGTATAGAAAAGTACTATTTGCTTCGTTCCAACCGAGTGTTCCACGACACTCACGTACTTTTTTTTCTATAAAAAAATGCGTGCGGTGCATACAGTGCGGTTAAATGTGCGATGTCCTAAAGAGGAATTCTATTTTGTCCAGTAGGTAATCAAAACCTTCAGATTAAAACCGGTCAAGTGCGAGTCGGACTCGCGCACGAAGGGTTCCTTACCATTATCTATAAAAACGGCAAAAAATTACGTTTGTTGCATGGGAGCGCCCTTAAATATTTATTTTATTGTTTTTTTGTAATTATTTGTTGTTATAGCGCCAACAGAAATATATCTGTTAAAAATTCAACTGTCTATCTATCACGGTTCATGAGATACAGCCAGACAGACTGACACATAGACAGACACCGAAGTCTTAGTAATAGGGTTCCCGTTTTAACCTTTAGGTACTGAACCCTAAAAAGGTACCTACTCTCAATGAGGCAACATAACGCTCCAGTTTTCCAACTTTTCTCTTTACTTTATAGTTCTTAATTTTAAAAAGACTCGGAGCAAACTTCAGGCGCGAATTTTAACGAGACACTATTTATCAGAGCGAGATGGTGTTGGAGTGAGAGAGGTATAGTTTTGGAAACTTAATTAAATGAATTTAAGAGATCGTAAATTTTGCAATGCATTAAGCGCAGGAACAGTTTTGTTGGCTGACATGGGATAGTATTAATAGTACTTACCTGTTGTGGGTAGATCTGAATAAACCAGTTGTTGTCTAGCACTCGACGTGTTTCATTGAACATAACATGGTGGCAGCGGTGGGATACGAACCCACGCCCTTTCGGACTGGTGATCTGAAGGTCAGGGGTTCGAGTTAACTGTCATCCTAAGAAAAGCCTACTATCCTACTGCGTCGGTGTACTAACGGCGTTAAGACCTATCTCGTGAGAAGGAAAACCTGAGCTTTTAGCAGTATTCCTATTTAAATCTTTTAAACAATTTCTTGTGGCTCAGCAAGATGTAAGGCTGTGAGCAGCCTGCGTTAAATCACGATCGGAGACGGTAAATCTTCTTTGAGTAGATAAAGTGGGTACGTGCGACGCACCCTAACAAGCTGTTAGTATCACCCATTTATTGTAGGATTTTAATGTTGGTTTGTAAGTAGGTTTATGAGTTACTAGACGAACGCTCGCGGCTTCGCGTGGTACTAACATTTGCCTCATTTCACCCTCCTCGGAGTATAATATACAAAATTCCTTTCTTAGTGCTCCCCTACATCATACATAGATTATTACGTTTTTAAAAAAATATTGAAGTGTGAATCACCATGCAGGATTATAGTTTTCAAATACTACCCGTCAAAATGTCGTCTGTCGTCGCTTGTCGGTCAATATTCACCTCAAAAGTGGCTTTATCTATATTAAAAAAAACTTATTTTTAAATCTTATTTAGGTTGTTTTCAAGTATATTAGATAAATAGGTATAGGTAGATATTTTATTGATATATTTGATAACTATATATTTATATTATATTATTATTATATTTATATTATTTTTTTATATATACATATATATTTTTATATATATTTGGTTAACTAGCATCGTCTGAGCAATAAATACATTGGTGTCTATCACCCCTAGGTCTTGTCTAGGTAACTACCATGTCATCCTAGCTAAAAACTTTGTCTTTAATTAAATTTTGTTCTGTCATTTGAATTATTCTGTTAAGCATATATTCCTAGGTGTGTCAGTAAATCATATTTTATTGTAAGTAGTGCCTTTATCTTGATTCCGTAAACAAACGTTTTTTTTTTATCCGTAAATATAAAAAAAGTGTTTGTTTCCTAAAGAGATATGTCTTAGGCATTTTTCAAAAGAAGAAGAAGGAATTAAAAGATGAAGAAGAAGAAACCAAAGGGTGAAGTGAAACCAGTTAAGATGTTACTGATTGGGCGGTATAGTCGCTCAGCGACAAAGCCACCAGCTCAGGAGGTGCATGTGGCAAAAATGAGAGCTTTCGTTTGCAGACACAATCTCTTATCTTAAACATGCACTTCCATTCCGCTTTGGGTTAAAATGAAACTGTTCATAGCAGACTAAATATTTATCAGTAGGTAGGAATTAGGGCATCTGGATCAAGGAAATCCAGCTGCCCTAATTCATACCTATGTATTCAATCATAAAACAGTATCTATTCAATCATAAAACAGTATCTATTCAATTTCATATATTCAACGTTTCATCGATTCACCTGTCATGTATTCAATCATAAAACAGTATCTATTCAAATTCGTATATTCAACGTTTATCGATTCACCTGTCATGTATTCAATCATAAAACAGTATCTAGTCAAATTCATATATTCAACGTTTATCGATTCACCTGTCATGTATTCAATCATAAAACAGTATCTATTCAAATTCGTATATTCAAAATTTCATCAATTCAACTGTCAATATTTAAATCTTGAAACAGTATCTCTTTAATTTCATTAAGTTAACATTTCATCTATTCAACAGTATTATATCTTTGTGTGTGTCTATTCAAGTTCATCAATTTATCCCTAATCCTCTAAACTATTATTTATTTAAGATTTTATCTAAGTACTAGGGTTCATAAAACAAATTAATCCTTTAATCTGTTCAACTTTTATGGAAAGAATTATGCTTCTCTGCAAATTAAATGAAACAATCTTATTAATTATACCACAAATTTATTTATTTTGAATATACCATTTGTATAAACAAAGAACATTTTTAAGTGCACATATTTTACTATGGTAAACACATTTTAAAACATCGCTTGATGTTTCGTAGTCGTTATACAATTGTTTAAAATTAGGACAGTTCTTATCTTCTAAGTTGTAAACAATATGTCCATTGCTACATTCGTCTAACATTTCTTCAATCCATTTAACTTTTTCCTTACCTTTTGCTAATATACATTTTTTGTCTTTCAAAATGTTAACGATTACACGTTTCGATTCATTGTATGGTATGAACCCTTCACTCCAATAAATTCCTCTATGTCTTTCTATCCAGTTTACTTGTTTTCTTTCTGTTTTGCTCAGATTATAAAATGGAAATGGTGGCTTGAATAACAAAACTATTATATGCTTTTGACAGTCGCGTATAGCTATTTCTTTTAAAATAAATTCATTTTTATCTGTTTTGAAGCCCTGCACATCGACAATTACATTCATGATATTTTCCGAACAATGTTACTCAAGGGCTTGTATTCTATAAGTCGTTCGTTAATTATAAGACAATAAGCAGTTGTATTATCAGGAATGTCGACTGATGTCTCGATTTCTAATCGAACATCAACTGGTCCTGTCTTAAGATTATCGTTTTGTCGCGAACAATCAATTACAAACAGTGGAGCTTTTTCTTTAAATTCAATCAAATCTAACAACGGATCAACTGGACGATCGTAGTAAGACTGACGAAATTTCACATACATTTCATATAATATATTGTATTTATTCTGACTAAATTTTAAATTTAATGATTCATAGGGATAATACTGTGAATTAAGAAACAAAGTAACGTTTGTAATATTGCAGTGATCAAACCATGAACAGTTATTTGTTTTAGAATTTTTTTTATTAGTTTGTAGACAAAATATAACGTAGCGAGGTTTTTCAAGCTGTGATGCTGTCTTAACAGACCATGAATGCTTCATAGTTTTAGGTAGTAATGGATACTCATATAAATCCCAATTTCGGAATGCAATTTGAACGGGCTTATCTTTTTCTAAAATTTTAAGCAATGTGAGTTTTTCCCGATCCGAGACTTTCACATGTGGCACGCGCCACTGTACTCTTTGAATATCTATCTTTATATCTTCGTCTTGCAAAATTTTAACACTATTAAAATTTGAATTACCTCTATTTAATACAAGCTCGTGTTTACAATTCATCATAATTTTATTGTAATCTTCTGCAAACCCAATAACTCTATTTAGTGGAATCATACAACTAAAATGACCATTAGTACTTTTTATGCCATTCAAATCCCATCCCCAAATAGCAGCAACTTTATTCTCACCAATATTCATGGATATAAGGGATTTCAATGTAGATGTAATACCAACATTTTTTGAACGATCTATTTCAACACCATTAATCTCATATCTTATGTCTTGGAACATGAACATCACAGGATTGTTAGTGAATTCCACAAGTTTTTGAACAGGTTTCATATCCTTTCCGATAATGGATGCATATCCTTCGATATAAATAAAACTAGAAGATGGTAATATGTAAATGTCTTGCTGATGTATAGGTATCCTTATTTCATCATTTTCTCTAAAGCTATTGTTATAAGGATTGTAGGTATGAATTTCATAGCCTTCGATGGAATTATCAAATTGTGGCAAATCAGAAATCTGAAGAATACTCATACTTTGAATCCAAGAGCTTTCAAAAATAATTTATTTTCTTTTGTTATTTGTTTTATTGGTTTCTTAACACGTGCTGATGCTTTGAAACTGTGTTGAATATTGTTAAAGTTTTTCAGAGTGCGTGGAGTTTTATAAAACACAATCATCTTACTTTTTTTATATGAAGTCGTAGTTGTATAAGTTCTTTTCTAAAATCAATAAGATTGTTTTTCTCATCTACAATCTTTACTGTTACAGAATTAACATTGTTTTTATTAATTGGAAAATAAATAATGTTTTTGGGTACTTCCACAAATCGATGACCAGGTGGAACGTTCGGTATAAATTCATGAATTATATGAGATGGTACACCGTTAATATAAGACCCTTGTATGAGATCACATTCGATTCGTATCACGGACAACGGAAGAATGTTAACGATGTTGTCCGAATGATGCCATTTATTAGCTTCAAGTTTAGTCTTGCCAAAGCCAAGAATCTGACCAATACTATTATTTTTTTCAAAATGTATAGTTTGCGAGCAGTACAAAGAACATTTTAATGTGTTATTATTTGGTTTGATTTCAATTAAACAGTCTTTTATATATCTTGATATATAATCCTCGATATCAATTAAATCATAAGCCCCATCCGGTAGTTGTAACTCTTCACCATTATCTCCATAAGAAAATGTATTGTTTGTTGAATTAATATTTGAAACAGAATTTGTGACTGTAAAATACGATAAGCCACATTCGAATTTTTCATTAAAGTTTAATGAAGGGTGAAAGTATGAATTTAGCAAAGATTTTTGTCCTGTGATAGTGATCGTAGCAGACATGATTGAATACTAAACACATTATAATTTCAGTCAACAATTTATTCAACTTAATCTTTTCCAAAACATTCTAAGAAATTTTAAACAAAGATGTCCACAATTATAAGGATGGTTTTTCTGTATATTATCATAATTATAGTTGATATTTTTACCGACATACTTAATCAATTCTTGAGGTGGTTTTAAGTTCCCATAACTATCAAAATACTCTATATAATTTTTAAATTTAGCATAGGCTACCCAATGAGACCCCGGATTTTTTGAGCTGTCTAAATTAAGAATACCGCATTCTTGCTCAAAGGGGTGTCTAGGTAACTGATCTCTCATAAACACTCCACGAAAGTTCGGAATATCATCAGAATGATTGATTATATCAATATTTGTAAGAGCTCGATTAGGTAGCCGTTGATTTAGTTTTTTTTATTAGATATAAATAAACCGAGACCATTTTTATGAGGCTTAATATGTAGCCCTTTTCCTATACACAATGCTTCCAATTTTTCGTTATGTCTTTTTAATTCTTCTAATCGTTTTTTTGCATCTTTGTACTCATTAATAGTTTTAACAATACCAGCAACACCGCCTGCCAAGCTACCAGTAGCAGATAGTCCGGCAAATATAGGGATTAAAGGCAAAAAACCACCAGTTTTTGGAATAGAAATAACACGTGGAAGTTTCACATCTGAGTTAGCTGTCATTTCCTTTGCAGCTGCAATAGCCAGTTCTATTGCCAGTTTTTTTCCTTTTGGCTTTAGTTTTTTTAAATAGGTTTTTGTATGTGAAATAACTTTTTTTAGATGTTTTTTTAAGCCAGTCCCTTTACTAATATTTGTGTTCGGTTTTATATTTCCCGAACCTAATTTTACTTTTGCTAACATAGCTTTGTTAACTAACTGAGCTGCTATTTTTTCTCCAATTGCTGCATCTGGAGCTTGAATACGTTTTCTCGCCATTTTCATCAATTGAATATCAGCTTTAAGACGGTCTTGCAGAGACAATGATCTAGAGTAAGCAATGTCGTGTTCTTTACAGTATTCGTCGAGTTGGTTAACACCTTTATCACCTCTAGCAAGTCTTTCTATTAAGTTTGTTCCAGGCCCACAATAATTGTATCCAGGCAAATGAAATTCAAATGCTAAGTGATTAATAAGCCAATTGATAAGTCTACCACCTTTCATTACCTATGTCGAACTAAACACTAAATATATAAAACATCCTTATATAGCTATAATAGGAGTTCTTTCATTCGTACTTATAAAATGTTATCTTTATCAATCCAGCTGTTATGAGACGTCGGAAGTCCTAGCCATTTCACATAAACCTTTTTATTTTTTCTTCTAATAACTTTTTCAACAAGATAAATTTCTGGATGCTTAGTCTTTTGTAATTCCTGTGCATAAAACGCTCCTAAAATAGGTTGATGTTGCATATCTTCTAGAAGATATGTAACAGGTTGAGTAGATTGGACTTTGAAGATTTTAAATATTTCTGTGGACCAGTTCGGTGTATATCCTTTTTCGAAAGTTCCTTTATACTTACTTATTCGTACGAAATCACCAGATTTAAAGTTTTTACTAGTTTTTATTGAATTTAATGTTGCTGCAAGTTTTGCGTATCGCTCAACTATCGATTTTTTATTGTTTTCATTTATTTCTATTGGTTTACAACCAATTGTTCTATGTTTAGTGTGATTATAGTCTTCAACTATTTTATCTAAGGTTCCGTTCACCCAAATATAGTTTCCATTAACTGCAAACTGTCTGAACAGTTTAGATTTTATAGTTCTGATAAATCTTTCAGCTATCGAAGCTTTTTTTGTAGAAAACGTTGAATAATGATTAATTTTATAGTCTTTTACAAGTTTTTGAAGCTTTTTATTATAAAACTCTGTACCTAAATCTGTTTGTAAGTTTTTTGGTTTTTTACCTTGCTTCAATAATTTTGAGAAAGCAGTAAAAACTTCATCTTTTGTTTTTTGTTTCAAAGGAAAACACCAAGCATACTTAGAAAATGTATCGATTACTGCCAAAATGTATTTATAACCACGATTTTTACTTGAAATAGATTGTAAATCAATTAAATCAGCCTGCCAAAGATCGTTTAAATCTTTCATAATCACATGTCGCCTGGGAAAATTCACTCTTGCATTTCTGTATATTTCATTTACGACGTCGGCTTTGCTCATTTTTAAATAAGGTTTCTAAGGTGGATATTTTTGCATCAACTTCGGTAAGGTACTGTTCTAGATGCTTAATTTTTTTCGTACAAGTCTCTATTGACTGATCTATATACTCTTTTGTAGCACTATCTCCAGCATCTACAGGATTTTTCAAGTGCTTTATAATTTTATTTTGTGCGCTTATATGCCCATCGCTTGTGTTTTTAAGTAACGCTACTTCAACTTGACGCTTTCTTTTAAATAAATGAAGTCCAAATTTATCGACGTTCATGTTGCATTGATGCCTTAATACTGACGATTTTTCAGAATAAAGTCATTTTTATTCTTTTATAATACCTGCTTCCTTCAATTCTTCAATAATTGATATTATTTCGTTATCATGGTTATTGTTACCTGCATCTCTTGATGCGACTAATATTTTTAATCGTTCTATTAATTCATTAGGATCGTCCCAATACACCAAGTCTGTATTTAGTTTATACTTTTTTAGAGTCGGTAACCCTTTACCAGATTTATTTTCTTCCGCTTCAGACTCGTCAAGAAATAATGGTCTGATTATTTCTCGATATTTAATACTTTTATCACCTCTGATCTGCCCGCTAGGATGGAAATATCTTTTATGTACATTAGTTGTTGTCAGAATGTCTTTATATACTAATTGATCTTTTCCAGAAACTAGTGACAGATCTGGAGTTTTACGTAGCAATAATTCTTTGAGTCCTGGTGTTATTTCATAATGCTTATCATGAATAGTAAGCAAATGTCTAATATCTTTATTGATTGGATTATCTGTTATAGAAATTTTCACTTTCGTATTTCCAATTAAAAGGTTTTTATCAACTTTTCTTACTCCAAATGGTACATTAATGCTTTCATAAATATCTTCAATTTCATTTTTATTGAGTGATCTCTCCAAAGTCTTTGCTACTTTTTCAAATCTGATGGTAGGTAAAATGCATTTTTTGTCGTCTTCCTCCTCTTCTTTTTCAAAACTTGATTGAGCCTCTTCAAAATTTTCATTGTCAAACATTGAGCTATTATTATGTGAACTATTCGTTTCATTTCTATTCCTTAATTTATTGTCATTTTTTAGTTCAGTTACTTCAATCAGAGATTTTAAAGGTTCTGTTACAGGTTTTAATACTCTGTTCATAGCTAAATCTGTTCTGTCCTCATCATCTCGTATCTGTTTTAATTTTCTTTTTATTATATTGACTGATTCAATAAGTTGCTCTTTTATATTCTGCTCCATTATTTTAGTTGCACGTTTGTACACAACTTAAATCGAATAGATATGTTTATGCACTGTGCAATTATGTTTACTTAAGTTATATTTATATAGGTACATTAAGGTCTATAAAAATATCAAAACCTTTTCGATATCTCCCCTCATTAATTGCACAATCCTTGTTAATTAATAAAAAGTTATGAGGCTCTTTCCAAACAAAAGAACAAAGTTCTTTGAATTTATACCATTCGATATCTGAATTAACATGTTCATCATAGAGATGTTTTAAATTTACATTGTCTTGCTTAAAGATTATTAAAAGGTTAGCATTGTCACGAATTAGTTGTTTTGGAATTTTCGAATACGTCTGTGATAGATAAAAGCAATCTATTAATCGATGTCGCCCCATTGAGAAATAATTACGAATGTTTATTTGATTTTCACAAGTTACATCATCAAAAATCATTACAGAGTTTGGCAACGCTTCATTAGGATGTATAACTTCTTCATTAACATTGTAGATAAAAAATGATATTTCAGGAATGTTTCGTAATACTTCTTGTAAAAACAAATATTTTGCTTGAAAGGCTGTTTTAGAATATAAGTATATGTTTTTGAACTTGAGACCGTTACTTTCTAAGAGTAAACTTAACATAACATTAGTTTTACCACAATTTGAGGGTCCACATATAATACTTCTAATTGAATTTGGTAAGAGAGAACTATGTTTTATGTTATTTTCATGTTTTTCTACATTCAGATTCCGCACTTTTAAAGAAAGAGGGTGTTTAATCAGCTTCATTTATAACAGATCGTTAACTGGGCAGATGAACGGCTTTGTTGAACAGCTCAAGTAATTCACAACTGAATTTTAAAGCAGTTTATCAGCTTCACAGTATAATAAGCAGTTGATTCGTAAGCAGTTGATTTAGAAGCAGTTGATTCGTAAGCAGTTGCTTTCAACAATTATCACTACATTCTGCTGATCTCATATAGTGTTCAAGCATTTATAGTAGGTATTACATTAAAAAAAAATAAACTAGTAGGTATTCAATACATTTATTCATGATTTCTTATTAGCTAAATTTATAAATCCGGATATTTAATAAGCTTAAAATTAACGTTAAATTAAAATATTGTATCACAATGACCCCAAGGTAGTGTATGAATTAAATCAGGTAGTATCTGTCTCTTATCATCATTTCCATTAAGAAGTTGCTTGTTTACTTGTTGTGTATATAAAACATGCTTTATAGATCTTATCAAATTCATATTACATCTTGTGCTTGTATTATTATAAAGAGTTTCGTTAAAATTGCTCATTTTCAAATTATTTGTAACTGCTTTAGTGATTCCTTTTGCTTTCTTAATTTTGGATTTTACACTACTCAAACTGTATAGTTTTGCTCTTAAGCCAATAAACTCCTCAATCACATCACCACCCATCTCGTCTTTAAATAATCCAGGAATTTTTTCATTAACCTGTGGAATGCTATAGATATTATTTGATGCATAGTTACTTGTATCAAATCGGGGAAGGTTATCCTGCATATCTTTGTAAAAATCTTTTGTAAATATCAAATACAGCAAGCTATCAGTGTCTGTGTAGCAAAGTTGAGCTCGATCTCTGTATTTTTCTTTGATAAAATCATAATGAAATTGATACATATGTTGTTTAGCGTACTCTAAAACAGAAAACCCGATATAAATAGGTCGATCTAGAATAATTTGTTCATGATTTAGCTGAATAGCTGCAAAGTTTTCCGAAAAAACATCAATGCTTTTTAAATTCGGTTTTGATATCAATTTTGCAGCACCAAGGTGTTTATTTGTAATGTTTTGAGTATCTCTCCATTGCGTTACTAATTTAACGTTAACCTGTTTTCTTTTGTTTTCTATCGTTTTACCAAATATTGAATTATTAAGTAACTTAAAAAAATCTTTTTCGAATGCTGTTTTTGATGACTGTCGTAGTTTAGTATTGAGATCTATGTACGGTTTTAAGAAATTTTCCTGTCTAAAGCTTAAAATGCGATGTATCTTTACTAAAATTAAACCATGTTTCAAACATTCTTTTAGATGTATATAATGAATCACATAATTGAATTTATCGTAAAGGTTTGCTATAAGTTTTTCAGTTTTACTTCCTGGTGGTTTATATTTCTCAGGTGCAAAAGGCAAATCCTTATGTAAATCATGCAAGTGATCTGGATACAAAAGATCTACTTCTAATATGTAACCGTAATCATTGTCATCAGAAACATTAAATACATTAAAATGTGCTATTTCTCGAGGTGTTAAAAAACAAAATTCAGAAATTGGATATCTTCTCGTCATTGCATAGCCATATAAATTATTGCAGTCTAAATAAACAAGAAAAGAAGATTGTTTCGATTCATCAAATTTAGGAAGGTATTTATTGGAAGCCACAGCATGGCGTAGAGAGCATTGAGCAAGACCTCCTCGTATACCTTTCTCCAACATTTGATACATTTCTAAATCACTTAATAATTCTAATTTCACATTGGTATAGAATAGCATTGCATCCCAGCTCAAACTAGGAGAAGTTATGTAATAAGCCGGATCTAATTTATAATAAAATAGACTTGTATTTCTGAACTTTTCGAATATATCACACAGCAGCAATACATCTGATTTCACATATAAATCAGTATATTCCCCAAGATTACTTACATTCAAGTTATTCCATACTGTCTGGGCATGTGCATAATCGTCATCGCTAATATGATTTCCATTTAAAAAATTATAAAAACTAGATTTAGGAGGTAGTTTCGTCTCTTTGAATTTTGACCAACTATCCATGTAATCGTAAGGATATACACCTTTCTTTCGCATTAAATCGAATTGTTTCTCACTACGAAAACCATTCGATAAATGAACAAAGTCACTTTTGGATAAACTTTTCGATAAATGCTCGAGACTTGAACTAAGAAATTGAAATGAATCAATAAATTTTATTTCAATGTGACGATCGCATTTATTTTTAGGTTTTATGATTTTTGTGAACGACATATACTTTTCTTTAGTCTTAGGAATTATTTTAATAGAACCTTCATATTTTACCAATTCTTCGATAAACAAATGTGAGTCATAGCCAGATAGATTATGGAATACCACTGGAATGAATGGACATACTCTCTGCATCAAGTTACAGCTAGAGTGCGCGGCGCCTCTAAACTCACCTGTAACATGATCGTGATCTTGAACTTTATCATCGAATAATACTTCTTTACATATATAGCACACAGTGGCATTATGATAATTAGTTTTTTGATCAGGTGTTAAAGGCGTCATCACCTTCTTATTTGATAATATTGTATTTATACTTTCAACGTCTTCAATCAAACTTTTTATGAATACTTCAACACAGTTTTCACCTCTATACGTCACAAACTTATTCAGGTTTTCATCATGTGAACAGCATATATAATATCCAAAACAAGAAGGTTGATGTAACTTTATTGATTTAGTGTTTTCAGAGTTTTGTTCTTTACAGTTTAGTAAAAGGCATTCAAAGTCTGCATAAATAACAAAGTTAATCTTTTGTTGCTTTTCATAGTTCTTGAATTTTAAAATAGAATTTTTATCAGGCAAAACACTAGATATAAAGTTACAATGATGTGATTTATATTTAGTTTCTTTACTAAAAAACTGTAAGCAGGACTCGCAAAGAAACATCTTTCCTTTGAAACCAGTAATTTGACGTCGGACCAATCGTAAAAGATCTTTTATTAAGCAATAGTGCCCTTCATTATTACGCTCGAAATAGAGTAAGTTTACATGATCAATTTTTCGTTTCTTGGTAAAATATAAAGGTCCAGTTACACGGCATTTATTGTCTAAACCATAAATATTAACACTTATATCTGGGTTATTCATTTCAAATAATCTAATATCCGAATATGTAGGTGGAAAGGACATTCCCTTTATATTTAGAATTGATGAATAATGTGGATATGACTGTACTCTACACACATTATCCTTTGCAGGAAAAAGTTCAGCAATTACACACCATAGGAAACAATGATTATCATGATTCTGGATGTTTATGCAACTCTTTGTTCTCTTAATTGATTCAGGTAGTTCTATATATGTACCACCGCTCATGGGGCAATATTTGTTTACATTAATTTCCAAATGACTCATGCGCATAAAACTCCACCCGGATTCGCAATGCTCAAATTCTGATAGTTTTGTCATAAAAACATCTTTTAAATTCAAAATTAATCCTTTCAAATCTGTACTTTGATAAACTATTTCATACCTTGTATTAAATGACTTAAGTTGTTGTTCATTTGACTTAGGTAAAGCATAATAAGCAAACAGTTCGAAGTTTAATTTAATACACTCATGTTTTCTTAGTGACATCGTTATTAAGTTTATGAGATCTTTTTGATAACTGCTGAGCATTGCTTCTACTGTGAAGTGTTCAACATCCAGACCTGGGTTCAAACGATAAGTAACAATTCTATTTTTAAATGCAGTATTAATAATGAATATATTATCAAATTCTGTATCTAGTAAACAATTTGATTTATGTAAATTTGTTCTCAAATGATATTTGTATTCAGTTTTCAGCATTTTGATTCGACATTTTTCGCATTCTATGATTTCATTATCATTATATTTATCAATACTCGTAGATGCTGGTTGGAGGTGTGGAACTGTGAAAAAAATTAAAACAATGTATGAAGAATAAACTTTATAATAAAATTCAGTTAACAATAGCCAAAATATAAGAGGCTGTTATAACTTATTTAATAAAACTCTACATGTAAACTGAATACACTGAATCGATTTTTTCAGCAACCATTTAGGATGTCCGGACGACAGTTGCGGAACTCCCTGCGTGTAGCCTTTATGAACTCACTTAGATGAGTCCAGGCTTCTGTATCATCATTAGTTCTATTTTTTACAGTTATGATGGCATGCCGCCATCTATTCATCGGCTGTACGTTTTGGATCTCATCACAATTATAAACTTTCAATTCTATGAAGTGAGAGCCCTTTTTTTCTGTATCTGTTTGCTTTGATATCCCGCTGGCCACTCTCTTTGTAAAAAAAGATACCAGCGGAGGTGTTTTTTTATTACCAATTGCTTGAGCTCCATCATCATCATCGCTATCGGATCCAAACAAATCACGAGCCGAGGTCTTCGTAGTAGTGGCACGAGTTGATGTAAGATGGAGGTCAGCGTGGCTGGAGCTCTTCTTTTGTTTCTTCGCAGCACGTTCTCCTCGGGACTCATCTATGGAAATATTGTTGTTTATTAAAGGGCGATCATCTTTTAAAGTGAAGAGTATGCTGCAGTGACTTAGTTGTCTTCGTGACACATCAATAAACTTAATAAGATATGTATCAGAATCGCTTCTATCTCTAACAACGTTAACTGCATGTAAAAGCTTCTTATCGCTTAATTCAATCAATTCTGTTTTATCTGTGTTAAATACCTTCAGTACCTACTATATAAAACTTTCCTGTTTCTGTTTTACGTATCTGTTGGCTGAATACTTTGCCTGAACATTTTGTTATAAAATAGCTGATAAGTTTGTGTACTGTACCATTATTGCTCGCTGTAGCGCTGACTGGGTCTTCTTCTTCACTGTCTGTCCCGAATAGTTCATACTGCGAATACTTCTTGTAAGGGACGACTGGAGTGATGTGTTTTCGCTTTTTGGATGACGATGGCGATGGTGAATGCTCTACTACAGCTGGTGATGGTGGTGAGCGCTGCTTCTTAGCTGGTTCCGCCCTGACGCTGTTGGACTGACGTCGTCGATGTGCCGGCGACTGAACCCTCTCCTGATCGGAACAGTCGATTGAGGACATGTTGTGTGCATTCTTGGACCTGAAAACAAAATAAATATAATTAATACAAGTGTTGAATAGATGATCGCATCACTGAAAAACAAATATGAATTGAGCGGTTAAGTTAGGAGTTATGATGGAACAAAATGAATGAATAGGATATTAAGTATGAATTAATAATATAAATTTGAGAAAACTTACATCTTGACTTCAAAATTTCAGGTAATTTCTTTGCAGCGAAGATGGGAACAGGGCAGTGTCTCCAGATAGAATAGCAACCATGTTGATCCACATCCCGGCTTAAATACCCCAATTTCACGTGGCCATTTTCCGTATTTGGGAGAGCGCCACATGATCGAATAGTGCAGTGTAAGCATTGCATGTGATCAAAGTTCATGTTATTGATAGATTTTATTGAAATACCAATTGGACTATAATATAATCATCCGGATTTGCCTGACTTTTATTGTTGTTCGCGTAGGTTTGGAGACGTCTTATAAATATTCAACAAACATCTTACCAGTATTTTCCTATAGCTCTGCTCGCAGTTTCACTCGCCACAAAAATCTTGATATTGACTTTTGCAGACATTTTTATGAAACTAATTCCATATTCTTCCTTCAATTATGCTCCATGCTTCCTTGTGAAAGCTAATGAAAATCCGCAATTTTGCGGGGTATAAGTGGGAAAATACAAACAGGTGTTCGAGGTACTTAATACAAATACTTATTCGAAAAATCTTCAATGTACAGACAAGCAGTACACTATTGTTTCATTATATGTAAAGTTTGGATATGAGGCATCGTATTCCATCCAGTGATAACAATCATTTTTCTAATATGGGTCGCATGTAGTAGGTATCTTCTCAACAAATAAGATACAGTAGAACGCAATTAATAAAGCACTTCGAGTGTTTTCGTATTTCTATCTATTTCCGTATACATCCGATCGAATGTAGGCTAGATGACGATGACAATCAGGAACTCTGAAGTTTCATGAACCGTGTCACTTGCACTATTTGTAACTAATTGCGTTTCTTAGAATTCATCGTGACACTTATTCGTTTGTGATTAGGTTGAAATTACAGGTGCAATTAATTAGGTCGGCTATATTTCTAGCAATCGGTTTTGTAATAAAATACGATGATTGCCGATGATTATCAAAGCGCTTTATTAATTTCATTCTACTGTTCACTTCTCCCAACGGATCTAGGCATTCGCGAAGTTAGCCGTTTGTCTGTGCTGTGAACGCTTTTTCAACAAAATTGTGTTCTGCACAGACAAACGGCTAACTTCACGAATGACTAGATCCGTTGGGCGAACTGTACTCGATACATTTAAAGATGCGACCCGCGTCGTGTGTCAGTTGTGCACCGTAGATAAAATAGCATCGTTGCACTAATTTCATCTCAAGTTATTTTTGTCGTTGCGTAGGTACATTCTTTAACATTAGTTCATGGTTTGATATAAAAACATGCAAATATGAATCCTATTAGCAGGGCTATATAAATGTTTAAAACGAGGATTTTTTTATCTCGATAATTAGAAGCTCTACCTGTATCCAATCGGACGGAACTTCTCCTGGTCCTCGAGAAAATGCCGGTAAGTACTTAGGTAATTTTAAATAATTTATATTAATAGGTAGGTATGCAAATTAGAGGTACCTACATTCAAGTCAGTTAATCTATTCATTTTAATAATAATAATATTTTTTTTTTGTTTTCAGTATTCAAGCTGGATTCTCTCACCACCTGCGACTCTGGATAATGGATCAGGAGGCTTTTTTGAAAACCAAAACACTCAGAGAACCAACATTGATGTACCAAACATTTTAAAAACAAAATTGTTGACCACATGCGTAAAAACAGCCGTCAGGGGAATGAAAGTCATTCGAATCGAAATATATGATTCGGAACAGTTTTCAACTACTGAAGAATCTACATGCAAGTGCAATGCAGAGATATGTGCACAGCATGTAGTCAATAATTATTACTCTGATACCATATATCCGAAAATCAGAGATATCCTTAAGAGTATGGATAATTCTGTTTATGTAAATTTGTAACTTCTTTTACTTTCATTGAATAAAATCAGTTCTGTATTAGTTTACATGTATTGTTTTATTTCACATACTAGGAATACCAACCTGCTTAGGTATTAAATCTAGGTAAGATTCAATAATATTTATGAAAAGTTGAATTAATAAACTTGAATAGATAGGTAATTTAGTTGTAACTGAATTGATGAACTTGAATAGGTAATTTTTTTAAAGTTTAAATACAGTTGACAGTTGAATCGATGAAATGTGGAATTGATTTACTTGAATAGGTTCAGATTGAATACATGACAGTTGAATTGATGAAACATTGAATACTTATATGAATTTGACTAGATACTGTTTTATGATTGAATACATGACAGGTGAATCGATGAAACGTTGAATATATGAAATTGAATAGATACTGTTTTATGATTGAATACATGACAGGTGAATCGATGAAACGTTGAATATATGAAATTGAATAGATACTGTTTTATGATTGAATAGATACTGTTTTATGATTGAATACATAGGTATGAATTAGGGCAGCTGGATTTCCTTGATCCAGATGCCCTAATTCCTACCTACTTTTATCGTACTTATTTCCTAACGCAACTAACTTGAAATGCTACTTTGAAGCAGAAAACTGGGACACACGGAATTTTTGTTGCTCACTCAGTAATCTTTTTTTTTCGAACTGTAACCCTGTTAGTACACCGACGCATGCGAATGCGAAACGATGCGAACCGACGAAAAATCTGTCAGGTAGTATGGTAGAGTTTCGCACACGCTCTGTCTCACTCTAGCACATACCTAATGAAATAGGTGCGTCCTTGTCGGTACTGTTTCGCATGGAATTGCGTTTGTCGTTACACCGACGCAGACGTTTCGTGAGTGGGGTTTCGCATTGTTCGCATCGCAATGCGAAACAATGCGATCTGTCGCATGCGAATGCGGTGTACTAGCGGCGTCAATAAAAGAAATGAGAGTACAATGCGGCAAAATATATGTGTGTCAGGAAAAGTAGTCTGTCTACGTAGGCCGCGTTTTCACCAGCAGAAAAAGGTCACGAGACAGGTCATGAGCTGTCAGATGCTGTCATGACAGTTTCGTGACAGCACTCGCTATGGAGTATTGCAAACTGTAGGAAAGGCTGTCGGACTTTTCATGGAAGTTTTCTTGCAGTAAATTCGGCCTGCGTAGTCAGAGCCCACAACCTTTGTGTTGTTACTTTTGTGCAAATCAGCCGTGAGATTCGAACCGCGCTTATTTTTGCTCGACGCTATAGACGTCCATCTGAAACAGCTGTGTGTCTCAAATTGACTCTGCAATTCCAGTTCTTACCCGACAGTGCTTAAGTTATTTTTATCAAAGTTTATTTCTTTGCGCCAACCGTTAGTACCTAATATCTTGAAAACTGTTGATACTTGACTCCTAACTGGTTTATGTTTTTCATCAAGCAATTTAGGCCGTTGATGGCGTAGCAATCGGGTATTTAGCTGAAAAAGCTAGAAGGGCAAGTTCAGTTAATTCAGTTCTCGCTGGCGGGACTTGTTTGTTTGCTTAATTAAAATTGCTCCAGGGGCCAATATGATAAATTCAATGACATGGTCTTTGCATGGACTTTCGTGCATCACTGGATTTTTCGTTTCGAAAAATGTATATGCGCTTTAACACGAGCTCATAACGGTGAAGGAAAACATCGTGAGGAAACCCACAGCTTAGTCAGCTCCACACGTATTGACGTCGTCTTTCCTGTGGGTGGCTGATTAAGCTGATAGGATGGTTTAGGTGCTGGGCAAGCCTATTCCATTTCAAACAATGTCCCAGGCACTACAGCGTCCCGTTAAGTGTAGGCATAGGTTGCCTCCTGGCGCTGTATAAATAATCTATAAATCTATAATTAGATGTAAAGGCCTAAGTTTTTTATTTTATTTTCATCATCAACGCTTACATACCGCTTTGTCGCTGCGTGATCATAAGGAAAAATTTTGACAACAAAAAATCTTATACATTTAGGTACTGTCTGTACTGTTTTAAATGGTTTGACGTAAATGAGCTCAATCTTAACATAAAAAAAACAAGTGCTATTTTGTTTCAGACAACAGCAAAGAAACATGCATTAATAGATGTCTTTTCTAAAGGAGAAAAGATACAGTTTACAAACTGTATCAAATTTTTAGGCATCCACATTGATCAGCTACTTAACTGGAAAAATGAACTAGAAGCAATCGAAAACTCTATAAGCTCTGCATGTTATGCTCTACGTAGCCTCCGTGATGAAGTGAGCATCGAACAGCTTAAGACTGTATATTATGCGTTAGTAGAGTCGAAGCTAAGGTATAGTGTTAAATTCTGGGGAAATAGCTATAACTATAATATTAGAAGAGCTTTTACAATGCAGAAGCGAGCCATTCGCACCATTGTAAGAATTCCTCAGTGGGAATCATGTAGAGACCATTTCAAGACGCTAGATATCTTAACGCTTCCCAGTCTCTATATCTATGTGATTCTCTCAGATGTTGTCAAGCACCCAAATCGCTATGAAACGACAGAACAAAAAAGGGTTAGGTTAACGACTAGAAGAAAGGACCTCGTGTTACCGTTCCGTCCAAGGCTCAACATTGCACAACATTGTAGTAGATATCGAGCGGTCGAAATTTTTAATGCATTGCCTACCAATTTAAAAACGATTGACAGTGTGCATATATTTCAAAATAAACTACGAAAACTTTTATTGAAAGGGTGTTTCTACTCGCTTGATGAATATTTATGTAGGGATGTCATTGAAATTGATTAGACTAGATTAGATTAGATTTAATATGTTTTTTATTTAAGAACAAATTTTATAATATTAGACTTAGTTAAGTGCTTTTATATATTTTATTTTATACTATTTATTTCATTTTGTATAACTTTCAGACACAATTGTGAAATTGTTATTGAATAAATTGAATTGAAATTGAATTGAATTGTCAGCTTAAAAAGTTTACCTACCTACCTGGTACTATTTTCAAGTGAATCTGTTAATAATAAAATTCTAAATTCCTGAGTGCCTCTGTCATGCCTTCTCGACTTTGTAGCCGAAACTGGGAATTAAACATGCCTAGGCGGTACTTAATTAGGTACCACTAGGGGTCACCTTGTTTTTGATACTGCGCAGAAGGTCGCTTGACTTAGTTCGTCTTCTTCCTCGATCGAGAACGTTAAAGCATGCTACACTACAAACGCTTTCTGGACATTACAAAACTAGAACCCACCCTAGTTTTATGCTTTGTTTGTGAACCCATTATAAATATTTAAATAAAAAAAATCTAGTATGCTATTAAATGCACCGTTACTACCACTACCAAAGCCACCACGATCCAAACTTAATAAGTATTTGGGGATTATTTATCTGTATTGGGGCCATATTATGTACACACATAAATTCAAAGCCCTTATAAAATGACAAAGGTCTGCCGGACGCTGGCTCTTGGGCTAAAAGTCCGAGAGTAAAACTCACAAAATTATGCTGTCAAGTGTACTTTAAATTAAACATGAGATAAGATATGGTATTAGGGTCCTTAAGGCCCGGTGCTTAGGACGCTGACGCTATGAAAGTATAATCTCTTTAGAGGTTTTAATAAAATATATGTTTTAACGCGTTTTGTTGTAAGTAGGTACTTATATTTCAAGTCGATGTTCTATAAAACGGACTTTAACAATTTTAGCATACAATAAATAAAAATAGTAATTACTAGCTACTGCGGGCGACTTCACCCACGTGCTACCAACATTTTGAATAGCCTATATGCTATTCCAGGTCACTATCTACGCCTACTCCAAATTTAATCTAAATCGGTTCACTGGTTTAGGCGTGATTGAAACACAAACATCCAAATATCCAAACATCTAAAAAAACTTACAAACTTTCAGCTTTATTATATTAGTGGGATAGTGGGATAAGTACTTACTTTAATATATAAGTATATATTGTCTGTGATATAGATAAACCCCACACGTAGGTCTTTAATATTCAAATGCATTTGAAAGAACCCAGCAATATTTGATTACTGGTAACACTCTGAAAAACTGACCAATGACCAATCTATGCTTCTCCCACAAAATGTCTATCATTTATAATGCTAAACCAATGAAATAATTAAAAAAAAATCTAAAAAATACTGAATATTTTCAAAGAAAAATCTTAATTGTTTACTTTCAAAAACAACAAAAAACAAGGGTGTTTTCTAAATCCGTGTAAGACTCGGGTAATTTAATTACCAGAAGGGTTATGGTATTTGTGCTTAATTAATAATAATAACAGTCGTTTATACAACGAGGTGCGCCATTAAATACAGAAATAAAGTGGTTTTTGGTACAATTTTAATTAAAATAAAGACTGGCTAAGTGTGTGTTGGACTCGTGCAGTGAGGGTTCTGTAGGTCAGATGGACCATTGTACCAAAAGAGATTTCTTTCGGTATCCCACACACATAATTTTTATAATTCAAATGGAATTATTGTTTTACAATATTAAGAAAGAAAGAAATATTTACAAATTGCACACAATGACACTTACATGAAAATATTTTTTAAAGATGTCTAAGTTCATCTCAAACAATGTCCCAGGCAATAATTTAGTCCCGTTTAGTGGTAGGCATTGATGGTTGCCTCTTTACGCTGCCTAGTAGTAGGTACCTAGTAATATACCTAAGAGATATAAAGGCCTTAGTTTTTTTTCCCTATAATTACCTATGTTCATCTATTGGTTCGTGCCTGATAAAAAAGGTCTCGAAAGGCATACAAACAACCCTCCTATTTAGGGGTTTTGTTTTTCTTTACGGGACCTTAAATTTCTAGCATGAACTTAATATTTTTAGAATACACTGTGGGGCTGTTCATTTCTGGTTTGGGCACGTGGGTTTATCAGAGTTGCTGGATGATGAATTGTTGTTTTTTATGCGTTGTTCATTCAAACCAGTGTGATGAAAGTTTTAAGTTTAAGCCTCTTTCGTGCACTTACCTTAGTTAGGTCCTACGACATAGCTCGCGGTTTCCTCTCGATGTGTTCTTTCAATAGGTACCGTTAGCATGACCACGATATCTCTATGGTAGAATAGAGTAAAATGACATAGGCCCTTATTAATAAACGTGGTGTATAGTTACGCCAGGCTTAAACTCCAAAAATTGTATGGTTACTCCTAAGTTACACCCGGCGTAACTTTACACCACGTTTATTAATAAGGGCCATAGAGTTTAGGCAAAAGCATTTTTTCTACGACCGCAATAAAACTCTCAGAACGAAAATGATTTTCTCAATTCTACTAGTGTGGTAAGTAAGGTTTGAACCTAAAAATAATTTTAGTCTTCGATAAGTTCTTTCTACTTCTTTTTATTAATGGCAACTAACTGATTAACAGTATAATTCTGCCAATGTCAAGTTTTAAATAAGTATTTATGTCATGTCAAGTCAAGTCATGTCAATTTGGTTGTGAAAAAAACATGGCGGCTTGTCATTTCAAAACTCCAACGGAAATCTTTCGTCAAATGAGACATCTTTTTGAATACTTCCCCATTCCATTTACCAAATCTCCTGTTACGTAATCCAAGGCAATTAGTAAAATGCCACCGAAATTACATAATAAAACCTAGTAAAACACGAGAAAAGTAAATAAAATAGCAGAGCCACTACTAGCTCCTTCAAAAATGGCGATAGAAGTCCGATAAGTTCTTTTCCAAGGTGGCAAAATATGTATGTCAGAATCATAGCAAGTTGAAAATCTTTGGTCTTTGACAGCAAAGAGGCTTCATACAGAAGGTTCGTACAAACTTACAAGAAAAAGTACCAAGAGAAGAACTTTGTAAAAGTTATACAAATGTTTCCCGATCGTTGAGATAACTGTTTCAGGCAATCATTTGAATACAATGCAAAGATTTTACAGTTAAACAAAACCACTTTGTAAACCTTTTTTGTGAATAAATACTTTTTTATTATTATTTTATTATTTTAGTTCCCGGTTTATGAATACATGTTTTGCTGGTGTAACCGAGGTTACCACCTTCTCGCCATACCTGTCCATCTTAAAGAAAAAGTACCGGGCAAGCAGAAAAATATAGGAAGTGAACTAGTTCTAGGGCGTACTCCATAAATCGGAAACTTTTCCTCTATTTCAAACAGTAGGCCTGAAATCACTCGCAACCTCATCCGCCGTCACAACTTCACTATTATTTATCTTGTCCTTCGAAATCCTCTAGAGACTGCCCGAAAAATGTGCCTTAAAATAACCAGACACAGTCGCATTTGGCATAGCAAGCTCATTGCTGAAAAAAACATTATGCGTTTGTAAAACAAATTGTGGGGCGTCGACTCCAGCCATATTTGTTGGTTCTTGTCTGTTTGTTGACATTCTATATTTAAAGATGTCCTTTTCTGGGTGTGTAATACTTGAGGTGGGTCAGAGTGGTGACGCTCGTGAATGTACTTTTCCAAAATAATACAAAGTTTTATATTTTGTGTATGGACGAATGTTCGTCTAGTGGGATTACCCTCGACTTTTAACCTGAAGGATTCGATCAAATCCAGCTCATCAATGGTTTTTTCGTTTCGGAAAATTTACTTACGCAATAACAAGAGCTTAGACAGTAAAGACAATCATGGCAAAAAAAAAAAAAAAAAAAAAAAAAAAACAAGAAACCGGTTCCTGTGTGCCCCCATTTTTCATACGTGGGGGTGGATAGCCTTATGTATTACCGTCTGCCACTGCGTGGGGGGTTCGCATCACGAACCTACATAATGCTAAATTTAGTTATGTTAGGATCTATGGATTAGATAATGTTGTATTATTATCTACGTCACACAGGTAGAGAGAGATCTCATTCATCGTCAAGCAAAAAAAAAAAGAAAGAAGTAATTGATTAGAAAAGATGGTTCGTTATTTTATAGGATGTAAATTGATCGAACACCGCAAAAATTTCAAAAATAATTTGAAAATTGAATGTCGCTCGAAGCGTTCGTTAGTTTGGTACTCGAAGCACTCGAACTTTTTGATTGAAAACTGAACAATTTGGAATGATAGCATCTCTAACGAGAAGTGGAATTTTCTCACTCGATGTAAGTGCGAGGTTTTTCCTATTTGATTGCGCGGCATTATGCTCGCCAATTGTGCATTTTTTTTTGTAATTTTGTGCAATAAAGTATTATAATAAATAAATAAATTAACACGTTCGGTGCGGGACATTGTTTGCGCGTCAGACAGTGTGTATAAGTCATTAAACTGAAAACTCAAAAAGCCATTGATCATCGGCCAAGATTCTCACGGCGGGACTCATGTCTACAAATATTTGTCACGGTGATGTTGTGTGAAATGTCGAGCCGCTGCAAAAGCAATGCGTGTAAACTGTAAATGCTCTTTACTCCACTGACCTAACTGTTTACACAGAACTGTATATCAGCCACAAGCGAAATCATAACCCTACTTTATGTGCGTGTTCGTGCTAACTGCGCCCCGGGGCGGAGTTGGGCAGATGAGCTGATAGCCTAGAACGAAAACTCAAGAAAACCTAATTTATAGGCCCTTTTTATTATCCCAGAATGGTATCGCGTAAACAACTTCTTCATGCTTTTGATTGTCGGTCCTGACTACAAAGCCGATAAACCATAAAATGTAATGCACTTTAAATCTTTTTTTTACAAAAGAGTCGTTTCACTAGTGAAACAACTCAAAGTTGTTTCACTAGTGAAACGACTCAAAGAAGATAACACAAAATGCAATACAACGTTCATAAAAGAGCAAATTCATTTGCAAATTTCAATCGCAGCTTATTTCCGCCATTCCCTGAACTCAAACCGTGAAATAAACGAAATCGCAAATAAACAAAACGTTAGTAAAATCTTTATTTGCGCATCAAAACAAAATTCTTTGCAATAATCATTTCCATAACAATAATACGCATATCCGATCCGCTAGGGATGGAAAGTGTCGATAAATAAAAAAAACTATGGCATAAGGCATTTTCATTTTTACTAGGTATAAAAAAAGCATAAATTGAATATTATTGGTTATTATTGGTATTACAATGGAAGCAATGTAGGTATACCTACATACACATGGGACCCTGAGATGGAATAGGCTTGCTTTCAGACATGGCTAAGGCTGATTAAGCACACAGTTGAATTAAAATAAGTAGCTGGTTTCCTCACGATGGTTGATTTTGTCGTTTATAACTTGCGTGAATAATTATACGATTTAAAAAATTACTACGACTACTACTTACTAGAATCAGTTGAACCATTTCAATAAAAGGGTCTATTTAGTTTTGACGTTTTGAGCACTTATAACATATATATCTATTATATCAAAGAATTATAATTTTATCGATAAATTCACATCCCTAGACTGCAGAATCTGCCTCGACTTGAGATGTGAGTCAGTAGCCTTCCCGCCATTATTGGGGCTGCAAAGTTAAGGGTGTTACAGCATCGAGATACGACACGCTTCCTCGTGCCAACAGCTCGTAAAAGAAAAGTAAAAATATTGCTTGAGTCGCATTCGGACATTCCTATTTTAACCCACTTTTTTTAACCTTAGAGAGAGGATGGTTTAGGCTTGCCCAGCACCTAAACCATCCTCTCAGCTTAATCAGCCACCCACAGGAGAGCCGACGTCAATACGTGTGGAGCTGACTAAGCTGCGGGTTTCCTCACACAAGGACACAAGAGTGTGTTGCTTATTACCCGAAAATACCTAGCTGCAGAACGCGTTTAATAGAACCCCCTCTTTTGAAACAGGAGATTTTTCGATCTAGCATCACCGACTTTAATTTCACGTTCAAAAACCACAGCTTTACCCAATACCTCGTTCGATGTCTAATGGCAAAAGTTTCGTCCCACGGGATCGGAAACCGATTTTATGTATTAGCGATGCTTTCCTGGGTGCCATTGATGTATTTTTGATACTTCCGAAAGTTCACGATGAATTGCTGATGAAAAAAAATATGACCCTGTTTCTAACTGTTGACGAAAAGGGGGTGTGTTAGTTTGTGTGTGTGTCTGTTTGTATAATCGTAGTTTCGAAACGGATAATAAATCGATTTAAAATTAAAATTTGAAAAAATTAATCATTATAAAATAAAAAAAATAATGATTTAGATTTTGTATGTAGGTACATCCGTCTAATGAGTTTGAGTAAGTATCTTAAAAACACGCTGAGTTTAATTTAATTTAATAATTTCACAGAGATAATTGGAAGGATATGGGGGAGACCTTTGCCCAGCAGTGGGATAATGTAGGTTAAAAAAAAAAATCACCAAATTGAGGTTTCAAACCTACAGGTTGATGTATAATTTTACCAATAAAATTGGTAGCTCTTCTCAATGACCTAAAATTTTGTCCCACTATGTAACGTATGTAGAGGTCATTAAACTTGCGGTTCATTGACCTTTCTCAAAAACTCCATTATCTAAAACCACAGAGTGGAGTTTCCTAGCCACTTTTTAGTAACCAGTCCACGTTAGTTAAGTAATAAATTTAGTTTCAAAGGAAAGTTCCTGAGTGCAGATTAAGATTTACTTTTATTTCTTTCCTGTGTTTTTCTAAAGTTTGTTGTGTTTTCTACTTACTTCTTTTCACTCAATGGTGTCAAAAACTCAATGGTGTTTTTTAAAAACTAAAATAAAAACCGACTTCAATCGTGGACTCAAGACGCGGCGTGACTCAGGGCGTCAAGTGAGGATCACCAAGCAAATTGAAATAGAGTAAAAATCGAATCAAAAGATAGAGCTTAGACTCCACCTGCAGCTAAGGGCATTAATTACCAAAACTGCATACCGTTTACGACAAGCATCGGGGCACGTGAGTTCCTGGCATTAGTTATCGTCAGTTTGACATAAAATATAAAATATAATAACCTGGAAAAGCTGTTGGTATTAGGTCAGGTCGACGGCAAAAGACCCCGCGGTCGCTCACCTACCCGTTGGACAGACACAGTCAAGAAACTCACCGCCTACCAATACCTAAAGCTCTAAAGACTGCCGAAGACAGAGAGAAATGGAAAAGCATGATGAATCGAGTAATCAACCAGTCCAGACTAGACACGACCTTCAGCAATGAAGATAACGACTAAGAAAAGATGTAATGTTATGCTGGGAACTCACGCATGAATGCAATTTTGACAAATAATGCCATTAGACGCAGGTGGAGGCTCAGCTGACGATTCGATTTCTATTTATTGTGACATGGCTAAGAGGGAAGTTTTAGAGTTTTACGGGAAAACTGTCAATCCCTCAGGAATAAAATTTAAATGGGACCAACTCGAGAGTATACCCTTTCAAACAAAGAATTTTGGAAATCGGTCCATAATTGACGGAGATATCTGTGAACATACATAAAAAAACATACATACAGCCGAACATAGAACCTCCTCCTTTTTTTGAAGTCGGTTAAAAACTAAATGACTTTTACAGGGTCAGGAGGCAACCTATGCCAACACTCAACGGGATACTGAAGAGCAAAGAACATTGTTTGAGATGGAATAGGGTAAATTACAAAATCAAGCGTAAATCATAGTGATTTCCCGAATAATTAAAGCAAATTATAAATTATGGTCCCAATTAGCAAGCGGTCATTTCAAAAGGACATAAATCATTGAGACCTTCTGCGAACTTGCCGCATTAACATTCAAATGGCCGAAGTGCTCGAGCAATTTTGATGGGATTATAATACCAGACTTTAGAGCTTATAGACAGTGTTTGATAACCAGTGCACGAAAGGAGATCCATTCACCTCACTAGTTCGAAAGGACCAGTGTTCGAAGTAATATCGAACACGCAGCAAATATGCATTTTGGCATCATCAGCAATCAAGCGCACCTGAGCATATCGATTTAAGTGTTTTTATTTATTTTTTAAACGTATCATCATCATTACAGTCAAATGACGTCAGCTACGCTACCTCCCCCATCGCCGAAACAAACTCTATGTTTTTTTTGTATACTGAAAAAGAGTAAGTAACAAAGTTTGCAAGTAGGACGAGTCAATATGTTAGCATAACTTCCCCGTATATTATGCAACAGGGAAGAATCCATTAAAATTATTCGGAGGGCCTAATACTAATGGCCTATGAGGCCGTTTTAGTGTTACCGGACTATTGAAGAATCCATTGTGGGTAAAACAGGCTTACATACTAGCCCGCCTTTGGCTTTGCTCGAGACACTAGTCCTCCATATTTCATAGATTAGGTACCACTCATTCAATTAATAAGTATTTGCCTATCCATTTCATTTCAGGACCAATGTTGAAGTGTTTGTTTCACAAAACCAAGGAATCGTCTCATAAAATGTCCAAAACAGCATTGGACATAAAATTCGTTTAAAAAACTCTACCCTTCGGCTATTCAAGCCCTTAGTTCCTACTTCGCCGTCAGTTAACGTCCGTCAATGCCATTTCCTAACACGCTGACCGTCAGCGCTGATTGAAAGTGATCCGCAACTTCCGAAGCGCCAAAAGGCGATGTCAATTCTGCTGAGCCATTGATAAGTAGTATCCTTACTTTATTGTAACTAAGATTTGCTCAGCAAAGTTTGCTCAGAACAGAACCATGATTTTGATGCAAGGGTGGGTGACGGCCGTTTGCTAACGTAGATCAAAGATAGCGATTTCCAAGATAATCAAGGCTTTGATGCAAGGAATGGTGACGGCCGTTTGCGAACGGTGATCCACACCATAGCGTTTTCCAAGAAAACCAAAGCTCAGATGCCGTGGTCAGGAAATAAAAGAAATTTTACTGCTTTACTCCTAAATCCTTTGTAGGATATTAAATTATAAGCTTTTTCCCGTGGATTCAGTCACGTTGTGTTGACGTTTTGTTTTACTTATTTGTTTATAAAGTCAAGTTGATGAATGAAAAACTTACTAAGTGCAAGTTTTATTGAATTCTATTTCCTTTGGACTTCAGTAAAATTATTAAGATTTTGAGTCACACGGGGTTTAAACCACAGTGGGTTACACATACTGCAATCAACAGTAATCTTTCATTATTAGACTCGACACATAAAAGGTTAAATAACATACACGATGTATGTATGATGAACATGAATGTGGATGGTGAGGATAGGCCTAAGAAAAGTTGGAAAGATTGTGTGAATGTGGATATTATGGTGTATGAAAGGAGTGAGTTCCGAGATGACAAGTGACAAAGGGAAATGGAGAAGGGAAACATGTTGTGCCGACTCCACTTAGTGGTATAAGGCAGGAAGATGATGAAAAGGTTAAAGAAACAGAAAACACAGCTGTATTCCTAAGTTTAGCCATACTCTCAGAAGCATAGAAAGCTATAGATTCAGTGAAGATGTCGAAGGAAATGGAAACACACGTTTTGGAAAATAAAGCAAAATAACATAATTTCGTATTCTCGTCTGTGGCGTATAGGGTTAATTATCTAATTGATAATTATACATTTTGCCCTTCATTATCAATGGATAAGGGGGCTTAAGGGCGGTCATTAATTAGTATGACAACGACGCGTCAAAACCATACGAATATTGATCAGTTTGCCATAGAATTTTGGGTTAAAATGAACATACACACATCAAACATACATTAAATCAAGCCTTTTTTGGTAGAGGTAGGCATAGACTGAAATTCCATTTTTTTTTTAGATTGTCTTTTACCACATAGAGAAAGTTTCATGCGTTCAGTGCATGATATTCCAGTTTAAATCTTATTTCCATACACCGAGAGCACTAAAATTTGTATTGATTCAAATGACCAGCAATAAAAATAAACAAAATAGCTAAAATGTCGGCCAGACTCACTTCTGAATAAACAGTTTTGTCTGGGTCAGCTTATGTCACTGATGTCCAGAATAAAATGAATTTAATTGTTCTGGTAACGTTCAAAAGAGCGTGAAAATGATCCAAAATCTGGATTATAATGACCATAATTATTAATGGTGTCATTATGAATTCTCGGTTAAAAATTCATCATCGCATTTGTAGGGTGAGAACAACATGCATTTTTCATTTCTCATAATAGATAGGTAATTAGCTTATTTTCTTGTTGTTTGTAGTTTTAAGCTTGTAAGTACTGACCCACTGCTGGGCAAAGGCCTCGAGTTTTCCAGGTTTTCCGGTTTAACACCAATGTCTCCTACTGATAGTTGCTGAAGGTATCCAGCTTGTCGCGCCATCGCTTGCGTGGTCTCAGCAGTGGTTTTTGGACAACAGTTTGTCCTGCATGCGGCAGACGTGCATTGCTCAAGTACCACTTGTGCTGCCCAATCACCATTCACGTATAAAACAGCATTGACTTTGCATTGTTTTAAATAGCTTATCTTGATCTCTTTTTGAAAAGTGAAACTTTGTCACATTTCAACTGAGCTGTAATCTGTGTTCTGGCCTCGCCTACTTGGCATGCGCCCGCGCCGGTCAAGGCGCCGTGTCACGAGATCGGTATGTTATACCATGCATGAGTCTGATCTGAACTTCGAACTATGAAGTGTTTAAACTAGATCTAGATTTAGATAGTAGGTAAGTATAGAGGTATGGAGTGAATGAACTTTGTCAGTGATAAAAAACTTAGGACTTTTCATCTTTACTAAATGATTTAATACAGCGTCAGAAGGCCATTGATTCACAACCGGCATTCGAATCGCAACCTTTGGATTGAAAGTCGAGGGTTCATTCCATTAGGCCAACACGGCACAACATCTAATATTTATTGATTTTTAGGGTTCCGTACCCAAATGATAAAACGGGAACCCTATTACTAAGGCTCCGCTGTCCATCTGTCCGTCTGTCACCAGGCTGTGAACCGTGATAGTTAGACAGTTGAAATTTTCACTGTTGCCGACAACGACGAATACTAAAAAACAGAATAAATATTTATGGGGGGCTTCCCAAAACTATTTTTATACAATGTAGATAATGGTACGGAGCCCTTCGTGCGCGAGTCCGACTCGCACTTAGCCGGTTTTTATGTAGTGATGAGACATTGAAGGCACAAAAGTCAATATAATATCTTTCACACGAGGAAAAGCGATACATTGCGAAGTGTATGTCAAGCATAAGATGGATCGCATTGTCGGTCCTATTACGTGTACAAAGCAATGGAATCATAAACATCATCATGCGAGGACCGATTTCACCCATGGCTGGGTTCAAGGCCTTTTCCATTTTTATTATTTTTTATTTATAGTTTGCCAACGTGCGATGGAGCGCAGCATACTCGGAGTAAAGCGGATCGACCGTATTCGCAATACCGAGCTGCGCTCAAGAACACAGATCGCCGATGTAGCCACAAAAGCCGCCAAGCTTAAATGGGACTGGGCGGGCCATGTTTGCCGCATGTCGGGAGACCAGTGGGCCAAATTGACCACGGAGTGGTGCCCTGATACGTTGCGACGACGCCGCGGCAGACCGCGAACAAGATGGAGGGACGAGCTCGCCAAATTCCGTGCCGACTGGACCTTATTAGCACAGGAGAGGGATGAATGGAGGGAGTGGGGGGAGGCCTTTGCCCAGCAGTGGGACATTGAGGGCTAATATAATAATAATAATAATAATAATTACTAGATGCACCCTGCGGTTTCCTCTGTCCTTCAGAAATACTGAATTTTCCCGGGATAAAAGTAGCTATAGTGCAGTATTACAAACTGTTCTATCCCTGTGCCAAATGTTGTAATCAATTCAGTAGTTTTTGCATGTGAGAGTAATTTAAACAAATCCATACGGTTGTATATATTTGTTTTCACAAACTTTCTTTATATTATACTAGCGGAACGCCCGCGACTTCGTTCACGTGGTACATATCAACATAGCCCTTATCACTTGAGTAAGCTTAAGCTTTTCATCACATTAACTAAACTGAGTGACTGTGACTGCAAGTTCAACTTTGATGACTGAGTCTGAGTCCTAATCTCACTCTAAATCTGACCCTCAATCTAACCCTTATCTCGCTCTCACTCTTAATGTGACTCACAATCTCACTCTCACATTTTAATCTGCCGCCCCCCCATAAATTCACAAATCCATAAATCCATAAATCCATTAACCCCACTTCCAATCTCACTCCCACTTAAGAAATACCACACATACTTAATCACCGCCAACACCCTGTTTCAGGAATTATTTACAGCCCTCCCTTTCAACCCACCCCCTAAATACAAAAGTTCACCCCACCCCTACGAAATCCTAAAATGCAGCAGAAGAAGAATGTACCCTCCAAGTTTCAAGTTTTTAGGACTTATGGTTCTCATAGCAACTGTTACTCCCTCTTTCACCCCCTGAGTGAATAAAAAAATCCCCTCCTTATAGTGGAGTAAAAAAAAAATATATATAAAATATTACTCAGTACTCACACATAGCGAGTTTCCAGCGAATCGGACCACGCATTCAAAAACCCCATACAAAAATTAACACCCCCTTCTAGGAGTAGTTTTTTTTTTTTTTAATGCATACATTTTGTAATTACACTAATTAATACTCATACCGAGTTTCAAGCGAATCGGACAACGCATTCGATAAACCCCATACAAACATCAACACCCCCTTCTAGGGGTAGTAAGTAGTTTTGAAGCTTTTTGAATGCAGACTTTCATTAAAACTGTTGAACTATCATAATTCTAAATTTCATGTCTCTAAGTGCCAGGAATATGATTTTATGATTTTTTCCCGTTATTTCCCACTTATCCCACATTATCCCATTTCCCCCCACTTTATCTCGCATCATCCCATTTTTCTCGCTTGATCCCGTTTTTTCCTGCTTTTTCCACGCTTTATCCCGAATTATCCCGCTTTATCCCACATTATCTCGTTTTTCCCTGCTTTATCCCTCTTTTTCCCAGTTTACCCCGCTTTTCCCGCATTATACAGCTTCTTTCCGCTTTATCCTGCCTTTTCCCTGCTTTATCCCGCTTTTACCTCACTTTATCCTGCATGATCCTGTCTTTTCCCAGTTTATCCCACTTTTTCCCGCTTGATCCTACTTTTCACCCACATTATCCCTCTTTTTCCCGGTTAATCCCACTTTTTCCTGCTTTTCCCCCACTTTATCCTGATTTTTCCCAGTTTATCCCGCTTTTTTCCCACTTTATCCCGCATTATCCTGCTTTTCCCCAGTTTATTTCGCTTTTCCCCCGCTTTATCCCGGTTTATCCTACATTTTCCCCACTTTATCCCACATTATCCTGCTTTTCCCCAGTTTATCCCGCTTTTCCCCAACTTTATCCCGTATTACCCCACTTTTTCCCAGTTTATCCCCCTTTTCTCCCGCATTTTCTTGGTTTATCCCGCTTTTTCCCAGTTTAACCTGCTTTCCCCCCGCTTTATCCCGCATTATCCTGCTTTTTTCCAGTTTATCCCGCTTTTCCCCCGCCTTTTCCGCATTATCCCGCTTTTTCCTGGTTTATCCCGCATTATCCAGCTTTTTTCCTGTTTATCCCGCTTTTCCCCCCGCATTATCCCGCTTTTCCCCCGCATTATCCCGCATTCTCCCGGTTTATCCCGCTTCATTCCACTTTTTCCCGCTTATCCCTTATAAGTTATCCCTTCCCCAAATACCCCACTTCCACTCCCAATGGACTTATGGCTCCCATAGAATCTGTACTGTACTTCCCCTTTTTCACCCCCATTAAAGGGTAGATTTTGAAAAAAAAAACATGCAGCTATTTTTTATTACACTACTGCTAAATACTCATACCGAGTTTCGACCAAATTGAACCACGTATTAAAAAATCCTACGCAAACTTTAACACCCCTTTCACCCCAGTTTAGGGGTAGTTATGAAATTATTAGAGTGCGGAAATTTTTTATTTACATTTTTAAATAATCATACAGAGTTTCAAGCAAATCGGACCACGCATTCAAAAAACCCCATACAAACATTAACACCCCCTACATCCCCTTCTAGGGGTAGTTTTGAATTTTTCTGAATGTAGACTTTCATTAAAAGCGTTGAACTATCATAATTCTAAATTTCATGTCTCCAAGTGCCAGGAATACGATTTTTCATACAATCGTTTTTACCCCTTTTCACCCCTTTAGGGGTTGAATTTCAAAAAATCCCTTCTTAGTACACCCCTACGCACCATGACGGACATACCCTCAAAATTTCAAGTCTCTACGACCAGCGGTTTAGGCTGTACGTTGTCTATCAGTCAGTCAGTCAGGACAAAGATTCTTATAATAATAGATTTCATGTAAGAGATGAGATCTCTACTAGTAGAGCCAAGCACTTCGCTCGTTGTAGAGTAGAGCACTCTCATAAATAAGTATATCGAATCGAATTTAACTTTTACTCGTGAACTAATTCAAAACTTCTTTAGACACGTTGAACATTTTTAACATGGGAAAAATCATTGAATTTGCGAGACTGTAACGTAACCGTTACTTTTTGGCAAAGATCGACAAACTTCGGGTTCTGTCGGCGTTCCCCACGGCGTTTGACACTTCGTTCTTTCTGAACTATCTTTGACCTCTTTATAACCCAAGATTTTCCTATAAATTTTCTCAATCTCATTAGATATTGATGGATCTAATTTTAATTCCTTTTTACGTAAACGTCCGTATTCAACTAACAGAGAAAATTCATTGTACAATTTATCAGCTTCCTGAAATTTCTGTTGTCCAAGTTTTTCTTTTTGTCGTTTTGGACCTAATTTTCTAATACTAACACACAAATCTAATAAACTGTCATATATTTCTACAAGTCTTTCCATTAATAATTAAATTTCAAGTATTATAGTTACTATGACTTAATGATATTCCTACTTATTTATATAAGTTTTACGGTACCTATTTTTACAAGGTTGACCTGTGCTGTTGGGCTAGTCCTCTGGAGGGGCTGCTTAGCTCGTCCTTCTGGGGTGACTGCTGGGCTCGTCCTCTGAATTGGCAGCTGGGCTCGTCCTTGGCAGGAAGGCTGCTTGGGCCGGGATAACCCTGGACACCGCTGCTAACTGAGCCGGGATAACCCTCGCTCCTCCAACAATAAATTATTCTTTCTTCTTTTCTTCTCTTAAACTTCCATTTGTCTTCTATAATTTTTCTTCAGTATTTATTTTCATTCTTCATTATTTATTTTTATTCTTCATTAATTATCTTCTTTCTTCATTAATTATCTTCAATCTTCATTAATTATCTTCTTTCTTCTTTATAGTACGTTCTTCATTATTTGGTTAGTTTTCGCTTTGTTTGCGGCAGCTGCAAGAGACGCGTGTAGGTTCTTCCACAGACCTGGTGGTTACACGGCGGAAGGATCGTCTTAGGTTCTGGGTAAAGACTTCACTTCTGATCCAGTTTTGATGGCACCTCTTGTACAAAACGTACAATCCATACAATCCCGCAACAGATAGTATTGTGCAGATGACGAACATTACTATGCTGATATTCGAAAGGTGATATTCTGAATTGTTGGATCCTCCAGAAGCACTTTGTGTGATGAAAACCTCGTCCTTTTGAATGTCGGAACGGCACATTTTAAATTTTTGTCACTTATTGTCTTTTGTCACTGATTGTTTTTTTTTTTTTTTGGCTGGCAGGGTCGCCATGTGGAGCCTAGGGGTTCAGGTTCACATTATATAAAAACGTCCATATCTATTGAAGTCCATTTATTGACTGCTTACTGCGTTACATATAAAACTATAGTACTTAGTGCAAGCTTGCATATCCTATTACACACCACAAAGTTTTCACTTCTGTCGGCACTCCCAGCCTCTGTTTTTTTAACTAGATTCCTATTCACATTGCTATCGATTGCTATGAAAACACGTATTGAAGCACTATAGTTTGACAGTTTCCTATCTCATTTTTCTCATTCCACTTAATGGATGTCATATTGTTATTTGTTAAGAAATATAATAACTAACAAATGTAAAGGAACTCTTTGTGTAAGTACCTATCTTTACAATAATAAAATTGATAAGAGTTATGTTTGTATTGTGGGATGTTACATACCTACCTACTCTCCCCTTTCAATCCAAGGATCGTGGAGGACTTTCTTTCGGAGAACTTCTTTCGAACTAGTGTGGTGAAAGGATTATAAGTGCGCCTCAAAGAGGCTCCTTTCGTGCACTTGACACAAGTTTCCTCACGATGTTTTCCTTCACCGTTTGAGAGTACCTACTGGCATAGTGCACATACATTTTTCGGCAGAAAACCTTATTGGTGCACGGTTGGGACCCACGACCTTACGATCGGAAGTCGGGGCCACTACCACTAGACCACCAGTGCTCTGTTTATTTTTACTATATGACTTATACGTGAGGAGGTATCCTATACCTACATTCGCGATGCTGTACCTAGTGCCTGGGACATTGTTTGAGATGGAATACCTAGGCTTGTAGCACCTTCACCATCCACTCAGCCTGGCCCACAGGAAAGACGACGTCAATACCTGTGGAGCTGACTAAGCTGCGGGTTTCCTCACGATGTTTTCCTACACCGTTAAGAGCTGGTATTATAGCGCATATAAATTTTACGAAACGAAAAATCATTGATGCACGGCTGGGATTCAAACACACGACCTTCGAATTGAAAGTCGAGGCACAACCCCATTCGACCAACATGGCAACTTTACCAACTACTAAATAAATAGCACGAAAAAGTTACGTCATTACAAATTGGGCTCCAAAAATTGGATGTTTCCAAAAGTTATTTTCACTATGATAAAACTTTGAGGAATGATTTCTGCCAATCGAGAAGTAATTTCGGATTCCCATTTCTTTTTGATGTCCCCTACGACAGCCGTGTTTGTTGGCAAGTTTTCCTGTATTACTTTTTGCTTGGAGCTGTTAACACTAGACACTAAATATTATTATCAAAACTACAAATACAATACCATTTTTTATCTCTATACAAATAATTACGTTTTAATACTAAAAATAAAACCGACTTCAATGTTTGACTCGAAACGCGGTGTGACTCAGGGCGTCAAGCTGTCGATTCGATTTCTATTTGTGACATGGCTAGGAGGGAAGGTGTTTAGAGTTTTACGGGGAAACTATCAATCCCTCAGGAATAAAATTTATATGGGACCACCTCTGGTATACTCCAGAGGTGGTCCCATATAAATTTTATTTTTTTTTCAAACATTTTCTTTCATGAAAAATCACTTTCAAACATGAAAAGAATTTTGCAAATCGGTCAACAAATGGCGGAACAATCGCGTAACAAGAGACAAAAAAAAAAAAAAAAAAACATACAGACGAATTGAGAACCTCCTCCTTTTTTGAAGTCGGTTGATAAAAATGAATCCCTATATCCCTTGGTCACGCCATCACGCGTGAACGGCTGGACCGATTTCACTATTTCTTTTTTTGTTGTGTTTGTTATTGTCAGGAGAAGGTTCTTATGACAGAAAAAAAATAAAAAATTGCGCGGAAAAAAGGAATCCCTATATCCCTTGGTCACGCCATCACGCGTGAACGGCTGTCGCGCGGGTCAGCTAATTTTACAATAAAAAGTAGGTACATAAAACAAGTTTACACTAAGGTATGTTTTAGATTTACCAGCGAAAGCCTAACTAAGAGTGAGCATGTATCTTGGCCTTCTAGAGTGCATTACAAGGGAAGATCTTACTTGGATAGTACCAAGCACTTAGAGGGAATGTATGACCTGTGATAATAAGTAAGTTTACAAGTAGGTAACAAAGGTCCTTTGGAATCACTTCACTTTTCCGGAAAAAGTAGCCAATGTGTGTTTTAGACTAGTCTATCTGTATGCCTTTCATCCAAATCCATTCAGTAGTTTTAGCATTAAAGAGTAACAAACATTCAAACATACATGCTCACAATATATCGAATTTATACATATCTTTATGGTTCATTTTTAAATAACTTAATTCAGGAATTGGGTTTAAGAAATAAATAATAGTACATTATGGTACTAGTGTGTAACATTGGTGATTACCGCCGAGTTGTTTTAAGAGCCGAGCCGCTAGGCGAGGCTCTTAATAGAACCGAGGACGGTAATCATCAATACACACGTGTATCATACGACGTTTTTCAACACACTTGTGAATAAAACAACAATAAAAACTCATTTTCAACAGTGAAAACGAGTTGTGAAAAATGTTTCGCTATTGCGGCAAAAATGAATCAGTTTTCCTATGCGCGCGCATTGCGATCGGCCACAGACTATATTTCCGCACCACGCATAGGGTTTGCGGCCTATGCGTGGTGCGTGGTATTATTACAGAGAAAACAAAAGTTATATTTGAGTGAAAGTTTTATTTATTAAACACGTACGAGTTAAAATTATCTATTTAAATAAGAAGTTGCATGAAATGAGCAAGCAATAGGAACATTAATTTATTTGTTCTATTGAACACGATTTTTTTTCTGAATAAAAACTTTTTTAAGAACAAAGCAACTCAACCAATAAAATTAAAAAAAAAATCTATTACTCACTAGTGAGTTATAGTAATGAAAAAGTCACAGTTTGATTATGGGTGTCATTATGTGCCTAATTGCAGTGACCATAGAGCCACTTTATGAGCAAGTGTGTTGAAAAAAAAATTTATGTAATGTTTTTTTTTTTTGTTATGGAAATCCCGAGAAAATCAATAAAGACCATTCGTGATGTAGCTGCGCTGCGATTGGTGGGACGTCTGTTCTCTTTGAAAATCATTATGCAAAATTTTCAGTTTTTCCAGTCATGACTCCCTCGTTTCGCTCGACAATTTTACTTTTGACGGCAACAAATGAACAACAATATAAGATTGGTTAAAAATGGCACAAATTAGCATCCAGTTGCAACAAGCCATAACATAGCAACTCTCGATTTGTGAAGCAACACCAGTTTCAGTTTACAATAAATTCACTCGCCTCGCTTTTACAAGAGTTTTAGCTTCAAAGGAAAACAATTCAATATTGGATGTGATTTTGATTTAATTTAGGTAAGTAAATACCTAATCATTTTCGCTTCATCATCACAATCATCATGTTAAACAAGAAGGTCTGGAAGAGATCACTTTTAGCGATAAGGCCGCCCATTGTACCTACTTACTTGTTTTCGTGTATTTCCTGTAATGTGTTTTTGTGTAAAATAAAGTGATTTTCTATTCTATTCTATTCTATTCTATTCTATCATCATGTCAGCCATCTAGTGTCCACTGCTGCACATAGGCCTCCCCTATCGATTTCCACAGCGATCGATCTTGTGCAGCCTGCATCCAACGGCTCCCTGCAACCTTTACCAGATCGTCTTTCCATCTAGTGGGGGCCGTCCTCTACTGCGGTTTCCGGTGCGTGGCCTCCACTCGAGAACTTTTCTGCCCTAACGGCCGTCAGTCCATTCAGGTCATTTTCGCTTAGCAGTTATAAAATGGAAAATAATTATGTAATTAAAACAATTAAACACATTTTTGTTCTGTTTCTATTTAAAGTTAGGCCACGTGGCCTTGATAGGACGCGTGAGACCCCTGCAAAATCATAGCCCCCGCATCCCAGCCGTTTAAATGAATAGCGTCAGAATTCGACAAAATGTCCACTTAAATAGGCATTTAATTCCGCCATTACTACGCTCTGAGACACCTGGGGCCATTTGGATGTTATTTATAAAATGTCTTGGGCAAAGGAGACGAAATTGGTGTAGAAATTCTTGACTATCTTAAACTAGGTAAGACAAAAACTTAGGCCTTTACATCAATTATCATCATATTAGATGATTTATACAGCGTCAGGAGGCAATCCATGCCTACACTTAACGGGTTTGAGATGGAATAGGCTTGCCCAGCACCTAAACCATCCTCTCAGCTTAATCAGCCTGGCCCATAGGAAAGACTACGTCAATACGTGTGGAGCTGACTAAGCTGCGGGTTTCCTCACGATCTTTTTCCTTCACCGTTAAGAGCTCGTGTTAAAGCGCATATAAATTTTACGAAACGAAAAATCCATTGATGCACGGCCGGGATTCGAACCCACGACCTTCGGATTGAAAGTCAAAGCACAACTCCATTCGACCAACACGGCTCAGACGGGTAAGACAAAATCAACCTCCAAAATTCCTGTTGTATCCTACCTTCCATACAATTTTTTTTAGCCTCGAACAAAAACAGCTTTTTTTTTTCGTGTCACTAGTTCTTTCTAACTAGTGTGATGAAAGGGATGTGCGCCTCTAATTAGGCTTCTTTGTGACAGCAGTTACAAGGATATGGGCTTATAAATTACTGCTCGGGTTCAACTGAATAGCTAAATATCGTTTGGGCCCAAAGCTGTTTGAAATGAACCCTTTGCAGTCGAAACGTTGAAATGTTATTAATTTTGCTGTAACCTTGTTATTTATACTGGACCATAGATTATCTAATTATTAATACTACGTTGGGATTGGACTATCCAGGAGATTTTTTATAAATGTTCTATACTTTATTATACGAGCTTTTTTCAATATAATTGACCTCTGTGGCGCAGTGGGCGAAGGTCCGCCCTGCGACGCAGAAGGTTGCGGGTTCGATTCCCGCCGCGGGACAAATGTTTGTATGACCTACAGATATTTGTCTCGGGTCTGTAATATAATACATACACACATAATACAATACATACATGTATAATATGTATGTATTGTAATCGCTTGTTAATCCTTCACAAAATAATCTGCAAATTAGTTTAATAAATATTTATATCATATTATGGTCCTTTAAAGATTGAGATTTAAACTGCAAAATATGGTATGGTTACTCCTAAGTTACACCTGGCGTAACTTTACACCACGTTTAATAAGGGCATATTAATTACCATAGTAATGCCGTTAGAGTACTCAGAAAACGTTAGGTATTGGGCCGTCTGTGATGCAAAAAACACGCCTTTTTCACAGATACAAACGAAACCACAGATTCAAAATAAAACGCTGCACGAATGAGGATACTATATAGGTAGCTCAAGTGCGGTACATCTTCAGATCTGTAAGTATTCTTTGAAGATATTTGAGGGGTAGTCAAGAGGGATGGACAAATTGCTTATTACGGAATTCGATTGTTGTGGCTCACGACTGTTCCAGGTCACCGGGACCTTCCAATAAAAGAAGCGCTCAGTTAATAATGTAACTAGCGGTCATCCATCACCCGCCGATGGTCACCCATCTACTTACTGCCAGCATAGAACGTTGATTAACCTCGACGATTTAAGAACAACTTATCCAGCAACACCACGAACACCTCACTTACTTTAATGATCTTGAATGATTATTTTGATCTGAGAATATTGTCCACCATGCCTTGGGGAGAAAGTCGTAATTTTTTATACTTAATAGTAGTATAATAGTATACAAAAGCACTTCGACCACGGGGCAGACCACCAGCTCGTTGGTCAGACATAGTCAGTGTTGTTGGAAGACAATGGATGAGGATGGCAAGGGACCGTGAGGAGTGGCATGTTAGAGAGGAGGCCTTCACCCAGCAGTGGGTATTAATAGGTTGAATGCTGATGATGATGATAATGAAATTCCTTACTGAATTTAGCCATCTTTATAGAAACTTTGCTGTACCTGCAACTTATCCTTCGGCCTCAATAGAACTCAAACTATTTGGAACGCTGTAACTAATGTAAGAACCTACCTCTGCATAGATCAAATAATAAATAAATAATAATAAATAATGCTGGACTTTTCACACAGCATCATCTAGCCCCAAAGTAAGCAGAGCTTGTGTTATGGGTACTAGATGACTAGAGACAAGATACTACTGTATATACTTTTTTTTGTTTGTAAATACATACATATTATACATAGAAACACCCAGACCCGAGACAAATATTTGTAGATCATACAAACATTGGTCCCGCCGCGGGAATCGAACCCGCAACCTTTTGCGTCGCAGGCAGGAAAAAAAAAATTCCAGCCAGAAATATCCAACAGCTTGTCTGAAAGATGCTTCTAATCATGACAGTTTTGTTACAGCCATAACAATCCAACATAGAACCGTAACATCAGTATTTTATAATTGCAAATCAGCTTGTTGTAGGAAGAAATGCGGCCTCAAATTAGTAAGGACAAACGAAGGTACTTTTAGGGTCCCGTACCCAAGGGTTAAAACGGGAACCCTATTAAGTACTGAGACTTCGTTGTGTGTCTGTCCGTCTGTCTGTCTGTTCGTCCGTCCGTCCGTCCGTCTGTCACCAGGCTGTCTCATGAACTGAGATAGTTAGACAGTTGAAATTTTCACAGATGATGTATTTCTATTGCCACTCTAACAACAAATACTAAAAAAACTGAATAAAATAAATATATAAGGGGGCTCCCATACAACAAACGTAACTTTTTTGCCGTTTTTATAGGTAATGGTAACCCTTCGTGCGCGAGTCCGACTCGCATTTGGCTTTTTTTAGTTGTTATGGTACAACACCCAGACCCGTTAGAAATATCAGTAGATCATGCAAACATTTGTCGCGTGAGAATTGAACTTGCGTCGACCACCCTCTACACCACTCTATGCTTGATCATATGCAGAGATTCCTTGTACCTATAAATCTCCCACAAAAGTATATTCGGGCATAAAAGCTCTTAAGAACCACTGTCTGTTAACGAGCCACTCAACTCGAAAATATAGCCGATTATACAGATACCGCAGTCGTCTTTTGTTGTATACCATTGTTATTATCCTTATAACGACAGTTGGCAGTCGTGAACTGTCATTTTTATTATTTGCCATAAGCACTTTCGTGCGTGATTGTACTCAGCTTGTTTTTCGCGGCAGTAAAGTTAAATGTTTGTCGGTTTACTTTTCAGTTGTATTTAGTCCAATTGTTCTTCCATACTAATATTATAAACTAGCCCGCGGTGTGACCCGCGGTCCCTCGGGATTTTTTCATTTTTTCGGGATAAAAAGTAGCCTATGTCCTTCCCTGGGATATAACCTTTAACTATGCCAAATTTCAGCTTAATCTGTTTAGCGGTTTGGGCGTGAAAGCGTAACAAACAGACAGACAGACAGACAGACAGACAGATAGACAGACAGACATACAGAGTTACTTTCACATTTATAGTATTAGTATGGATGGATAGTATGGATGTGAAAGTAAGTCTGTCTGTTTTTGAGCTTTTCACGCCCAAACCGCTGAACTAGATAAGGCTGAAATTTAGCATGAATAAAGGTTGTATCCCAAGGAAGGACAGGGTACTTGTCCCGAAAAATCAAATAATCCCGCGGGTCACACCGCAGGCGCAGCTAGTTTGTAAATAAATTGATTTAAACGAGTTCGCGACTGTATCAAAGACTGTTCTTGAAGGAGAATATTAAAGTGCGATGCAAGATAATGTTTTTTATGATGAAAAAAAGAGTGCGACATGAATTTAAGAAAATTCATAATTTATTAAAAACAAAAAAAGGGGGTAATCAAGATAACAAATACCAAAATGCCGTTTTGGTAATCGCTTAATTTGAGAGGTATTTTTAGCAATAAAATAAAATTGTATCGAGAATTTTTAATTAATTCGTGATTTGGGATCCGTCAAATTGTGATCTACCTCTACATTCTATAGTAGGATACGAGTAATTTGGGCAGAAAATAAGGGTTTTAGGGTAATCTGGCTCTTTGTTTTGAAAATCCTTTAAATAATTTATGATCTTTTTTGCCTACGCCACAGAGGCGAATGCTGCGAACGTGCTAGAATCCAATGTCTAAAATAAGTAAATACGTATTATTATGTAAATTAGTTCAAAATAAGTAGGTACCTAAAGTAAATAAGTAAAGTGAAAAGTGTAAACTTATTGCAATTCTTTGTAGAGTAGTAGAATAAAAGGTCCGAAGGTGGGTTCGAATCCCGGCCGCGCATCAATGGTTTTTTCGTTTCGTAAAACACGAGCTCCTAATGAAGGAAAACATCGTAAGTAAACCCGCAGCTTAGTCAGCTCCACACGTATTGACGTCGTTTTTCCTGCGGGCGGCTGATTAAGCTGAGAGGATGGTTTAGGTGCTGGGCAAGCCTATTCCATCTCAAACAATGTCCCAGGCACTACAGCGTCCCGTTAAGTGTAGGCATAGGTTGCCTCCTGACGCTGTATAAATCATCTAATATAGATGTAAAGGCCTGAGTTTTTAGTATTTAGGCTATTTTATTTTATTTATTTATGTTCTTATTTTGAAGGACATAGTCACGAGTTCACGAGTTCTAGACGTGCATGCATGGAGCGGAAACCAAATAATATGTTTGGATGTGCCTCTGACTACTCCCTTGGATTTCTTCGAAGGATCTTGAACAATCAAAATCATCAGAGATGGTCTTTCTATATCGTTTTTGTTTTTATTATTAGCCAAATGTGTAAGAATAACTGCGTATATACAATGTTTCTATCCTGTTCTTACTCTTAAATAAGAAAGAGATAGATAGCGGTAGTTTCTATCCCAGTTTATCAGTAAAACTGGATGAGGCTAATGACGCCATAATGGACTATTGCGCAAAATTGGACTTTATAGTGGGCTGAATACAACACAATCTTCTAGCCAATTACAATAACAATACGTACGTAGCTTTTGGCGATTATTTTCGTATAATTGTATTAGACAAATATGTGAGAGTGGTGCAGCCATATGATTTATCGTATGATAGAAAGAGACAACAAGTTCAGGAAACGCGATAGTGTTACCCTGACATTGGAAGCATGAGGACTTTGAAACATATTTACGTTAGGTGATGTTTGCTTGTGTTTTATAAAGATTTAATAATTTAATTGTATCTAAATACAATTTTTCTATTAATTAATTTAAATGGTGTAGGAATTTCGTAAAACTAAATGTCAGACGCTAATTCTCAGAAGAAAACTCCTGAAGAAGAGGAACTCGGTATGTTGTCTTGTTGTTTATAAACTAGCTATTATTTTCTACGCATGTATCCTTCTATCCTACTAATATCCAGGTATTATTATTATATTCCGCTGGGCTACGACCCTGTTGTTTTTAAGAAGAGAGTTAATAGAATAGAATAGAATAGAATAAAGTTTTATTTTCTCCACATATACACAGTTACAAAATAGGTACTTAAATCTATACAATAGGCACCATCTGGATAGGCTCGCTCCATCTTAGACCTCATTCTTGCCTGTATAAATTTGAGATCAAGAGCCGACCCATTCATCATTAAAAAATATATATTAGACGAAGGTTGGTTGTATGATTCACGAAAAAACTACCTACTGAATGAATTTAAAATATTAGTCGAAATAATTACGTTTTAAAAACTAAAACGAAAACCAACTTCAATGTTTGACTCAAGACGCGGCGTGGCTCAGGGCGTCAAGTGAGGATAAGCCCACTCCATATATAGAAAAAGAATAGAAATCGAATCGACAGATATCGCTAGACTCCTCCTGCGTCTAATTTGGAAATTATAGACTTCCTGATCGGAAGGAAATTAAGTACATACTTATATTTTATACCAAGTACCGCGGCACATGATTTCCTAGGCCGTATTCCCGTTATTTTTTCATTCGTTTAATGAATATTCGGATGTTTCTTACTACGATTTCAGACTTCAAGGGCCAATTTTTCGGTTTGGAATATATGGTCCTAGGTGAGGACCGTGTTTTAACGTTGATCTTCTTATCGACCGAATACATACCTACAATGGAGCTCGAAGTAAGAAACATCCGAATATTCATCAAACGAACGAAAAAACTAACGGGAATAACCCCTCTGGCATTACTAATGTTAAACTAAACTAGAGTAAATCATTAGTACAAATATAATCCTTTCACCACACTGCTTCGAAAGAACTGGTGGCACGACAAGAAGAAGTACAAATATGTAACTTAAGCGAAGGTTATTAGAGTTTTACGGGGAAACTATCAATCCCTCAGAAATCAAATTTGTATGGGATTACCTCGGGAGGACCCTTTGAAAAAAAATAATTTTGCAAATCAGTCAACAGATGGCGGAGCAATCGCGTAACAAGATACAAAGCAAAAAAATACATAGAGGTGAATTGAAAACCTTCTTTTTTGAAATCGGTTTAGAAGAAAATTATATACTTACTAATTTTATATTATAAGTAAAAAGAAGTGTTCCCGAGGGACAAGGAATAAATTTTTTTTGTTACAGAAAGACAAAGAGAAATATTGAGGAAACAACAAGAGCTGAATAGTCAACTTCTAGAAGCCATTTTAAAAAAAAGTGATAAAGAACTTAAAAGGTAGGTACCTAATTAGACAAGATATTTAAATTAAAACTTACTTACATAAAGTTTTTGGTTATTCTTATAAAGAGTTAGAGTAGACCATTAATCATCATTACAATTCGGGTCTGGGTGTTTCTATGTATACTATGTACTTATGTATTTACAAACAAATAGTATATAAGTAGTATATCAGTTATCTGGTTCTAGTACCCATAACACAAGCTCTGCTTACTTTGGGGCTAGATGATGCTGTGTAAGAAGTCCAGCATTATTTATTTATTTAAGTATTTATTTAATACAAAATCAAAATTTTATCTCGACTAACTTTTTATAAGAATCAATACTTCTCTCTACGAGATTTGGATTACATCCCAGGGAACGTAGGACATAAAAATCTTATTTTTTATTTTTATTTAAGCCCGTATTCCTCATTTTCCGGTCTTTTCTGTCTTTAGCTATAGTGGATCAGTCTGGTAGATGCATATCCAAATCATCCCGCCATCTCCGTGGTGGTCTGCCGCGCGGACGTCTTCCGTCGGGCACCTATTCAGTGACGGTTTTTGCTCATAAGTCATCAGACATGCGGCAGACATGGCCTGCCCAGTCTCACTTTAGTTGGGAAGACTTTTTGGTGACACTGAAAACCTTAGTGCGTTCGCGTATTGTTGAATTTCTGATCCTGTCGATCAGCCGAACCCCTAGAATACTGAGTTCCATATTCATAAAAATCTTGCTATAATTAAATTAAAATCAAACGATTCAGAAACGTCCTACAGAACTTTCTTAGGCTCATTCTTTATCCAGATTGCTCTATGAAGAAGGTGCCAGCCCAAACGCAACATGTCAAAAAACCCTCAAATCAGCTTGCCACATAGCAGCCTTCATGAACTGGGAAGCGTTGAGGACCCTTCTCCAAGTTGGAGCAGATAGATTCCGGAGAGACAAGCATGGTCTCACTCCCATGGACCATGCGATCAAAGGTGATGGACGCAGACGTATTGCTATGCTGCTGGACTTTCCATCAGGTAACAAGTTCTCCTCTGAAAACTTTTATCAAAACACTATGGGATGCTGTGTGAACTGTCCAGCATTAGATATTGGGTATCATTTAAGCTATCACCAATTTAATTAGTTTTGTGTTTCTTAAATAATAGGGTTTGTCCTCAAAATAGTAGATCTGTCACCAAAATGTAGTCACCAAACAATGCAAAATCAGTTCCACAATAAATCACCTAAAATCCTGAGGTATAAGGTCTAGTACCAAATAAATGTTTTTGTATGTATTATAATAGGTGTGTATTATAATAGGATAACTTCTAATGACCCTTTCGTCAGATTTATTTATTTCTGGCGCTTCGGCGGCCGCTGCCGCGGCACACTCGCTTCGCTCGCTCGCCTTGCGCATGGTTTTTTCACTATCCTAACATAACCTAACCAACGACTGTTTGGTGACTACATTTTGGTGACAGATCTACTATTTTGAGGACAAACCCTATTATTTAAGAAACACAACTTGATGACAAATATAAATTTTGGTGATAGAAAATATAGTTAGTCCCTTAGATATTTATCTATGGACGACGAACGATACGAAGCGCCAGAAATAAATAAATCTGACGAAAGGGTCATTAGAAGTTATCCTTTTATAATACACCTATTATAATACATACAAAAACATTTATTTGGTACTAGACCTTATATCTCAGGATTTTAGGTGATTTATTGTGGAACTGATTTTGCATTGTTTGGTGACTACATTTTGGTGACAGATCTACTATTTTGAGGACAAACCCTATTATTTAAGAAACACAAAACTAATTAAATTGGTGATAGCTTAAATGATACCCTTTATCTATTTACTGATGAAAGCCTCGAAGAAGGTTGAAGTTGAGTTGCTCTGAGGGAGAAATAAATAATGCTGGACATTTTTCATGGCTGAAACTTTTTAAACAGTTGTTCCGTGATCATGGCGTGTGCAACTGCGCCGAAATATCGAGAAACTCAAAAAACATTGAATCATAGTAAATATCCTTTTAATTGTTTAGTAATATTTTTCACGGCATCATCTGGGTCCAAATTGATCATAGATTAATCCACTATTTTTGCATTTGGTTGTTGACTCCGTTTGTGATTGTGTGTTTGCATGTAGAAGCAATATTCTAGATTTTATCTGCTACACTGTACGACAGGCAAATCTTTTTACTTTTGCGGTAGACGCCAAAATTACCGCTGTGGCAGTTAAGGCAGTAGCTGTTTTAAGGGATTCGGAACATTACGACATCATAACACCGTCAAACTAGAAGCTTGGTGAAGCTTGCTTAGTCGTTCTTCATAATCGAAGTAGAGCAACGTTATGAGCGGTCAGTGTCTAAGGTGACCGCTATTGGCATAATCAACTGAGCGCTTCCGTATTTCGTAGAGCACGTCAAATTATCGGTCCCAGCTTCTAAGATAAGCCATGACGGAGACCGTAAGACGACCAACTCCATCACCAGAGTTGACTTCTAACTCATACGAACTTTCTTTTTTTTATCAGAATTAGCTTACAAATGCGCGTTAACTATAACGCCAGCAATAGAAGAAGAGATTAAAGCGTTCAGACCGATGATCAGTGAAGACAATATTAAACAGTGGAATCCGACTGGCGAAGAACTCCGGAAACCAACTGGCATAGAGTTAAATGATATAATAAAAGAGGAGCTTGTTACTGAGGAGAGTGACTTTAAAAAGGACTTGTATCATGTGAGTTTAAGAGAAAATAATAAAAATTCTTCTTCTACTTGCTCTCATTTTACTTAGTGGGGTTAGCACAACATGTTTCTCTTCTCCATTTTACTCTGTCGCTCGTGATCTTCTCCTTTCACACACATATCCGCATTCACACATTAAAGGTACTCATATAAATCTGAATGTTTGTGAATATGTTTAGATGATTGTGTGTGTATTAATCACGCCTTCACCACTGGATTGATTTGGATTGAACAGACATGTAAATCGTCGCCTGGAAGGCACTTGTCCGACCGAGTGAGCGATGAGCGATCAACTAAGTATTTTATCGCTCCAGAGACGAACTAAGAACATAGATTCCGTGTTTTATCGCGGCGATGAAACTATGAAAATTTACTCGCCCAGCGATACTCGCGTGGCGTTCAAAATTGTTGAATTTTGTATCAAAATTCACGCCGAGCGATGAACTAGTCATCATAGCCCAGCGACAGAACTATACTTACTCGCTTCATCGCTTCAGGCTCAACGCTCAACGCTCAACGCTCGCGGTCGGACAACTGCCTAACTTAGCGGAAACTGATTTGACTGAACTAAATATAAAAACAGGATCACAACTGTATCCCAAAGCGCGGTAGACAGACATCTCACAGATATTTTAATGTATTACAGATTCTTTGAAGATGTCTAAGAGGGGTAATCAGAGGCATGTCCAAATACATATTTGATACATGCCCATTTGACACATTTTGCCAAAGTTAGTACTTATCTATTCCATATTAATGTGACCTTAATTTATATTTTTTAAAGTTGCCACACGAAGGCCAGACAACTTCAGTTCTGCTGCACTGGATCTGCTCAAGTGATAAACATGCTACCCTAAAAGTGCTTCTGGCAGTGGGCATTGACCTCTCCAGGATTATCCATCCAAGCTTGGCTTTAGACTTAGCCGGGACTGACACTGCGGACGAACTGAAACTCCATTATACATATAGTCGTAGATGGAAGACTTGCTCTGAATCTAAGAGAGAGGAGTATGTTTATTTCTTACTAGCTAGAAGCCTACTTTTGAGTACATAATATCAGTCTCCGCGCCGCATTGCTACTGAGCGGTCGTGTATTGAGTCGGTCGCGCATTTCTTACGATCGTAATCATGACGTCGAGCACAGTTAAATGTGCAAGTTGTAATGTAGTTATTGACGAAGTGTTGGCTTTTATTACTAATAAAATTGATGTTATGGACGAGGAAAGTTTGGTGCGCATTTGTGTATCGGCGTTTAATGTGGAAGAGGTCGAGAAGTCGAAAAATCTTCTTTTCGACTCTATCAATACAGATATACGGAAGATAAAGAGGAAGAAGAAAAGCGAGGGGAAGACACAGAGAGACTTAGAAGATATTATTACAGTTCTTAAAAGTCTAGATCCCGAGGTAATACCGATTTTTGTGGCTAAAGATTTGCACCGTTTGCCTCCTGTTCTTTTCGATCACTTGGATTGCTCGGCGCTATTGAAGGACATAACTCTATTGAAGGCGCAGATGGAGAGTATCAAAAACACGTACGTCACTACTGAACAGCTACATAATTTGGAAGTCAGAATGAATTCTAACAAATATGACTCTATAGTTGATACCCCTATTCATCATCGCTACGATCATTTTGTATCTACCCGCGCGCGCGGTGCAAATCTATTAAATAGTGGGCCCATGGCAATCGCCTCTATGGTCGAGACCGTCAGCCCGCCGCGGTCAGTGCCCCCGCCACCGCCGGTCATTGAACCCACTCCGACCGGACCGGGCTCGAAGCGCTCTCGTGTTAGCTCGGCAAGTTCCGGCGCTAGCGCCACAGTGCACGACATAGTCGCTGCGAGCGGGTGCGCACAGCCACTTCTGACTTGCGCCCCCGCCGCCGCCGCCGCCGTCATGGAAGATGCTGTGCTAGAATCAACTTCGTCGCAGCCAGGGCCCGCCGGGACAAAATGTAAAAATGTGAAGAATTTAAATGTAGAAATGAATGGCAAAGAAATAACGGAGTCATCGTTTGAAAATAAACTCTCTTTTGCTGAGATAGGAAGAGCAAGAGGTTTATGGCATGTCGGTACATGACATCCATTCTTCATCCCTTTCCGGTGAAAGGGATGAAGAATGGAAATTAGTGCAAAGAAGGCGCCTGAGAAATAAATTTACTACGAGTAAGGGAAAATAGTCTGGAGCAAAATAGTAAATTTAAAGCCGCTGATACTAAAATCCCGCTTTTTATTACCAACGTACACAAAGATGTCTCGGAGGCTGATATTGCAGAATATATTCTGGCAAGAACTAGAGAAATAGTATCGCCTATCAAAATTAAAATGGCTAAGGAGCGAAATTACAACGCCTACAAGTTTTTTGTTAGCAAACATAACGTGCAAGTTTTTCTCGATGCTAGCTTATGGCCCAGAGGAATATCGTTCAGGCGTTTTGTAAACCTGACGAACGAGTACCGCCGGCAGGCAGATACTGAAGAGAGGCCATCTCATAGCTCTCATAATGGATAGTACGCCTTTCAGTAAGTTCGTCTCCTTCAACTGTAAATCGCTTAAGCGATCCATAGATGGTGTTCGAAGTCTCTGCAGGCAGGCGGATGTTGTCGCCCTGCAGGAGACTTGGTTGCTGCCGCATGATTTGTCTATCTTGACAACTATAGCTGACGAGTTCGGGAGCACCGGGACTTCTGCGGTCGACACGTCTGCCGGCCTACTACGAGGACGGCCCTACGGCGGGGTCGCGCTACTGTGGAGAAAAAGTGTCTTTCGATCAGTAAGTGTAGTGGAGTGCGATGATGTGCGTCTGACAGCAATAAAAGTCGGATTATGTGATAGATCTTTGATGATATTTAGTGTGTACATGCCTACCGACTGTGATGAGAACTTACCGGACTTTACAGAATGTTTAGGTAAAATAAGTTCAATCATTGACGATGCCAGGGACACGGACGCTATCTATATATTGGGAGATTTTAATGCACACCCAAAAGAACGGTTTTGTAAAGAATTACTAGATTTTTGTACAGAACAAAAGTGGACATGTGTAGACTTGAATATGTTGGGCAATGAATCGGGTACCTATACTTATGTCAGTGATACTCATGGTTGTGCGAGGTGGTTGGACCACTGCGTTGTGACTGGCGCCGCGCTGCCCTCTATCGGTCGCATATGGGTAGAGCATCAGGTGCAGTGGTCTGACCATTTTCCACTTTTTATGGAGTGTAACTTAGGTAAGCTAATAAGGACAGATGTAAACTTGACTTCATGTGGTAATAAAGTTGTGTGGGGAGAGCGTAACACTAGTCAGATTGATTATTACCATAAGCTATGTAACTCTCGACTGAAAGAGATAGATTTTCCAGCACAGCTCTCCCTTTGTTGTGATGGGCTATGTTATGATGTAGAGCATAGAAATATATTGGATAATATGTATTGTAAGATAGTTACTATCCTAACAGAAGCCGCAGCATCTTCTTATGAGCGAGGGAGAACTCAGAGGAGAGGTGGTTATGTTGTAGGTTGGAACAAGCATGTAGCAGCTTTCCACAGAGAGGCCAGGCTGAAGTTTTTGGTCTGGATTGAAGCTGGTAAGCCAATTAGTGGTCAAGTTTATAACGATATGTGTGAAAGCAGGAAATCCTTTAAAAAACAACTTAAGTGGTGCCAAGACAGGCAAGAACAGATCAAAATGGACATTCTTGCTTCTCTTCACACGGCCAAAGACTTCAAACACTTTTGGAAACAAACCAATAAAATGAATGCAAAGTCTGGCCTCCCTGTGAGTGTGAATGATGTAAATGATCGACACATGATAGCTAATCTCTTCAAAGATCACTTTAGAGTGAAGCCGCCGTCAGACTCTACCACGTCTGGGTTGATTGATGCTGAGACTATCGTGCACGAGAGAAGTACAAGTTTTAAAGCCAAAGAAGTGCTAAAAGCTATTAAAAATATGCAACGCGGCAAATCTCCTGGGCATGATGGTCTTAGCATTGAGCATCTCAGATATGCGGGTGTTCATCTGCCGCGCGTGCTCTCCATGTTTTATAATCTGTGTTTGTGTCATGGATACTTACCTAAGGAGATGACTAAAACTATTGTAGTACCGATTGTGAAGTGCAAAACGGGTGATGCCTCGGACAAAAACAACTATCGGCCCATCTCACTAGCGACCATCATGGCAAAGGTCCTGGATGGCTTGCTTAATGACATAATGCTGCGACACGTCCACCTTCACGATGCCCAGTTCGGTTTTAGAGCTGGGCTATCAACGGAGAGCGCGATCTTGTGTCTGAAGCAGGCTGTCAGGTACTACACGGAAAGGAAGACACCGGTTTACGCCTGCTTCCTTGACCTGTCCAAGGCTTTTGATACAGTCATGTATGATAAGCTTTGGTGCAGGCTAGGGGCGACGGGTGTGCCGGCTGAAATAGTCTCCTTGCTGAAAAACTGGTATCACTGCCAGCGAAACCAGGTGAGATGGGCGGGGGCATTGTCCGACGCATACGGCATGGAATGCGGTGTGCGGCAGGGCGGGATCACCTCTCCTCTGTTGTTCAACCTTTATGTTGATGATCTTATCGGCGAGCTCAGCAGTACCCACACAGGTTGTTTTGTAGACGGAGTCGCGGTAAACAATCTGAGTTACGCAGACGACATGGTGCTGCTGGGACCGTCGGTGGGGTCTGTTCGTCAACTTGTAAAAATATGTGAGACATATGCGGCGGAGCATGGACTGAGGTATAACTCAAAAAAGAGTGAAGTCCTCGTGTTTAAGAGTAGTAGAGCTGGACCAGTCCATGTTCCGCCTATAATGCTCAATGGTGCGGCTTTAAAAGTGGTTAAGAGCTTTAAATATTTAGGGCACATTGTCACCGAGGACCTAAAAGATAACGAGGACATTGAAAGGGAGCGCAGGGCGCTGGCCGTCCGGGGTAACATGCTCGCCCGCAGGTTTGCCCGCTGCTCGAGAGAAGTGAAAATCACTCTGTTTAAAGCTTACTGCCAGTCCTTCTACTCGTGCAGCCTCTGGCTAAACCACACCCGACGGGCTGCCAGCGCGCTGCGAGTCCAATACAACAATATCTTCAGGATGCTGATGCGGCTGCCTCGCTTTTGCAGCGCATCCGGGATGTTCGCGGAGGCGCGCACGGACGGCTTTCAAGCGATTATTCGCAAGAAAGTCGCATCCCTACTTCAGCGTGCGCGAGGCAGCGGCAACGGCATTCTGAAGATGATTGTAGCCCGGACAGACTGTCCTATTCAAAACAGGTGGATGCGCATTATGATGGGCTCTATCTGAATTACAGTTCATATTATTTCAATTAAATGTTGTCCATTATGTGTAAATTCTTTTCAATTTTATAATGATTTAAGTTTGTGTACCTAATTAATTCATTTATTTATGTAATTTGAATATATCTGACTAATCATATTTATTCTGTATGTAGTAATAAGTGTGTGTGTAAAATAATGTGTAAAATTTCATATGGATTGATAATTGTAATCTGAAATAAATAAATAATAATAATAACTAACTGCATTAGAAAAAAACAGTTTGTTGATACAGTCAGCGTCACCAATTGGTAACCCCCTTGCGGGAGGCGTGCCAATAGCAGCCTTTAGACGCACAATCTTTCGCAAGTGATTGAGCGTACAGGATTGCGCGCGGAAAAGCCTGCTCGCAATCGCGAGTGATAATTTTGATGCTACGCGTTCTTTCACGCGCGATTACTCGTTAGTTCTTGTCAAAACGCTATCGTGTAGGAAAGGCTGTACGCGCAATCGCGCGTGATAATTTTTTTGAAGCTTGCGCGATTGGCTGTATCCCTCGACTTTACCTACCAATTTACCAGTACTTTCAAATATTTTCCTTCATTTCCTCAGAATTCAACGAAATTACAAAAGCTATTCATTTTAGGGTTCCTTAAAAAAAGTAATAAAAAGTACAAGGAATCCTTTTCATCATGTCTGTCCGTCTATCTGTCTCTCCGCAGCTTAGCTCAAAGACCCTAAGTACTTAAAACCGGAAACCGCTTGATCAGAATCATTTTAAATTACAGTTTGTCATTTTTTTTTTCAGTTACATCGAAACAGTAAAAGCTCTACTTTCATACGGTTTTGAGTTACAAACGAACTCTAAAACATTTGATACTATTTTAAGAAAGGCAGCAGAAATGAAATGCCTAGATAGAATACTAGCAATGCTGGGAAAAGCAGGAGTGCTGACACTGCAAAATACTGAAAATTTTACCCCAATTGAAATATGTGAATGGAATAATCTTGATATGTTTAAAAAGGTAATTGTAAAGTTTTCTGAAGATAACTCAATTTTTACTGTTCATTTGAATTAAATAACAGTTTCAATTTCAAGTTTTCACTTCTGTCGGCACTCCCGAAGTGCCTCTGTTTTTTTGTATTATTATGTACTTAGGTAAGTGACTTATTTAACCAAGATAATATAGTAAGTCATTTATTACATTCCGCAACAAGTTCAGTTGATTTAACGTCACCACGGGAAGGTCGTGGGTTCAAACCCCGCATGGGTATAATATTTGTTACGCATTTTAAAAACTTTAGTCTTAAATTTCGTTTCAGATACTCCTCGGTGGTGACCTACCCTGGATAGAGAAGGAGAAAACACCTCAGATGAGGATGGAAGAAGCAAGAAGAAGAAAAAACCCAGAAGTTAAGCCAGAACAACCAGAAGTTGAGCCAGAACAACCAGAAGTTAAGCCAGAACAACCAGAAGTTGAGCCAGAACAACCAGAAGTTGAGCCAGAACAAACAGAAGTTGAGCCAGAACAACCAGAAGTTGAGCCAGAACAACCAGAAGTTGAGCCAGAAGAAGAAAATAAAAGTGACGACGAAATGGAAACTGATATACTCGTACAATTAGATGTTTCAATCATGATTATTAGATGATGTTGAAGTAAACTTTATTTATAATTACTTACATCTCATATTAGATTGCAGTTGTCTGTGGGCGGTGGTAATCACTTACCATCAGGTGTGCCACTGGCTCGTTTGCCCCCTCTTCAATAAAAAAAAAAAAAAAAAGAGGATTTATACAGCGTCAGGAGGCAATCCATGCCTACACTTACGGGACGCTGTATTGCCTGGGACATTGTTTGAGATGGAATAGGCAAGTCCAGCACCTAAACCATCCTCTCAGCTTAATCAACCTGGCCCACAGGAAAGACGACGTCGATACGTGTGGAGCTGACTAAGCAGCGGGTTTCCTCACGATGTTTTCCTTCACCGTTATGAGCTCGTGTTAAAGCAATATAATTTTTCATATATTTCAACAAATAAATTTTTCGAAACAAAAATCCAGTGATGCACGGCCGGGATTCGAACCCACGACCTTCGGATTGAAAGTCGAGGCACAACCCCATTTGACCAACACGGCTCTAATTACTAACGCACTACTTATTATTGAAACGGGATTTATCGCGTACAATTACCTTATTTTCAAAATATACGTAAGATAGATAGATAGATAGATAGATAAAATATTTATTTGACACACATAACATTTCAACACAGACACAAAAACAAAGACAAGTAACAAGTAGGTAGGCGCACAGGTAAAAACAAACTAGAAAAAAAATCAAATACACCTAATACTAGTAGTCTGGCACCTACATAGGTGGGTGCAACAGTGGTCTGTGTGCTGTGAGCCAAAAAGGTCCAGTCTTAGCTTATTGTTACTCCATGCCCGAAGGTACACAGTAACGCTGATTTTCAGACTGGACCTAAGAAAAAGTGATATCACGAACAGAAAGTAGCACAAAAAGTATGAACAAAAAAATAAATACGTAAGATATAAAATTGAATACTTATAAAATTAAATACGAAGCTAGTATTTTTTTTTTATAAATTTTGACAGCAGCGACAAAAGACAGCAAGACACGTAACTAGCTGACCCGCGTGCGCCTTCGTCTGCGCATTGTTTCGTCAACGACCTTTGGAACTTACACAACCCCTAGGGGTAGTTTTTCAATTTATACCGAGTTTAGAGTGAATCGGACCAAGGAATAAAATTTTCCTATATATAAACTTTACCACCCTGTATACCAGGTATACCACCACCCTGTATACCACCTGTATGCCACGCTTAATGCTACATACCTGTTCGTAATACAGAGCTTAATTAAAATCATCGTTGCTAGAAACAGCATTTTCAGAAAAAATAATTTTATTTCACTTTACGGTAATGCCGCCAGTGTTTTGGGCACGCTTCCGACTGACAGTGACCTGGATCAGTTGAGCTATCTATAGATCGTTTCTAACGATCCTTAGATAGCTTGACTAATCCTGTTGTATTTTGTAAATATGTAGTAGCTTAGTTTCTGTAAAAAAACTTTACATCAAAATAAATCAATGTACCTATTGAATGTGGAATTAGTTTTGGTCACGCAGTAAGTAAATAAATAATAAATTAATAAATAACGTTGGACTTCTCACACAGCATCATCTAGCCCCAAAGTAAGCAGAGCTTGTGTTATGGGTACTAGAAAGACTGATAAACTACTTATATACTTTTTGTTTGTAAATACATACATATTATACATAGAAACACCCAGACCCGAGACAAATATCTGTAGGTCATACAAACATTTGTCCCGCAGCGGGGATCGAACCCGCAACCTTCTGCGTCGCAGGCGGACCTTCGCCCACTGCGCCACAGAGGTCGTCAAGTAGTCTAGGGTCTTCTTTCCACTCCTTGGGGTTTAAACGTAAGGTTTCGAAAACTTTACTCGAACCCTAGTAAAGTTCGAAAAAACGTCCGGGGTACGATTCCCGAGCTGAGTACAAGATTTTTTTTTTTTAATTTGTGAATGTGGTTTTTATTTTTACTAAAATTAGATATCTGGTTCCTAAGAACAGATCTTCGTATGTCTTATGGTTTGAAAAATCATACTGACCGTTCTAAATGTTACAACCTGTATATCCATATCCATCCATACTAATATTATAAATGTGAAAGTAACTCTGTCTGTCTGTCTGATTGTTACGCTTTCACGCTCAAACCGCTGAACAGATTAAGCTGAAATTGGGCATGGATAAAGGTTGTATCCCAGGGAAGGACATAGGGACATAGGTCACACCGCGGGAGCGCAGCTAGTTTTTACTATAAATTCATTAGTTTTAAAACAAAAAAATAAAAAAGTGTTTCGCAGCTATTCTCGTCCCGTTTACGAGACAATTCGTCTACTGCTAATCCGATTTTTTAATTATGTTCCCTAAAACCACGTAATTGTAACGGCACTAGAATCATTAACATATAGAAGTGAAACTACGATTTTTTTTTTAAATGTGGTTCTATGTTCGGCTGGATGTATTTTTACCGACTATTCGTTAATAGTCAGATTTTAAAACAATTTTTGTGTCTGTTAGGGCTTACTATCGAGTCTCGACTTCTCGAGGCAGTACCTTCAGGTGGTCCAAAAACTTCATCGCCAGAGTTGGTCACTATCCATATGACACCACTATTTTTTAACTACCAAAAAAAATAATTAAGGACAGTTGTGGGTAACTGTGGGTTACATACATAAATTAATAGTTTTTATAACTAATAAATCACATTTTGTACTTTACGTCGAGTGTTAACAGATCTTAACTTCCCTAGGCTTTATCTGAATATGATTCATACTTCTTCTACTTCTCTTCTCTGCGTATTTTGTGCGTTATTAAATGGTTTTCAGCAACTTCTATAAGTCACTATGACATCAGTCGTTCCTAATTGTATGACCACAATATCATGTATGGTGTGTAGAAAAGTATTCTGCAAAAAAACTTATTTGGTGTAATAGACTTACCGCTTTATTCGGTTGCTACGTCGAAGTTATCAAATTGTAAAAACGAAAGTTATTTAAATTAGTTTCGTTTCTATGCTTTTTACTGCCCGCCCAGGCTAATCCGCCCTGAGCGTCTGGGCTCCATGATGTGATTAACTGTCTTCTTTTTTGGGAACTTTTGTAGGTAGCAGCTAATTTTTTGAAAACATTGCCCTCTCTAGACAATACGCTGTGTTGGTCAAATGGAAAACAATACAGGGTGTAAAAAGACAACTACCGAAAACTGAGGCTTTGCAATCAGACAATGATTCTAAACTCATTTAGCAAAAAAAGGCAAACATTTTTTTGACTTAGCTTAGTAATTTTATGTTATTTTCGGTTATTTACTACTAGTATAACATAATAAGACCATACCTACCTAATTATTTCATTTTTAAAAGAAACAAAAACAATTAAAACTCAAAATACAGTACATACGCAAACAGTAATCTTCAAACGCTGTTTTCTCCGGATATAATGATCTTATCTGAAAATCCTTTTGGAATTTGTTGTGTGTTGGGATACTGTACCTACCCCTTTCGGCTTCGGTAGACGTCTTTTTACACCCTCTATACTTAGTAGGTATATTAGGTAAGTACTTCTATTTAGACGACATTATTACTAGTTTGTAAGTCTAACTAGGTACTTATAACGGACTAAAAACTCCGGTTCTAATAGTTAGCCACTAACTCATACCTACTTGGTTCTTTCGATTCAGTGTGGTGAATGAATTCTAAGTGCGCTGATTGCTTGTTCTTGACACGACACGTGTTTCATCATTAATTGCAATTATGAAAGTACCTATAGGTACCTAATAAACATTGTATGAAAGTGTAAATTCAGCCAAATTTGTGCCAAATTGTTGGGGGAACGTGATCTGAGGACGGGAGCTTGTCCAATACTGCGTTTACGTTAACACGATCTTGTAATTAAAACTCGTACTCAGCACACATTTAGGCTACAGCTACAGCACACTCTAGGCTGGCTTGGTATGGACACGTTATGAGGAGGGATGAAAACCATGTTACCCAGAGAGTGATGAATATGAGTGTGGCTGGAGATTATGCAAGTAGAGGAAGGCCGAAAAAGAAGTGGTTGGATTGTGTGAGAGATGATATGAATGCGAAAGGAGTGGATACAGATTTGACGAGTGATAGGAGTGAATGGAGGAAAAATACATGTTGTGCCGACCCCACTTAGCGTGGGATAAGGGCAAGGGAATGATGACTCAGCACACATGTAAGCTATCCTACAAATATTATAATTCAAAAGTTTGGATGTATGTATGTTTGTTACTAAAACTACTTAATAGATCTGAATGAAATTCGGCAAAGAGATAGATTACACTCTGGGATAGCACATAGTTTACTTTTTATCCCTGAAAAGTGAAGTATTCAGCATAGCGATTCATACTTCAACGGAACGCATCCACGACGAAACCAGTCCGCTGTTCATCCGACCGCAAGCAATCGCAGGAAACGTCAGCTTTGGTTGACTTCCACGGAACGGTTTCGTTGCGGATGCGTTTCGCTGAAGTATGAATCGCTATGCCGGAGAGACCGCGGGTAAAACCGCGGAGCGCAGCTAGTATTATATTCATTTAGTGTTACGTGTTTGCTGTCAGAATTAGAGATTGTATCACACGTAGTATAATTTAATTTTAATCTACGCGACATGACTATATTGTTTACATTTTGTTTTGTATTTCGGACCATTTCATACGCGCTTCGTCTAATTAAAGGTTGCGTGGTTGCTTGAAAAACAAGCCAGGGTTAGTACAGGGTTTAAAAAAATATTATAACGACTGAATCCCCAATTAGACATTTTCTCAGATCTTTTAGTGAGTTCAAGATTCTTTGAAAATATCTAAAGGGGGTCAAAGGCACGAATATATTATACTAGCTGCGCATCCCGCGGTGTGACCCGCAGTCCCTCGGTATTTTTTTTTTTTTTCGGGATAAAAGGTAGCCTATGTCCTTCCCTGGGAAGGACATAGGCTACCTTTAACTTTCCTGGAACCTTTAACTATGCCAAATTTCAGCTTAATCTGTTCAGCGGTTTGGGCGTGAAAGCGTAACAAACAGACAGACAGACAGACAGAGTTGCTTTCAGATTTATAATATTAGTATGGATATGGATGGATTTTGGCACAATAACATGTCCACACTACTGGGCAATCAAAGCCAGTTACTAGCAAGGTTTCTCACAATCCATACAGGATCTTATTTCAAAGGACCAAAGCAGATTTTCCGTTGAACTTTTGATAAAAGAGACACAGGTGTGTGAACCCCTGCTAAATTGTTGATTATGCTGAACAAACGAATGTGAGTTTTGAAAGGTGTGGTCAGAGTTGTCGTGGGTTAAAAAAACTAGTATAAATATTCGTCCTTCTTCTAGCGTGTAGAAACAGGTGAGAGGCTGTTCAGAACACACTACAGACAACTCAACCCACACCCATGGATTACATTTTGATAGATTCATTAGCGACGGACTAACGGTAGTACTGAGGGGTTAATACGTAGTACTTAAGTCGGTATACCTTAACCCCAACTCTATTTATTATTTTTTCAAACTACCCTAACCCTTAGATGGGTACTTATTTATAATTATCAAAGACAGCAAATCCAAAAATGAATTCAGTGTTTTCATGGGTTGGGTTGAAACAAGGTAGTTATATCTCTAAAGTTTGTATGACGAAACAATGCGCAGACGACGTCGCGCCCGAGTCCACTAGTGCAAAATAAAAGAATTATTCGAAAGTTTTTTTTTTAATTTGATTTTTTTATGACATCATTTTACAATAAGTAAGAAGTTTGAATATCTTAATTTAAGTATTATTAATTTGTCTATTAAACACAATTTATTTCACTAAGCATTCTTCGTTTCCGAGATTTATAGGTTTCCTTACCGAATTCCTGGAGACCCGAATTCATTGCTCTCCAGTGTATACATAAGTTGCGACGTTTCGTTAATGAACTGAGTGATGGAATATTTACATACAGTTTAAAAATTACCAGGAAAAAAGAATTCATATTAACCCCCCTGGCCGTCAGAGTAGCACTAGGGCCAATGACGGAACTTCATGCGCTGACACTCTGTCCAACCGTCAGCCCGTGTTTATCTTTGATGTAGGACATGAATTAGCCTTGAGCTGTCTGTCTTGTTGCCAATTAACTAGGGGGTAATTTGACAACGTGTTTTCATTACTTGTATGGTTTTAGTAAAGGTTTAAGGTAATGCTGTTGTAGAGCTTTCGAGCCAAGTGTCGCCGCGACAGAGCGACAGATCGATGTTCATGCAAACGTATCAAATTCTAGGGAACATTGTTTAAGCGCAGCGACACTAACGCGGCGTCAATGCCGCTGTGACTGCGCTGTGATCTTCGACTGGCTGCCTCTGAAGTTTGACTAACTAAGCATTAGTGGTATCGAAGATGAAAGAAGGCGCCTTCAAATATAAATTATAGTTACTGCAACGGTGTACTAACTTGCATCACGTGTACTTTTAAAACCAAAATTGGCTACATTACCCACATTAGATTTTTAGATTTTAATTAATTTCTGACCCTTATAAAGTGGGGTTTCGCAAAGTGGGTATTATGAGCAGTGGAAATAATTATAAGTGGTAATTTTAATTTATGGCCCTATACAGCCGAAACGTTCTATTTAATATAAATATTATATATTCATTAAACTAAGGAAACCCCACTTTAGAGACTCAGGCATCCTCACGTTGCCTAGTATAGTGATATACCAAGTGGCAGTATACGTGAGAACTAATCTGGACACTTATGTAACGCACGGCAACCTGCATGAATATCATACACGCAGCAGGCATAAACTTGCGATATTGCCGCGGACACTTGCAAAGTCATCTAGACTAACTATGTATGTCATGGGCCCGGAAGTATACAGGGTGTAAAAAGACGTCTACCGAAGCCGAAAGGGGTAGGTACAGCATCCCAACACACAACTAAATCCAAAAGGATTTTCCGAAAAAATCATTATATCCAGAGAAAACAGCGTTTGAAGATTACTGTTTGCGTATGTACTGGGCGCGTTGTTTTACGTAGATTGCTGGATTTTGAGTTTTATTTGTTTTTTTCTTTTATTAATGAAATTATCAGGTAGGTATGGTCTTATTATGTTGTCCTAGTAATAAATAACCAAAAATAACACAAAATGACGTAGCTAAGTAAAAAAAAATTTTGTGTTTTTTTTCGATAAATATGTTTAGAATCATGGTCTGATTGCAACCCCTCAGTTTTCGGTAGCAGTCTTTTTACACCCTGTATAACAAACTTCCGGATACCATCACAAGTGCAGAAAATATGAATATATTTAAGAAAAGGTTGAAGAGCTGGCTTATCGAGCGAACCTTCTACACCTATGATGAATTTATAGGCAGTAGGTAATGCGAATGCATTATAGAGATATCGGAGAGTGTGCATAAGAGCTCCATAATTTAGTTCCGCCATCCCCATTCTTTTATCGGACCAACAGGTTTCCCGAAAGACGCCACTTGTACATGGTTGATATTCCCAGAGTTCGTACAAAGCGTTTTGAGTCCACTTTTTTCATACGCACTGCCAAACCTGTGGAACTCATTGCCGGGTACCGTATTTCCCGAAAGTACAATATAGGGGTCTTTAAATCAAGAGTAAATAGGTTCCTTCTAGGAAAGCATGCTCCATCTTAGACCTTACTACTGCTTAACATCAGGCAGAGGGAGGTCAAATGCTGACCTAATTAATAAAAAAAAAAAAAAAAAAGCATTAAGGTTGTCCTAAGTTGTTGTTGTTTTTTTGTTATTAATTGTTATTGTGACTTCCTTACTACCTAGGTATGTATTCTTTTTTTGTTGACTTATAATTAATATTATCAATAAATATCTATTATGACTATTATTATGACTAAGGAGAAAAGATGTCGCCGTAACCGAAATCGGCCAGGATGATCATCATCATCAGTGGTATCACTTGAAGGAAAGCTAGGCCTCAAACCTCAAAGAGTGCTGGACTTGCTTCATGACTACTTTTTACCTCTGGTATGTAATGTAGAACTTTACTCCTATTTGTAATTACCTGAAAAAAAAACAAAATAGGTCAGTCTTTTCTACATCGGCGTAAACTATTGGCCTGAAACGTGAAAAACCTCATCTTCGCTTGTATTTTTCTACCTGTAGGTACAGTCAGCAAAGAAAATGGTCTACCACTTTTGACAAGTCTGTGAAATCTTAATATCGCTAAGGTTTACTTTTCTGTCATAATAGTAAAATAAACCTTGTTGTTCCATGACGTTCAAATGAACCTCAACCGTAGGGTGGTAGACCAGATTTTTGGTGAGTGTACCTGAACATTGAAGTGGGTTTTCTTTTTCAAAGTCAAAGTCAAAGTCAAAAAGCATTTATTCAGTAGGACCGCTGGGATTACTTTAAATCTTAGCCAATGTAAGCTAACCATATTTAATTGCTCATAAATATTTTGATAATGTTGTCCTAATCTTCATGTTTGGTGTCCATGATAATTATATTCTCGTTATCTCTAAATATAAAAATCGTTATCTCTTGGTCACGGCATCACGCGTGAACGGCTGGACCGATTTCACTAAATATTTTTTTGTTGTGTTTGTTATTGTCAGGAAAAGGTTCTTATGACAGAAAAAATCTCTATATTAATCATGGAGGGCGTGAAATAAGGGTTCAAAGTTTTGTATGGGGAGTTGAAAGTTCCAGTTAAAGGCAACAGATGGCGTTGCTAATAAGTATGTTACTTTGCTGACGAAGTCGCGGGTACCAGAGCTAGTTGTCAATAATAATTATGATTTGTCTATTACAAGCTTGGATCATCACTCATCAGTCCTAGATCCTCATTCATTATTATCTTATCGAGCAGCTCATAATAATTTGTTAACAGTAAGCTCCAAATAATCCCGCGTGAAACTCATAACGGCACTCATTACTAAGGCTTTATCTCTCTGTTACTGTTGCCGTATCATAGCATCCACGTACACCTTAAGCTGCGTACGGACTACGCATACCAGGCTAACGCCTTCACGCCCAACTCCGAACGCGTAGTACAAGGCTTTAGAACGCTCGTTGAGTTGCTTAGGGTCACTTTCACCAAAGTCAAGTTTAACAGCTGGTTAATAAATCGGCCGTTAGTCAGCGCAGTGAACGCTTTTTCATACAAAATTGTGTTCTGCGCAGACAAACGGCTCTCTGACACTCTCGGATTTTTGGTTGTTGTGACATATTTTTAATTTTCTACGATGTGAACTGCTAGTTAGCTAACTGGCCGACCAGCGATTAGATTTAGCGGCTTGTTAATGAAGATATTCCTTTGTTAGAGCATGATGGAGCACAAAGCAATCGTAACGTTAAATATTTAATCCGTTGTTATTTCTCTTACTAGATGTCGGGGTAAAATCGCCAATGTAGACATTCTGGAGGCAGTGCGATTACGAGCTCCTGACGAATTCGTGCACCGGCGGAGGCGACCACCTCTACTAGAAGTACCACGCGGTAGAACTAACCTGCTGGACAAGGCGCCTCTGACTCGTACCATTCGGACACTGAATCTAGTAGCAGATAGTATTGATTTATTTCAATGTTCCTTGAGCGAGTTTGTAAAAGCTGCTCAGTATATTTTGGAATCACGGAAATAAGTATTGTTTTTTTTTATATTTATTTTTGTAATTTGATTTTATTTTTTTCTTACTGGTATGATTTAATTTTTGTTTATATTTTCTGGTTGTTTTGTTATTATTGGTGAATTATTGATGTATGTTATTATTTTATTTTAAGGAATGTTAAATTATATACCTACTCTCTCTATCGTTTTAGGTTATCCTGTAAAGATAGAGTTGATGATGTAAATAAATAAATAAATAAATGTCAAATTAACTAACGCTCTGTTAGATAAAGTTTGGTGAAACTAGCCCTTAGTCGTCGTTCATCGTCGATGTGAAACAACGTTTTGTGATCACAAAGTGGATGGGTCACCGCTAATATTGCGGAGGGCACGTCGAATTGTCGATCTCGGTTACAAAGCCGTTTGGTCATAATGAAGGCCTATATACGGCCTAAAGAAACCGTCACCAGAGCAGACGAAGACGAAATCTTAACTAAAATAAGTGGCCAAACTTATTTTAGTTAAGATTTCGTCTGCCGTTATTTTATGTTCGTCATTTTGAAGTTTTTCCTTTAGCGAGGATGATTCATTTTGCGTAAATTGATGTAGTACAGGCAATATCCGGAGCATAGGGTGTTCCAGAAAACAGAATTGAGTGAATTAACTGGATCTACACCTATAAGCAAAACCGCTGTCATTCAATGTTGTTACTTTTATAAAGCCCATCCTGCCATGTTCTATACGGTACAATAGAGTTAAGCGACATTTACATTTAAGTTTAGACAAAAGTACTTATCTCTTCTACAACCGCGATAAAATTTAAAATTGTCTAAAATCAAAATGTCTCTATGACTAAATATTACTCTATAGGGTCTTTCATTTTATACTAACTTAATTCAGGAATTAGGTTAAAAAATAAATAAAAAAAACATTTATGTAATGATTATTTTTTGTTTTGTAAAAAATTCGAGAAATCGAAAAAGACTATCCTTTCAATTGATTGTTGCTTCTTGCATAACTTAGCCCATTCGTGATATAGCTGCGCTGTGATTGGTGGAACGTCTGTTCTCCTTGAAAATCATTATGCAACAATTCTAAAAAAACAATAAATGATAAATTTTGAAGTGAAAACTTAAATGGGCTTAAGAATTAAAATACTGTAAATAATGTTGGTATCTTGGTATTATTTCGAAGAAGGAATATGAAGTGAGTTGCTTATTATGTTCAGTTTTGAACAGCCTGTAGATAAACAGTGTTTTTTCATTCTTTATTTACCTACGTAGACAAGCACTTTAGCTGTAAATTGGAAATATGAGGTCAATGGAGAATAAAAGAAGACTCTTAATCTCATGAGTGTCATTTTTAGTGACGGAAATATTTTATCACGAGCTCTCATTAGTCTCCTCACTAGTGGGGTAGTTGGTAAAAAAGTCCCAACGACCCCACTGCTCAAGTCAATGGGCTATGTCTCAATGGATCAAGATTGCCATTCAGCTCTTATTATTTTGATATGGTGTTAATTAGGCTCAACGGATCAGCACTGCTCAAGAACTAACTCAAATAGCATACGAGTATTTCCTATTTTATTAATACGAGTATAACACTGTCAACTATCACAATCATTTACTCCCTATTCTGGCAAAATTGCCATTCAGCGTGGTAATATCACCAGTGTTTGAGGTTAAAGAATTTTTATTTCTCATAAGAACTACAAAATGTTCACTTAAAATGAGATACGAAAATATGATACTTAACTTAGTTTAGGTAGGTAACTATATACTTACTTAACTAAGAAGCTTATGTTTATATTTATTATTTATAGCCTCTAGGCCCAACACAATGGTAGGTGAGTAAGTACCTACCTACATACTTATATAGTAGCATAGTTTTGGGCAAGCACCCTATTGGTAGTGACTTGGATCTCAGCTATCTATAGATTGTTTTCACCGATCTCTAGATGACTCAACTGATTCTATTACCTACCTATTTTGTAAGCTATTATACAAATAAATGCTTATTATAGCATTTAAGTTCTATTATAGCGATATATGAGTTAATAAAACAGAGCTTTTATGACCTTCCCTTCTATAAAGCGATGATAAAAATCTCTTAATTACATCAGTCCCTTCCAGATCATTACGGGATGATCATAAAGCACCATGTTTACTATTACGCCTCATTAACTGGTATGAACCGGTTTGTGCCGGATAACCGGATGTAACCGGAACTGTCAGCAAAACAATAAAATTTCTTGTCACATATATAACTTTTGAACTGCCAGCTGCTATCTCTATGGTAAAATGAGTCTTTAGTTTAAACTAACTTAATTCAGGAATTGGGTTCAACAAATAATTAAACAAATATTTATGTAATGATTTTTTTTTTTATGAAAATCCTGAGAAAATCGATAAAGACTATCCTTTCAATTGATTGTTGCTTCATCATAAATTTAATAATATAATTATAATCATAATTTAGAACAAAAGTTGTTGTTTATGATGATAGTAATACAGTCCTGAGAGGTTACCGGTTTTTACAAATAACCCTATTGGCCTTATCATAAAAAAGTTAAACTTTAGTTGAACATCATATTGACACATGTCAAAACAAAACTGTTACTACAAAAAAGCGTTCTATGGACGAGTATTTTAAGAGAAGTTTTTCTAGAGACAGATTTTTAGTCAGTGCTTCGCTAAACTCGGTTCATATTTTTTCTAATAAGACGGTATATAGTTTTTTCAGATTTAAAATAATAGGAAATTATATTATTGCAAAAAAAAATCAATTGTGAATATAAAGAACCTCCTTGTTAACTCGGTTTTGGAGCCACAACAACATCATTGGCCACAACTGAGTAACAAATGAAATAAAGCATAAAACCCTTCAAAAAGCGAAAACCGCGGACAAAACTTTGACGCGTATATTAATATCCTTTCCTTTTTCGTGAATTTTACCCTTATAATGAAAAACTCGACCCTTTTCGCAATGTCGATGCTAATAACAGTAAAAATAGGATACATTATCAGCATAAAAAACAAACATGATAATTTTTAACTCGCGGTAGACATTCTCTCTTGAGATTCACACACACACACACACACACACAGTCTGGGTAGTTGTCAGAATAACAATGGTATATTTGGACGTTCCACTAACTGCCCTAAGGCGTGTCACTAACAGAAACGAAAGTCAAGGCGCAGCGCGGGCGCGAATCTCGTTGAAAAAAGTAAAAAACAAACCAAAGTCAATAGTCGAGGCGCGGGCGAGGCGGGGGCGCAACGCGGGCGAGGCGTCTCTACTCATCTTTTGAAGATGACATGTTGAATGAATGAAACAAGACATACACGTCGCCGCCGCCTCGACGCTTAGCACACGTCAATTTTCCCCGCGCTCCGACGCCGCCGGCGCCGCCCCGACTTCAAAGGATCTCTAATGCCTACATGTCAACCATGAGGGATAATGTCAAAATCCTATTTTTTTTTAATCTTGTTAAAAAATAAATCGTGAGGGTATTTCCAAAGATTTTTAGAATGCTTCCCGAAAATTGCAGCCATGCGGGATTTGAACTCACGACCTTTACCGATCCGTGGTAATGTTCTAACTAAACCATCTGAGCTAATGGAACTTAGAAGGTAAGCTAGATAATATAATTTATTTTAATGTCTACGAATTGTACTGTATTTTATTACTAAAATATTGAAGAGGCAGAATTTGTTCTAATTACCTACCAATTTATTTATAAAATGTTAATGTGTATCATCTTTGCCAATAGATTATTCTGATTCTTTTGATTCTGGGCAACAGACGAAATGGTTGAAATTTTTTGAGAGTACACACTATGATACCATGCAGCATTGCTTAGGGTACGTCTACATTTTTTTCCCACAAAAACATTCCGTTTTGAGCGGGTATTTCTATTTTCCATTGGATTTCCACGCTATAAGCGTGGGTCAGAACGACCATGTCGTCTGAGCGGGTTGAACACGTCCCAGTGTGGTTTTATCAGTTTTTATTGGCAGAACTCGGTATCCGGGACCAGGCCGGAACTTGAGACCATTTTTATAGCCCACAGTCACTACAGCCCAGATAAGGGATATTGTATCTGATTAGTTTAAGTAAGCTTTGTTCGCGCTGAAAACCAAATGGAGGAAAACGTTTTTGGGCCTTAAATTTATTCATAGGAAGGTGGATTGCGCTGTTTTACGAAGTCCCATGCATTGTCATGGCGGTTTAGTTGTTCACATGCAATCATCATCACCTACACTTTACCTACCTCTTGGTAGCTTCCCTTTTTGTACCAACTAGAACTCTTTTAGTAATCGTCGAACATATTATTTTACTTACTAACATGGAAAATGATTCCGAAGAATAAAGAATCTAGGTAGGTATTAATCTAAGTAGGTAAAAGTAGGTACGTCAAAAGACGAGCAAAAGCTAGTGAACTAAAATTGAATGTAAGTACGTAAGTAGGTACTTAGGTACTACTACTTAGGTGGTATGGTGAGCGTCACTAACTGGTAACCCCCCTGCAGTACTTACAAACTTTACTAAGGGGTTACCAATTGGTGACGCTGACGGTACCTACATTTTGGGTCGGTAGTTGTCATTGTCACCACAATCGATACGGTACCATGGTTTTGCCATCACTAATTCAATCGCATTGGTTTGTACTGTACAGTGAAACGCAATATATGAGTAGCATCGGCTAATCTTGTCAAATTATGCCTTAGTTTAATACAGCATCAAGCAAAAGCAGTCGTAGTTAATCTTAATTAATACCTAGCAGAAATAACTCAGAAAAATACATTAATGCTTACACGTTCAAATTGGCTGCTGCAGGTCCCACATGGGTGCAGTTTTCAGGGTGCTTTTTATAATCTTTAAATTTTTGACGACCTCTGTGGCGCAGTGGGCGAAGGTCCGCCTGCGACGCACACAGATATTTGTCCCGGGTCTGGGTGTTTCTATGTATAATATGTATGTATTTGCAAACAAAAAGTATATATGTAGTATATCAGTTATCTGGTTCCCATAGTACAAGCTTTGCTTAGTTTGGGGCTAGATGATGCTGTGTGAAAATATCCAGCATTATTATTATTATTATTATTTTTTATTTTAATCCTAAATGACTCCTAGTATGAAGCTCACAGTAAAGTACCTATAAGCCTATTCTGAAATATTTGCCACATACACACAGCCTGCAAAAGTACTTCCATAATACATACAAGCTCACAGATTGGCTGGTAAATACCTACAGGGTGTAGGTTTTCTTTACAATGGACCTATCGTTTCCACAGAAAATCTTTTAACTCCAAAAGAGAAATTAGCCCTGTATCAATGTAACGTATAGTTTGTGTGAAACTGTGACGTGTTTGCTAATTGCTAAGTTTGGCGGAATATGGCCAGGTCATGTAATATAACACACATTAGAAGGTACTTAATTCTATGTAGAAGGTATAAGCTCGACCCGGTGGTATTTGCACGCGGCTAAAATCCATACTTAATATTATAAAAGAAATCTGAAAGTAACTCTGTCTGTCTGTCTGTTTGTTACGCTTTCACGCCCAAAGCTGAACAGATTAAGCTGAAATTTGGCATAGTTAAAGGTTGTATCCCAGGGAAGGACATAGGCTACCTTTTATCCCGAAAAACGAAAAAATCCCGAGGGACCGCGGGTCACACCGCGGGAGCGCAGCTAGTAATTTATATTTTGAGGTGAAAAGTAGCTTTTGTGTTAACAAAACAAAGTAGGTTTTTCATAAAATTATAATTCAAGTTATGATAGAACCTATTGATCTACATAATCCATAAAATGTTAGACTTGTCATCAAATTATTTTTTATTAAGTACGGTACAATTCAAAACGTTTTTGTACAGTTTGACAGTGCATTATAATTTAATTTTGAACCGAAAAAAAGCTCAATAGCGCAGTAGTTTGAAAATTAAGAAACAGAATACAAAATTCATTTTTTTTTTTGAAAACAAATACACAGAGTTCAGTCAGCTTAACAATTTGATTGTTTATGTTAATACCGGTCATTTTTGACGATAAAAACAAAATGCCAGTCCTACCGTGCTGTCGATCCGGTTGTTTTGTCCGGATCTCGCGTCATCCGGTTTTTTTATGTTTTCCATCGCAGTGACGTCATATTGTTTCGGAAACCGGATATAAATGGAATCGTGATTCGTTACATTTTGTTTATAATGCGCCATATTGTGTTATCTATACTTACCTATAACACGAGCTCTTAACGGTGAAGGAAAACATCGTGAGGAAACCCGCAGCTTAGTCAGCTCCACACGTATTGACGTCGTCTTTCCTGTGGACCAGGCTGATTAGCTGAGAGGATGGTTTAGGTGATGGGCAAGCCTATTCCATCTTAAACAATGTCCCAGGCACTACAGCGTCCCGTTAAGTGTAGGCATGGATTGCCTCCTGACGCTGTATAAATCATCTAATAAAGATGTAAAGGCCTAAGTTTTTAAGTTTATACTTACCTATCTAATATTGTGATTACTTACAAAATTAATTTCTAAAAGCCCACAACTTTGCTTGTGATAACATTGACCAACAACTATGCCGCTTGAAACTGTCTTCGATCAGTGGCGTAGCTAGGTAGCCAAGGGCCCTGGTGCAAAATAAACCGAAGCCCTAACTGAACGGTTTAGGTTTTATCATGTCAAAATATGCAGGTGTGGCAAAATGTAAACGTACTATTTTTTTGTAAAAACTTAAGATTTGATTCGTCTTTTTCTGGGTAACTATTTCAAAAATCTAATAATGCAGTTGTTTTTATTTTCAAAATAATCATACTTATAGTTTCCTAAGAACAAAACCTTCCGGACTCTCGGGACTCAGAGTCCGAGGGCCCCTTGAGCTTGGGGGCCCCGGTGCACTGCACCGCCTAGCCATTCGGTAGCTACGCCACTGTCTTCGATCCAGCAGTGTGCTGAATTGAAAGATCAAACGATAATTTCACGCATACGAGCGAAGCCTTATTCCACGCCGACCCATTCATCATAAAAAAAGAAGCCTTATGTTTGATTAAATTACCCAATCTAAAAATTATAAAAAGTTGAGTGTTCAAAGCTGGTTTTGAATTGAAAAACTTTTTATGCAAATATGAGAATTTTTAGATAAATATTTTATTCAACACACGCATTTTATCAGATCAAAGACTAATTACTAGAATGTAAATGAATAAAAGGCAACGAAATACTTCATAATGCTTTTTTATATTCTATCAAAGGACAATGAACTGCGTAATGTGTACAAAGAGAAGATAAAATTATTATGAAACAAAGCATTGGTTGTACTTAGTCCGAAAGTCAGAGGTGATTTTCTCACGTCAAGCTTGTCAAGCTTTCGTGAATGACTTTCAATTTTCAAACAATTAAGCTTATCTACTTACCAATGCTTTAACGCGTGTCACCTACCAGTCCTTTCGGACCGGGGTAAATGATTTTAACTATAAGTGTGTCTCAATTATATAAATTACTAGCATGCACATAATCTACATGTTTTTTATGGTTAAAAATGTTTTAATTTATGGCATTACTGTGACCAACGAAGGTAGGTAGCTATTAGTATAGGCAAATGATTAAGAAAGTTTTATTAAGAAGAGACTAGTGATTTAGGTGATTTTTACAGCGTCAGAAAACTTTTTCTTCAGGATGAAATTAAAACCGTCATAATAAAATATTCATTATATTCTAATCTTTAGTAAAAAAAAAATACTACATTATTTTATTAATATCTTTTGTCTCATACGCATTTTTTCGTTAGAAATAAAGATTTGACCTGTTAAATCAGTCGTCATCTTTCGATCTAATCTCAAGGGAGCAGCTGAAGATATTTTTACGAGTCGCAAAGTTGAGAATTTGCTAACAGTGCGGTTTAAGATTTTTCATTTTTAATGGGGCTTATTATAAGAAAATGTTTTACCATAGTTTAGACCAAGTCTGACTAAAAACTGTCCCTAGAAAAACGATCTTTAAATACTCGTACATAGAACGCTTTTTTGTGGTAACAGTTTTGTTTTGACATGTGCCAACATGGGGTTCAACCAAGGTTTTACGTTTTTATAATAAGCAGCTGCAGGTTTAAGCGGACTTGAAATACCTAATATTAATGAACTAAGAGAACAACGTGTTACCTCAAAAAAAATGAACTGACACTTATCTTGGAAATGATCCTCATGTCATGGAAATATAATTCAGATTTATTTTTGGAACGAAGTTCCTTTTCGGACGGTATCGGATAGGGCTAGACGAAAAAAAGTTTTCGGTTTTTGCGTCTCGACACATTGTCAAAACGTCACAGTGCAAAGTGCGCAGTCGCAAAGCAGTCCATAGATTGTTACTGTTAGTAGGGAAGAGATTTTCTAGGATTTTAAATAAAAAATAATTTATTTGACAAAATGCCAAATGTCTTAGTTGCAACTTCGTTCCAACCGAGTGTTCCACGGCAGTCACGTACTTTTTACTTATGTATTTATTTCAGTAGGATCAGGATTATTTATGAAACATCAGAATAGTGTTTATAGACTTTTGTTACTGACTGTACGACAGGGCTTTAGGTAGTTTTTTTTAACTACTTATCCATTTGACGACCTCTGTGGCGTAGTGGGCGAAGGCTCGCCTGCGACGCAAAGGTTGCGGGTTCGATCCAATGTTTGTATGATCTGCATATATTTGTCTCGGGTCTGGGTGTTTCTATGTATATATGTACGTATTTATTTAAAAAAAGTTGAAGTAGTATATCAATCATCTAGTACCCATAACTCAAGCTCTGCTTACTTTAGGGCTAGATGATGCTGTGTGGAAAAGTCCAGCATTATTATTATTTGAACACAATTTATCACCTTTGTTACAATACCATTTTTTTACGAAGATAGAAATATTATCCTTCTAACTTGATACAAATCAAAATTATTTGTTCAGGGGTGAAATCCTTGCCTACCACGGATTAAATTTGGTCTCTAGTCCCGTATAGCCGTAGGCAATGGTTTATAATCACTCAAATAAAGTGAATCTATTTAAACCTCGAGCCCTGCGGCGTTAGGTACCCGATCTAGACTTTACTTGAAAATTACTATTTTGTTTGTGAATTCTAATTAAACAAACACTAAAATGTTAATTCAAGGCACAATACCGATGAAAGCCGCATCAAAATCGGACAAGCTGTATAATGGCCATTATTTCTCAAAAAATAATGCACTAAATACCAGGTGCCGTATTCTCGTTCTTATTTTCGTTCGTTTGATGAATATTCGGATGTTTCTTACTACGATTTCTGACTTCAAGGGCCAATTTAAAGGTTTGAAATATTTGGTCCTAGGTTAGGACCGTGTTTTAACGTTGATCTTATCGCGCGAATACAATGTAGCTCGAAGTAAGAAGCATCCGAATATTCATCAAACAAACGAAAAAACGAACGCAAACAACCTCCCTGCATCCACCGGTAATCGTACCCTGGCCGCCCGCGTGGCCGGTGAGCATTCTATCATTGAACCATCGATGCTCGTCTAAGAAAATTCAATACATGAATCTATTTTAAAGTGAAAGTAAAATGTCAGAACACGTTAAAAACCTTTGAACTATGTGTAAATATAGTTTTGAATACTTCCAGCTTTCATGTCATGCTTTCATGTGAGAGGTATTGTGTAAAAGGCAGCCATGGGGTTGCATCCTGTATAGAATTCCTTAAATAAATGTGGCCATGCGCAAATATTAAGAAAATATCCTTGACTAAAATGTAGGTACTTGCCTCAAACTACCCTACCCATTCAGATATTTGCAATCTTGCGTCTTAAAAATTAATCAAACTAACACCAAAATAAGATCGTTACACAGTTTTTGTTTTTGATTTATAAAGACCACTGCTGATTTCTGGGATACATGCATTTTTGACCAGGAATTTATATATAAAAACTAAATCATACATAGTGAAGGGTAGCAATCCTATCGCCGATTCTCAGAATATATCCGTTTGAGATAGGTACCAGGGACTCATAAAAGCTCGAGTGTCGCAGTGCGGGTATTCATTTAGGAAGTTTGTAAGCTTTCCATTTGTAAAACCTAACGGATTGGTTATCTATACGTACTTAGGCTTACCTATTGAGGTACTGCCGCACTCAGGGACATTTAGGTAGGTCTTAATGGCAAATTAAATCGTTTCCTAGTAAAGATTTAAAAAGAAAATTTTGACAAAAAAATTTTGCGGCAAGTGTCAAAAAAGTGTTGAAGAGTACATTCGAAAAAGCTTGGTTGCATCTTCATTGCAAACACACTTATTTGAACATTCATCATCATCTACAGCCTGATTTAGCCCACTGCTGGGCATAGTTCTTTGTTTGACCGTTTGGCCAGCTGACTAGCAGAATACAGATGCATTTTTGACGCAGAAAAAATCTTAAGTTTACAACCGGATTTGAACCCACGTCCACGAGACGAGCAGTGCTCTTGACAGAGTGAATTGAGCATTTACTGCGTCACAAGTTAGGTACAAACGATTCACAACCAAATCTTTGGAGAACGGTAATTTCAAATCAAACGCACCATCCGGACTATAAGTGAATTTCACTTGTACGATTGCATCTTTCAGTAAATATTTTGACACAACGAACAAAAATCACGATGAACCAAGGCACGTTAGACTTTAAACTCTGTTGGCCTCTAGCAGAAGGTTTAGGGTACAATTCTCCTCGCGGGATAAGATAAAACCTATGATCTTGAAATGTTTTTTTCTGGTAGTGTTTTCTGTTTATAGCAATTAAAAGAAATACAAAAAACAATTTAGCATTAGTCTGAAATTCTGAATGTGGTTCCCATCTCTGAGTCAAAAACTCAAAGTGTAGGTACCTAACACATGAATTGAGCCAACATTCGCATTATTATATTACCATAAAAAAATTTAACATAGTCTCTGTGTCTATTACTGATCACATTTATGAAGTTAAAACTCAAAAAAAGATAAAAAAATATAACCTAAAAAGGAAACGAGACGAGTCAAAAATGGATTTATGATAGCTACTGCGGTTTTACTGACTGGGGATGATACGAGAGCATAGTTTAAGTGAGAATCCGTACGCGATTGTTTTCATACAGTTTTCATAAAATTTTGTTCGGTTTCAGTCGACTACAATCCTCGATAACTTTGTGATAGTTAGATAAAAAAAAACTGACCATACCATTATCATTTTCTGCATCTGCTGCAACTGTCCTTCAGTTTTATTTTACAGTAAAAAAATTGCATATATAAGTAAGTTTGCTTCGTAGGAAGTAGATGGAAATGAAAGCGCGCACGTGTGACTCTACCCTAGGGTAGATAACCCACTGCCTTATCTGAAGTGTCTCGTAAAATATATAAAGGGACGTGCAGACGTCGTCTTCCTAATCGGAGTGATTCAAGTTTGTATGAGCCTTTAGGATTAGTAGTTTACTTAAAATAAGTTGTTGATAGATGTTTCAAATCATGATCCAAACGATTGTTAAATGAAAAGTTCGTGTGAGTTAAACTCTGGTGACAAAGTTTTTGGTTTATTTCGATATTAGCAACCTTTATACGCACAATCTATCGCGCGTGATAGTACGCGTAGCATCAAGTTTCAAAAAAAATATCACTCGCAATTGCGCGTACAGGCTTTCCCGCACGATAGCGTTTTGACAAGAACTAACGAGTAATCGCGCGTGAAAGAACGCGTAGCATCTAAATTATCACTCGCGATTGCGTGCAGGCTTGTACCCTGTACGCTCAATCACTCGCTAAGATTGACTAAGTGCCTATATACATAATTGGTTTGATTATTATTCATACCTACATAAAATCACGCCCTTTCCTGAAGGGGTAGGCAGAGGCCACGGAAAATTATCATTATTCTTCTATTCTTCTATAAGTAACAAAGGTTAAACATTTTACCAGTGCAGTGGCCAGATTTTATCAAACTGAAGGTAATATACCTACATTTCATTTGAAATATGAACCCTTTTTAATACCTCGGACAAATTGAGCTGGGATAATCCCCACTCACCACGTCGCGGGATAAGCTTTACTTTTATAGACCAATAGACAACCGCAAATGACCCTACTTCATCTAATCCTTGAGCACTTATGGTCTAGTGGTAGCGGCCTTCTGATCCTAAGGTTGTGGGTTCGAATCCAGTCGTGCACTTAATGCACCAATGAGTTTTTCTGCCAAAAATTGTATGCACTATGCCATAAGTACTCTCAAACTATTGGTAACACGCGACCTTCGATCAAAGTTAAATTCTGTCCGGGTGACATAAAAGGTTAAAGTTAAACCTTATTACACCTTTTGCACCTAGTAATAAAGTCACAAATCCTCAAAACATTATCATATACTTACGATCATTTATCACGCAAAACGTCACAATTAAATGCTAAACAAAATAACGGTCCTGAGCTGTTCTTTACCGAGAAGGTTTTGCTGCGCTGACAGTAAATCTCTATATATAAAAAATCCCTATTTCCCTTGGTTACGGCATCACGCGTGAACGGCTGGACCGATTTCACAAATTTTTTTTGTGGTGTTTGTTATTGTCAGAAGGTTCTTATGACAGAAAAAATCTCTATATCAATCATGGAGGGCGTGAAATAAGGGTTGAAAGTTTGTATGGGGAGTTGAAAGTTCCAGTTAAAGGCAACAGATGGCGCTAATTTCAGTTCTATTTAGATGCTTTCAAGTATGTTATTTCGCTGACGAAGTCGCGGGTACCAGCTAGTCTATAATAATTCTCGATCGAAGCACGCAACTGAAGCTGAGGGCGGAAGCTATACAATTTGGTCTAATAAAAGTGTAAGATTACTACCTAAAGGTAATCTTGAGAATTTGGCAACAGCACACAGGATATGCATTTATAGTCTGCATACCAAGCCGAGCGTTTATAGGTTACATTCAGAAAGCTTTGAATGAAACTTGGGTTTAGGCATAGAAGTAAATAATACTGGACCATTCACACAACATCATCTGGCCTCAAAGTTCACACGTGTTGTCCACAGGCTCATATTTTTTTCTTTTTTTTTATTAAATAGGTCAGCATTTGATCTCCCTCTGCCTGATGTTAAGCAGTAGTGAGTTCTAAGATGGAGCATACTTTCCTAGAAGAAACCTATTTACTCTTGATTTAAAGACCCCTATATTGTACTTTTCGGGAAATACGGTACCCGGCAATGAGTTCCACAGTTTGGCAGTGTGTATGAAAAAAGTGGACTCAAAACGCTTTGTACGAACTCTGGGAATATCAACCATGTACAAGTGGCGTCTTTCGGGGAACCTGTTGGTCCGATAAAAGAATGGGGATGGCGGAACTAAATTATGGAGCTCTTGTGCACACTCTCCGAAATGCAGTCGATAAAAGACCGATAGATACGCGACTCTACGGCGATGCTCAAGGCTTTGAAGCCGAGACTCGACCAGGGTGTCATCACCTATTAGCCTCTTGGCTCGTCTCTCAATCGACTCTAATGCCAAATACTTTTTTTGTTAATTAATTACCTTTTTTTACGACTGCATGCATGTTTTTTTATGAAGGTAAGTAGAGTGGTGTTCACCGATATCTCAGTTAATCGGAACATATATACAAAATAAGCTTTTGTTTAACAGGGTCTCTCGAGGTGGTATTTCTATTTTTTTTTTATTTCTATTTTTGTTCCTGATTAATAAATTTTCCTGTAAAACTCAAAAAACCTCATATTCTCGTTTATTGTATTCGGGGTTTTTATAGTTTCTTATTTTTATATGGTAGTCTACCTGATCCGAGAAAAAATATCTGCAGATCATAAGTATAGAGTGCAGTAGAGGACGGCCCCCCACTAGATGGAAAGTCGTTCTGGTAAAGGTTGCTGGGAGCCTTTGGGTGCAGGCTGCACAAGATCGATCGCTGTGGAAATCGATGGGGGAGGCCTATGTTCAGCAGTGGTTAGATGGCTGACATGATGATGATGATGAGATCATAAGTACCTAGACATTTTATTTTGTTCTAACCTTCTGCGTTCCTGGCAGATATACGAAACCTACCTACCTATTTATCCGTGACCGGGGTGTGTCCATGATTTAAATAAGTTAAGTCAGATAATCCTGATTTATTTAATTCAACCAAGTTTGGTTTATTTTATTCAACCATTAATTGTCTACCGTGACATAAATTCGTCAGAAGGTATTTAAATCGACCATTTTAAATTAACTATGGCTTTTATTTAATCAGGGGTAATACAAGGATCAAGTTTTAAATCAATGTTTTACATCGTTCCTCTGACTACCCCTTGAATATTTTGTCACTATAACCTAAAACCATTAGCATAAATAGTGCAAATATTTTTTAAGTCAAATATAGACGAATTCTTTTTCATAATTTCACAGTCACTACCTACTAAACCTCATAAGTATTTTGATTATTAGAAGAACATTTATTGAATTGGGAGAAGGAATGCTAGGCAAGGCTTAGCAGTCACAGCCACAACGGCTACTATAAATACCTAATATTATTATAACCCCTAATCCATTTGGGGTTGAGACCCTAGGTCCGTGGGGTTCTGGACCCCTTCGGGTTTTCAAAATTCTCTCAGGGCGTCTGGTCGAAGCGACGCGTGATCCGAGAGCTGGCACATTTTTGGCTAAAAGGATCAGCATTGCCATCCAGCGTGGTAATGCCGCCAGTGTTTTGGGCACGCTTCCGACTGACAGAGACCTGGATCAGTTGAGCTATCTATAGATCGTTTTTAACGATCCTTAGATAGCTTGACTAATCCTGTTTTATTTTGCAAATATATGTTAATATATAGTAGCTTAGTTTCTGTAAATAAAGTATATTTCATAATACAAAACTTTAATCTTATGCTTTTAAATGAATTTCCGTTTAACTTTTAGACAGAATACCTACATGTGAAAAGGGTAAGCTTTCAGACTCCGCTCCTTGTTAATTTCGTCAGTATCTCAAATTACTTCATTTAATTTATAACGTAATTTATCAGCTCGACGTGTGGAAAGACTGTTTACGTCATACTCACTTTACAGTAACTGTGATGCATTCTTGTCTTGATATTGAAATTAACACTGCTTTTATGTTATAACTAGCGGCGAACCCGCGGCGTGATCCGTTCCCTCGGATTATTTATTTTTTTGGGATGAAATGCCTTTGTCCTTTCCTGGGATACAAACTTTATCCATGCTAATTTACAGCCTAATATGTATAGTGGTTTGGGCGTGAAAAGGTAACAAACAGACAAAGTTACTTTCCCATTTATAATATTATACTAGCTGCGCTCCCGTGGGGTGATCCGCGGTCCCTCGGGATTTTAATAACTTAAAATGTGTGCCAAACTCTGGTGACAGAGATTTTTGGCCCCCTCAGAGCATTGTCGCTATGAAGTCGTTAAGCCGTAACGGAGGCCTCAATATGGTCTAAAAACTCCGTCACCCGAGTTGGCTAATAACTCATACGAACTTATTTTCAACCGACTTCAAAAAAGGAGGAGGTTCTCAATTCGTCTGTATGTTTTTTTTTTTTTTATCTTGGTACATGATTGTTCCGCCATTTGTTGACCGATTTGCAAAATTCTTTTCATGTTTGAAAGGGTATACTCCAGAGGTGGTCCCATATAAATTTTATTCCTGAGGGATTGATAGTTTCCCCGTAAAACTCTAAACACCTTCCCTCCTAGCCATGTCACAAATAGAAATCGAATCGACAGCTTAACGCCCTGAGTCACACCGCGTTTCGAGTCAAACATTGAAGTCGGTTTTCTTTTTAGTATAAAAACGTAATTATTGTACTAAGTAATTTTTTGTAATAAATACACCATAATGCTTCATCTATCAGCATAAACAGCGTAGTACCCATCATTCGCAAGATAAGTAACTCTGATCAAAAACAAATAAACCATCAAGTTTTCACTTGCGATTTCCCCGTTAGATATTAATCAGGCGGGTTAGCACTAGTTCAGACAGTCTCACATAGCATCATCATCATAATATTGAAAACGTAAGCCACGGACTTCTGGTCTCTGGGATAACCCGACAGTCTGTCCGAAAGATGCGGATGCTGATAAGGTGTGGCTTGCTTATACCCGGTTCCTATAAAAACAAAATGAATGAATGAATGAATGAATTTTTTTTATTGCACACCATTAATAAAATTAAAACATACAAAAACAAAAGAAAAACCAGATAAAAATGTACAATGGGCGGCCTTATCGCTAAGAAGCGATCTCTTCCAGGCAACCTTTGAATGGAGAGGAACATCAGTGAAAAGAAGATTGGTCGGGTGCATATGATGACAGATTATTGAATTTTTAAAGCAATAAGACAGACTACTTACATAAACCTAAATGTATTAAAAAATATAATACAAAAACTACTAACAGTTTGTTACTAACGGATTGGAGGGTTACCTTTAATGCTTCGTAACTGTGTTTCTATATTATTTTTTCAAACGTCAGTTTAGCTGTCAAACCTACCATACGTAAATGGTTAGGTGGAAACAAGTCGTAGCTTTTACCTATGACTGTACGTTGAATATAGAAACCAGGCATTAGTTCCTTAATATTGTCGTAGACAACGTTCTAACCGATGGGTTCCTGACTCGTCCGTTTAACATTATGCCAGGAACTCACGTGTCGCGATACTTGATACATGAAATTATACATTTTCCAATTATACATAATGCCGTCAGACGCAGGTGGAGTCTTAGCGCAATCAGTCGATTTGATTTCTATAAAATTTCTAAGGATCATGGCTAGCGGGGAAGAGCCACATAGATAGATAGATAGATAAAATATTTATTTGGCACACATAACATTTCAACACAGACACAAAAACAAAGACAAGTAACAAGTATGTAGGCGCACAGGTAAAAACAAACTAGAAAAGAAAAAAAAAGAAATACACCTAAAACTAGTAGTCTGGCACCTACATAGGTGGGTGCAACAGTGGTCTGTGTGCTGTAGTGAGCCAAAAAGGTCCAGTCTCAGCTTATTGTTACTCCATGCCCGAAGGTACACAGTAACGCTGATTTTCAGACTGGACCTGAGAAAAAGTGATATCACGAACAGAAAGTAGCACAAAAAGTATGAACAAAAAAATAAATACGTAAGATATAAAATTGAAACTTATAAAATTAAATACGAAGCTATTATTTTTTTAGAAATTTTGACAGCAGTGACAAGTTTGACAGTGACAGAGATATTGACAGAACTACATACCTAGTCATACAAACTTGGTACTTAGGTACCTACATAGTTCGTACCTACATGGTTTGGGCATGTAGAGAGGATGGATGACAGTCGTTTGACAAAGCAAGTGTATGAGGCAAGTGTGTATGGGACAGCTGGAAGGGGAAGGCCTAGGCGAACCTTCTTGGATCAAATTGGCGACATTTTGGAGAAGGGCCAGGTCAAAAGTACCCTAAACCGGCGAGCATGTATGAAGAATGTAATGAGAGTGAATGAGGCAAAAGTTGTGTGTCAGGATCGTAGCAAGTGGAGATCCGTGGTCTCTGCCTACCCCTTCGGAAAAGAGGCATGATTTTATGTATGTATGTATGTATGTACATAGTTCGCGTGTTTTCCAAACCAGTGCCAACTGTCCAGTTGAGGAAATGACGTGCAATAAATAAAAGTCAACTGAATCCGTGGAAGAGCAGACAGACTCCATTTATCTCGACTAATACCTATAAAAGTGACGCTTCTGTCTTTTTAGGGTTCCCTGTAAATTAACTTTTGGAAAAAGACCATTTTTGAATCTTTATTTTAGTTTTTAAATCTTTTCCTTATTGATCACCATGTACCAATCTTAAATGTGAAAGTAACTCTGTCTGTTTTTTTCTTCTCCGCCTAAACAAATGAACAGATTTTGATAAAGAAACACATGAAAATAGATTTCTTACTGTATAAGTCAGGTAAATTAGTAGGTACCTATACTTAGTACTTATTAAAAAAAACATGGGCAATTGATGAAAGTTTTGAGGCATCGAATTAACAGCATTCAATGCTTAATAAGTCGCAGGAAATAACTAGTTAGGTATTTAAATAAGTACCTAGTACAATTTTATTTCCCTATAAAAACTTGCTCTTAAAATTGATGAAATTCTACGGAACTCTACTTATTTTAGTAAGACTCAAACTTTTTCCGATGTTAATTATTGTATCCTTTTAACGTTACTTTTGGAAAAGGTTCAAAAAATACATTTTGTACATCATCATCATCATCTTCTTGTTTGTATCCCACTTTTATAGCGAGATACCAATAATTGAAATGGGCAATGGGCATGCTTACCAAGATCACCTTCTCACTACGGTATACTTAGTAGAGTATACCATATATTGACATATTTTGAGCTGAGGCTACAAAAAAAAACTTAGGCCTTTACATCTAATTAAATGATTTATACAGCGTCAGGAGGCAATCCGTGCCTACACTTAACGTGACGCTATATTGCCTGGGACATTGATTGAGATGGAATAGGCTTGCCCAGCACCTAAGCCATCCTCTCAGCTTAATCAGCCGCCCACAGGAAAGACAACGTCAAATACGTGTGGAGCTGACTAAGCTGCGGGTTTCCTCACGATGTTTTCCTTCACCGTTAAGACCTCGTGTTACAGCGCATATAAATTTTACGAAACGAAAAATCCAGGCCGGGATTCAAACCCACGACCTTCAGATTGTAAGTCGAGGCACAACCAACACGGTTCTACTAACAACCACTACCAATAAGCTCATATATAAGAATAAGAATAAATTTATTTGACACACACAACACAATACAATGAAATTAAGAACAATAAACATTTAGACGAGTAGGTACAAAGAAACATAATAAAAAAAAAAAAAAAAACAAAAATACGAAACAAACTATCCATTGTGTGGTGCCAAAAAGGTCCAGTCTCAGCTTTAGTGCTGCTCCCAGGACAGGGAGACAGCGCTGATTTTCAGACTGATTATATACTGTTGTATGATTGTATACTGTTCTAGCAAAGAGATAAAGGTGACCAACCCAAGCAGGTGGCTTAGCATGAACTCTTATTTTCACGCAGTTTTTGAACTGCATTGAAATTTTGACCAAAAGAAATGAATCTAAAATGCTCTTTCGCTTGCACTTAGTGACTTTACTGTGCAGTGCAAGCGAGAGAACATGATAAGTTGCGATGTATAATTTAGCGATTCATTCGAAATTGACATTTGGTTCCAAAACTCTTATTCCCGTACTTATTTTCGTTCGTTTGATGAATATTCGGATGCTTCTTACTACCAGCTACATTGTATTCGCGCGATAAGATTAACTTTAAAGCACGGTCCTAACCTATGACCAAATATTGGAATGGAAGTCAGAAATCGTAGTAAGAAACATCCGAGCATTCATCAAACGAACGAAAATAAGAACGGGAATACGACCCATGGCCAGGAAATAGGAGTTGGTGTTCCAACCAGCAGGTTGGTTCCAGAGCACTGACTTAAAAAAAATTTCGCTGCGCCTACCTGTGTAGGTACTAGATAATAATAACACTATGAAGGTAATACCTAATTATTATAGTCAGGGTCGCCGTCGTCAAAATCGATGAGGAGGACTATATATCTACTAGAGCGACAAAGGATATCTTTGACGACCCCTGTGGCGCAGTGGGCGAAGGTCCGCCTGCGACGCAGAAGGTTGCGGGTTCGATCCCCGCCGCGGGACAAATGTTTGTGTGACCTACAGATATTTGTCTCGGGTCTGGGTGTTTCTATGTATAATATGTATGTATTTACAAACAAAAAGTATATCAATAAATAAAATAAATAAATAATGCTGGACTTTTCACACAGCATCATCTAGCCCCAAAGTAAGCTTGAGCTTGTGGTATGGGTACTATGACTGATAAACTACTTATATATAAGTAGTATATCAGTTATCTTGTTCCCATAGTACAAGCTTTGCTTAGTTTGGGGCTAGATGACACTGTGTGGAAAATGTCCAGCATTATTATTATAAAAAAGTTTTAACTTTTGATATAAGCTTTTGAATAAGTACCCGATTTCCTCGCAGACTTCTGATTCCAGTCCATCATTTCACTCCTCATTACCATAAAACCGGGGCCGTCAAATCAGGCAATCTTTTAACCATCGGTACTCAGTCTGTCCCGGAAGTTATCGGCCCCGGACCGGTAGTGACGATAATAAATTTACCCCCCTTCTTCCCCCCCCTTCCTTCCGCTGACAGCTGTATGGATGAGGCTACTTACTGCGGTATTTTACTGACTAATACCTGGTTCTATGTTGTAACTTGTACTTCAACTTGTACTGTGTACCTATGTACAGTACAAGCATTATTATTAATTAGATGAATGAATAAACTCTTTCTGGCAGTTTGTGATGGGCAATTCTTGTGGAAGAAATGGCGACGGACGTATACCATGTTCTTTTGCTTGCAAACTAGTGCCTCCCTGTCCCCTCGTCCCTGGTGTGCAAGAGAGACAACATGATAATGCGCTGCCCGTTCTTTAACTAGGTTATACGAAATTGCAATAGTAAATAAACCAGGAGATAAAAGTATCAACAAAATATAGCTAATAAAGTAAGTAAGTTCGTATGAGTCAGTGGCCAACTCTGGTGACGGAGTTTTTAGGCCGCCTTAAGGCCTCCGTCATGGCTTAACGACTTAAATAGCCGACAATTTAACGTGCCCTCCGACGCACTGAAGAGCTCAGAAAATACCACTGGCAGTCACCCATCCACTTACAGACCGTTTCGAATGTTGCTTAACTTCGACGATCTATCAAGCAAGTGCGAAAGAATTAGGGTTATGTGATATTGATCTATAGTTCAAAAACTGCTAAGAAATAAGAGTTAATGCATGCTAATACCCTGAGCTACCAACCGAACCTTAAGCTTAAGGCCAGTAATGTCAGGCAAACAGTATTACTATTGGCTCATCAATACTTAGGCCATCCAATCTGAGTGCGCACTATCAATCTCAATAACGAAGCGAACATATCGATTCTAATTACTGCCGATTGCGCACCTAATGTCCTCAAGAACTATATGGTGCACGAGATTGACGAAGAGAAACAGGGTGCTAGCGTTCAACTTTTGACTGAGAAACAGGGTGCTCTAGAGATCTCTATCTACAATAAGCGTTCATTATTATGCTTGGCATTGACTGAGAGATACAGGGTGTGATCAGCAGGTTATTTTCTTGGCCTTCTTCTTTTTGTAGAGTTAGTTGTCTATAGACGTTAGGATACGCAATAAAACAATTTGATTTGATTGATTTGATTTGATAACATTACTAACAGGAAAATGCATGTGTACATTTACATTAAATGGATATCTTTCTTTGAATCAGCACAGTAGGGTAATAATTAGTAGAGCTAAGGTGGCAGTAGAACGATCCTATCTATATTATTTATTAGCAGACACTTCTGGGTCGCGACTATTTGTCGCGTCGCAATAACATAAATTTGAAAGATTGTAATGAATGTATGGATGGATAATGGACGTTTGTTACTCTTTATTTTTTTAGATAATGATGATTTGGATGGATGCAGAGGTAGATTACCCAGTTGTATAAATTATAGACTTTTTTATCCCGGAAAAGTTAATTACTTATCCTCAGTATAAAATGAGTACTTGTTGCATTGCACCAACTATCTATGTATCATTGGGTGGGTGGTCAGTCCTTCGGTCGCTCACTTTCCGAAAATTGCGACTAAAAGTCGCGTCTGAGATATTTCCCCTATCTCCAATCTCAAAGCGATGGGCGAATTTATCGGGACTAATTATGCTGATAGTGCAATGTGCACAAAACCCCGATACCTCATTTACACTGAAAGTTGATACCTCATTTACACTAAAGGGCTTTGCTTGCTTGATTTTTTATTCCTACAGTAGTGCTCATTCATTTATTTTACTCATAAAAATTCGCTATAAACGCAATTTTTCATAGATCAAGGCACTCATAGTCCTTGGAAGATATTTAAGGGAACATATCTTAGGGGGTCAGGTCATGGGCTCATCCAAATGACTACATGGGTAGGTAATTGGCACATGCCTCAATTTCGCAGAAGATTCACTGCTTAGAGTTGTTTAACAACTATAATATAAATTTTATGAAACTCAAAATCATTGAAACACGGTAGATTCAAACCCACGACCTTCGGATTGAAAGTCGAGGTACAACCTAATAACCAATTCGGCTTACACGACCAACCCTCCAAATATATTTCTCCTAATTACCTCCCATGTCAGATTAAACCTGCTTCATCAGCAAATGTGGCCTATGTCCTCGATCCCGTTCATTTGAACCATTATTTATTCTACCTGAGGGAACGAATCTGTGCCTACTGCCGAATTAAAGACGAATAGGTGCTTTAGAGTACAACTGCCCACAATACAAGGCTTTTTTCGGATCCTGCCTATTTCTATTTCTTCGGACCAGTGTGGTGAAATAATTTTAAATGCGCTTCAAACGGGCTCCTTTCATATCTATCAATTTGAGAGTTGTAGAGCTAGTTAGCCAAAAGGTGCCTCGATTTTTAAGATGAAGGTTCAAAGCCAATCATGGATTTTCTTTTCGGAAAATATGCACGTTAACAAAAGCTACATGTGAAAGAAACAATCGTGAGGAAACCAATTTTTAATATGCAGCAATGAGCTTGCAACCTGTCACGCATGGAATGCTTCTGTTATAAAATATGAGCATACCGGAAGTATTTTTCTTTATGGTTAATGAATTTATTTATATTTGTACTGATCTGACAATGTCTACTGAGCTTTGGGGATACCATGATCCTCTAACAAACTGCTTAATCAGCCAACGTGGCCTAATGTCCTCAGCGGCCATTTATTTCCACCTGAGGGAATGAACTGAAACATTAGGCCTCAATTGATGAAGCACTGTTTGGTCAACGACTTTGCTGTTTAATTCACTAGCTAGAGATGGCGGTAAAGATATATCATAGTACTTTTATTTTAAAGTCAAAATTATTTCTTGCCCGGACATGCATCGGGCCAAAGTCATCAGTATTATTATTACGATTCCGTGATGTCCCAATGCAAGGCAAAGGCCTCCTTCTTCCACTCTTTATTGTGAGCTAATGTGGTCCAATACACTTATATACTTATTAATATTCTCTTTCGTATATCTTTGTATACAGAACCACACGCTATTAAATAAGTAATCCCCGCGGGCTGAAGGGGGACATAATCCGAGCTTTTCTATTTTTGCTATCTACCCTTACAAATCACATTAACCTTAACGTGATAAAGAAATAAACGAACTGAATTCACCGAGAGCACTGGTGTTCTAGTGGTAGAGGCCTCGCATTCCGATCATGGGTTCGAATCCAGGTTTTTCAACCGAAAACTTACCAGTTCTCTCACACGGTGAAGGCAAATATTGTGGAAACCGGCTTGTTGTAGAATCTAAAAAGTTCGATAGCATGTGTAATGTAAACAAAAGAGTTTTTTTGAAGCGCACCTAAAATCCTATTACCTCACTGATTTAACAGGACTGACAAGACAAGAAGAAAAAGACCGAGAGCAAACTCCGGACACAACAAAACTACAAATGGTAGGAAAAAGGATAGAGCAGGTTAAGCTGGACGGAGAAGGTTACCAACGGAACAGTACTGAAAAATATAACTTTTTAAACTCATCATGGTAAGACGTCCCCGAAGCATTTGTTTCTGAAAACATCTAGGTTTTTTTTTCAGAAACTTTGTATTTGAAACATGTTTCTCAGTGAATAAGTTAGGTACTTAGTAAAAATATGTGTGCAAAATGATATTTGCCATCCTATAACGTGATAAAGAAATAACAAGTGACAAACGAACCGAGTTTATTGTGACCCAAAGCCAGGCATGCGTGGTCCCACAAATTGACTAAACGAGACCACGTCTTTCACCTCACTGGTTTTTGATATTAACGGATAATGAAGGGTTGCTAGGGGCCAAGGTTAGTCTCCGATGTAAAATTATGTAAATGGGTTTTGATACATTTTATTTTATTCATTCTATTCATTCATTCGTACTTTCTATCCCACTAGTATAATAAATCTAAAGGTTGTGTGTATATTGGGATGTTTCTTAAACACAGATAGAAAAATAAAATAATTACTTTATGACGTTTCTTTACCTTACGTATTTGCTAAGAAGGTAAGTTCATAAATCTGCATTGGAACTGTCAGCACAATGTTATGGTACAAGTTTGCATCCGCCACGTCAGCGTCACAGAAGCATGTCACAAAAGTAACAAAAGGTACAAATACCTTGAGCACAAGTTACAGTAAGTATCGATTTTACTAACATCAGAATACTGAGTATGAATGTGGAAAGAAATACCTACGAGTAGAGGTATGCCGAAGAAGAGATGAAATGAGTTAGAAGCGAGTGCTGAGACTTAATGACGGCTGATATAAGTAAATGGATGAGATACAACAAGGGCAGGAAGATGATAATATAAGTACAGTGAACACAAAGTTATAGAATCTATTTTGATTAAGATAATTTTGAGCGCCATTTTGAGCACCATCTGAGGATCGTTCAAACGATCTGTGATATTCTTGAAGGAATATTTTGATTCCCAATTCCCAATACGATCCGTGCAGAATAAACCTCCTCAATGTTTATCTGATGGATTCCAATGTAAATCGTTTCATTCAAATCCCAGATGATTTATTCTATTTAAAGTTGAATAGAATTCACAACTGAAAGAGTAGACTTAATGTTAGAATGACAATGGTGTTATAAAAATAGACGGTTAAACGATAAATCTTTGTTATCTTAAGAAGTGCCCGACTTTGTTCCAATGAATGAGAAATTCTCATTCATTGGAACAAAGTCGGGCATGTTTCTCAATTTTGTCTTACCATCGATTGTTGCTATTTGTTATTCTATGTAGTTTGCTGGGCCGACTGCTGGGTACATACCTAACTATTACGAGTGTAGAGAAACTCCCTACGGTCCTCAAACATTACGGTTCTGATTCAGGTTTTGCCGCCACTAACCTATTACAATGCATTCCAGGTTTCGAACCCCTGACGTTCGGGTCCCACTCGGCTAACACGGCCCTAGTGAACTTGGCAACTTTTTTATCAATACGGTCCTAAGAGGATACGTGTACCTTATTGAATGTTTCGTTACAAACGGTAAAATGTCTAAACTGAATTAGAAACTTGAAGGCAACTTGTTAGTCTGGTAACTAGGTGTCAACTCGGGATGTATTCCCCCGACCAATCCTGCAGAGTCCCGATACAAGCAGAATATCATCATCATCTTCCTGCCCTTTTCCCACATTATGTGGGGTCGGCACAACATGTGTTCTTCTTCCATTCTCCTCTATCAGCCGTCATTTAAACACTCACTCCTTTCTTACTCATGTCATCCTTCACACAATCCATCCATCTTTTCTTTGGGCCTACCTCTACTCGTAAATCCATCAACATTCATACCAAACACTCTCCTAGTTACATGACCTTCTTCCTTTCTCATTACATGCCCATACCATGCTAGCCTGTTGCTCCTCATCTTTTCATTGACTGGCGCCACTTTCACACATCCTCTTATGTTCTCATTCCTTACTCTACAGGCAGAATATACATCCTATGTATAGAACATTAGTGGTCTGGAAAGTCATCCTACATAAATAATAATAATATTAGATAAATATAATGCTGGACTTTTCACACAGCATCATCTAGCCCCGTGATAACTTTGATATCTTCAAAATTTTAATGATATAATATAATATAATAGAAAGACGTTCAGAAAGGTGAGGTTCTATGTTCGGCTGTATGTGTTTTCATTAATGTTCACCGATATCTCCGTCAATTGTGGCCCAATTTAAAAAAAAATTACTTCAAAGGGTATCTATTTGGTGGTAGGTCAGCTTCCAGCGTATGTATTTCCGCTGAGCTACGACCCTATTGTTTTTAAGAAGAGAGTTAATAGGCACCTTCTGGGTAAGCTCGCTCCATCGTAGACCTCACTCTTGCCTGTGTAAGTTTGAGGTCAAGAGCCGACCCATTCGTCAAAAAAAAAAACAGGGTAAATAATTATTCGTATACACAGAACTAAACAATTACCTACGTTACTTATACTTAAAAAGTACCACGTAAAAAGCGAACAATGTAGAGTTTAATAAGCTAGTTAAGTGCAGAACATTATGCAATATTAATGTACTAAACGCCCTGTATACGCCGTTCCGAGGCTTATACAGGTTGTTGTGTTAATCTACTTTATACGAGCTATTGAGTTACAACAGCATAATTATACAGGATGCTTCTTGCTGATTACGAATACAATAAAAACTGTTAATTATTCCTGTTTGGGTTTTAACTGTGAAGAAAACTGACTCTAATCTAGTATTTTTCGTAGAAAATTACGAGTAGGTCGTTCTTGCTAGATCGTCAAAGTTAAGTAACATTCGAAACGGTCTGTAAGTGGATGGGTGACCGCCAGTGGCATTTTCATCTGAGCGGTTCCGTGCTTCGGAGGGCACGTTAAATTGTCGGTCCCGGCTATTAAAGTCGTTAAGCCATGACGGAGGCCTTAAGGCGGCCCTTAAACTCCGTATTATACTTTTTAATAATATACTGTAATATTACTTTTTAATAATTTAAAAATGATGGGTCGACGACATTATAAAAACAGCAGGTCATACATGGGTCAGACTGGCGCAGGATAGGGAAGGTTGGCACAAGCGAAGAGAGGCCTATTCCCAGCAGTGGGATGAAAAAGGCTGCGGATGATGATGATGATGAATCATTTAAAGGGTATCTCCTAGGCAGGACAGGTTTTTTTTTACTTTTGTCAACGAGATTCGCGCCTGCTCCGCGACCCGACTTCGTTTTTCCTTTTAGCGACACACCTTATTGAATTGATAGTTCGGCGCGTTCGGCGCGGATGGATAGTGCGATGAGCTGCAATCACGAAAACTACCTACCTAATTACTTACAAACCTTTTCAAAATCAAACAAGACCCTTGACCTAAATGAACTTTTTCAATCAATACAACTAATTACAAATCCTTTTCAATCAAATAAGTTCCTAAGTGGTCCAAGCGGCCATGATTGGCTGAGATAAGGTCCTTTGAAGATGCCGGTACACGGGCTTTAATTGACTGCCTCCGACCCTTATTGTCGCAGATAGTAAGAAATGGTTGTTAATGCTCGCTGACTTACTGCCCAAATATTTGTTAAGTAAAACGCCATTTGCACGATACCATTGTTGCCTCTTGCCACAGAATATTAGCTCTAACTCCGTTGAGTTTCGTGTGAAAGTATTTTCGAGAGATCGTGTTTTTTTTTAACAGAATTGCGGCGGCTGTGTGAAGGCAGTGGATTCGACTAGCATAGGATCGGTAAGAGGGCATTAAACAAGGTGGACTCATTAATGAGTGATTGTGGGCTGATAAGATAGACAGATACAGTTTCTAATGACACAGGGGAGAGATGTTTGAGTCGTTTGAAATATGGTGCTGGAGAAGGATGTAAAAGAAAAGCTGAATGGAGAAAGTTACTAACAAGGTAGGTACTGTAAAAGTTGAAGAAAAAATATTTTCGTTTCACACCATTCAAACGTAAACAGGTTCACGACTGTATCCCCAAGGTGCGGTAGACATTCTCTCAGATCTTTTTATGTTACCTATTCCAGATCCTATGAAGATGTCTAAGGGGGGTAGTCAGAGGCATGTCCAAACACATATTTGATACATGCCCACATCTTGCACATCTTAACACCATTCAAAATAGAAGAAAAAGAATGATTGGACATCTATGACAGTTTAAAAGGATCCTAAGTAATCTAAGATATAACTATTGTCTACCGTGCCTTAGGGACACAAATATATATATATATTTTTTGTTTCTGTTGATTTTCTCCAAACAACGTATTCACAAATTCATACGTAGTTTTGACCACTAAATACAATTTCTTTCCCTAGTCCTATCCCCCAGTCACTAGTCTATTGATATGCAAAAAGACTTCCCAAACTTTTCGTCCGTATGTCCCCAATAACTCAATAAAAGACCAACCAATATTTTCTGGTCCGTCGCTTACTCAACTTCCTAGAAAACGTCGAGGTAAATTAATTGTAGTAGTAAGTGTACCTCGTAGCTCAAGTTTTATTGGTTATCTTTTCTAAAGAGGTCAACTAATAGCAGAATTAATGATAGTACATTTCACTTGACAAAGACACTTTTTGGCTTAATGATAATATAGTTTCCGCCCTCGGCTTTGATTTAGGTATACCTAATAGAAAAAGTCAGATACATAAGGTAACCTATGCCTCCACTTATGTACTCCACATGTATAAATCATCTAGTACCTATAGATGTAAAGGCCTAAGTTTTTTTTATAAACAATCTAAATTCATAGAAAGAATTTCAGTTATACAAGCACCATTATTAGAATTATTATGAAAACTGTTTTCATAAAACTCGTGGCATCTGTTCAGGGGAACCACTTACCTTCATTGTCCTTTTGCCAAAACACAGGAGGCCATGGAGGAAAAATAACATAGATCTGGCATTATGAAGGAGAGTTCGCTCGTGGTCGCGCTTCGTCGAAGTTGAGCAACGTTCGAAACGGTCTGTAAGTGGATGGGTGGTGGACCACCAGTGGCATTTTCGTCTGAGTGCTTCCGTGCTTCGGAGGGCACGTTAAATTGTCGGTCCCGGCTATTTAAGTCGTTAAGCCATGACGGAGGCCTTAAGGCAGCCTAGAAACTCCGTCACCAGAGTTGGCCACTGACTTATACAAACATACTTTTTACTATGAGTCACAAGTTCTTTCGAACTAGAGTGTGGTGAAAGGACGTTACCTAAGTACGCCTAAAAAGAGGATTCCATAAACTACTTGACACAGTCATGTTTTTCACTTTTTAGGTTTGACAAAATGCCTATTTCCTCATGATGGGTTTCTCTACCCTTTGAGAGTACTTCCATAATGATTATTATTTTGGATAGCAAAATCATTTATACCCTGGATTCACATGCACAATCTTCGAATCGGAATGCTGGTGGTTGGACCGCTTCCAAAGACCACCAGTGCTCAAATATATTTAGTCTTCTTCTTGTCGTGTGTAGTTCTTTCAAACCAGGGTGATGAAGGGTTACAAGTGCACCTCTAAGAGGCTCCTTTTCTTATCTTTTAAAGTATGAAACTAATATCACATCCATGTCTTCTAAACTCCGAGATATACTCTACAAGAGGTCTATTGTATGCGCGTACAAATATTTTTCTGCAACCCTATTCCGGGAACCCCCGATAATACTTTCAAACGTTGAACAAATAACAAGCTGTTATTACAACAATGACATGTTGGTTTAGGGCAATTCCAGGTTTTTTCTAAGAGAAATCGTAATGGAAGCTCAGGAATTCAGATTAAATGTCCTTTTATAGGAAAATTCTTATTTAATCAACAATTCTAGGGAATTAAGACACGCATGTTTGATTTTGGCTGGCCTCATCGATCAGTGTAGCAGCTCTAAGCTGCCTTACGTACTGTAGGATGTGTTTGATTCTTATCCAAGATAAAATATTAACTTGATGAACGTGACTGTTTGTTTAAAAGTCGTCTTTGCATGTCCGAAATAGATAAACAATTGTACTAATTATATTCAAAGTAAGACGAACTACTAATGCTTATACGCCATTTACACGATGCCATACCATTCTAGCCTCTTGTTTTCTCAAACTCCATTGGAAAAAGAGCTAACATTTTGTAGCAAAAGCAAGAATGGTATGCTATGGTATGTACGTTATAGCGAAGCAGTTCAGTTTTGGACCTAAACTGGATCGCTACAAAAGTCATAGTAGGGTTTTTACAGAGAAGCGTTGGGATACGTAAAAAAATTGAATAAAAAAAACCCTTTATTGTACACAAAAGAAACACATTACAGGAAATACACGAACAAGTAAATAGGTGCAATGGGCGGTCTTATCGCTAAAACCGATCTCTTCCAGACAACCTTTGGATGGACTGGAAAAGTAACAGAAAAACGGCGGTGTACAAAACAGTTAAAAGTACAGAAATACCCTAAAAGCATAATTATGAGTAAGTAAGTAGGTATACGGAAAAAGATGCGACGGTTGCACATCAAAAGCCTACGTAGCATTTTTTTGTGCAAACTACCAAACGCTCTTCGCTCAGCGAAAACTTTTCCAACTGAAAATGGATTTTGAAAGTTGAACCGAGTTGAAATCGAGGTTGTTTTATGGCAAAAATGGATGGAGAATTTTGCAGGTTTTCTAGTAAAATGGACTAGATTTAGGCTGGGTTTCCACCAGAGATGAGCGAAGATGTGTTGCGAGGAATGTATCTTTTAAGAACCAATAGAATCACTCGAAAATTGGAAGCTTGGTTATGAAGTGATTCTATTGGTTCTTAAAAAACGCAGCCGGTTTTTTAGGCTAGCATAGAGGACCCGCATTTTGAAGTGGTAGATTTTTAGTTTTGAGGAAAAAAGGTGAAACTCTCAGAACTTTGATACACGGAGGACCCTTAGTGAATTGGTACACAGTGGACATTATTTCATAGTTTTTTATACGGAACTTAATCGCGTAGGTTGCGTAGGCTTCAAGTTGTGTTTAGAATGTGTAATTATTTCATAATTATGTAAACTTCGGTATCATTTCAAATAGTGAAGTAAAACATAGCGAAGAAATCCACATTCATATCATCATCCTGCAGCCTCTCTTCATTACTGCTGGGGATAGTAAAATAATATTCAAAAATATTTGTAAACTAGGTACATACTTATCAATAGTATTAAAGTATAGTTTGTAGGAGTCACCTAGGCTCGTGAGGAAAGTTGGTTTGGCAATCCTTTTCATTTTACTCGACAAAAACGACGTAGTAAAGAAAATACGAATGATTACCGTCTGCCCCCACAAACTGCCCCACGTGGTGGCAGACGGTAACACTTATAGCTATCCACCCCCACGTTTACACGATATTTGTCAAACAAGCTTTATAAAAATATATTGTAAGTATAATGAAACCTCATGTATAAACATTTATACAATAATTTCGTTAAAGTCGTCCCACATCATCATAACATACCCCTCACTGTGATCCCTCAAACTTATACATTTACGTGGTCGCTTTCTAAAAGGCAGATTTTCATGTCGAAAGATAAAAATAATGACCATTTAAACCTATTATATGATCAATTTCGAGAGGTCACGTTTCATGGACGATCGCAGAAGGACGTAAATAAAGTTGACCAAATCAATAAATTCACGAAATTGCCCATAATGATTATATTGCCCTACCATAGGGCATAAAGGCTCTAGAATGGCGACTACACAGGAAAAGGCAGAGTCAAAAGCGTAGTGAAAAAAAAATTCTATGAAGTAGAAAAAAAAATGTGTGAAATGAAATGAAATTAAATGGAATGAATAGGCATAGGTTAACTTTTTAGCCGGGACCGTCAATTTTACGTGCTCTCCGAAGACGGAGGCGCTCAATTGATGATGCTTCTAGCAGTCACTCACTTTGTGACTGCACAGAACGTGGCTTTAGAACACTAAGCAAGCCACAAGCCCTTTAATTATCCGTTAGTTAGTCACAACTCACTAGCTTACACGAATTTATTATAGCAGACAAAGTGTGGACGTATAAATGTGAAAAGGCAACAAGAAACAAATATTTTTTCAGAATATATGCCATGTTTGGCTCAACTTCTCATACTGGGAATTACATACCTACAATATTATAATCATAATAATGTACTAACAGCCAGTTTCTCGAACTCCTTACAAATTGACAAATCAAATAAACTCGGATTCCTTGGTCATCATTGGTCAAATGACAGATTTGACCAGTAATTACAAAATTTTTTAGATGATTTGCGTTCGAGAAACCGTCCGTTAATGGTGTAAGCTAAAGAAATTGAACGCTTAGTGAATTTTTCATCCAAATTCATTCAATAGTTTTTACGGAAAAGAGTAACAAACATCCAGAGATCCTCACAAACTTTTTTCATGTATTCATTATGTTTGCTAGTCATTAAGCCATGATAGAGGTCTTCAGGCGGCCTAAAAACTCTGTTACCGGAGTTAGCCACTAAATGGAGAGTAGAATATTGATCTTAGCCATCTTACGCACTAGCGGTCGGAACCGCGTTACAATTTAGTACAATTTTGTGGCGGTAAAGCGGCCCGCCACGCGGCTAGTCGCCCGGCGGTTTAACTGCTAGTGGTACCGAGGCGTAGTGGTTAGCTCATAATAATTCCTGTCTGCCACCGTGGCACTAGACGCAGTGGGCAGACGGTTATATATTATTACTGTGTGCCCCATTTTCATACTTGGGTGAGTATAGCTATACGTGTTACCGTCTGTCACCGCGTGGGCAGTTGGCCGGGGCAGACGGTAATAATTCCGTAAGATGGTTTATATTACTCAGTAGAATTTTGATATGGATAGTTTATCAGTGTGTCACATCTCAGAAAATCCATATTCCCGCAGTCCATCTTTTCTTACAGAATATTCCAATTTTTCCGGAAAACTCTTCTAACTTTTTACATGCTTTTATATAGTTTCTGTCCCGATCTGTGTGTAATCAAATCTTACAAGTTCAATTCGACCCACTTCCAGGCGTTCGATTGGCTCGATTGAGCTGAAATTTTGCATAATACGAGTATATGTAAAACTAGTTGCTGCCTGCGGGTTTCCACACGTTACTAGATTAAGCGTAGCAGCACGTAGTCATGATAAAAAGCTTTTCAGCTACATGAAAGAATTTGAAGGAATCAGTAGGTATTCTTTTTTAAACTTTCGCGATCACAACACAACTTATAATACTTACCTTTAATAAAAGCGTGTTAAAAATGGAATTACTAAGTAGTTTCAGAAAATGAATTTGAAACTACCTATTTTATTTAAAAAAAAAAAAAAAGTTGCCAAAACTTTTATTAATAGAAATGATCTATAGATAGCCGTTAGTCCATTAGCTCAGTTGGTAAGAACATCACCACAGTTATTTTGTATAGATATGTTTTTTTTAGAACGAAGTTCCTTTGGACGGTATCGGATGGGGCTAGACGAAAAAAAGGTTAGATTCTTGCGTCACGACACGTTTATGTCAAATCGTCACAGTGGGAAGTGCGCAGTCGCAAAAATGTCCATAGATTGCATTTTTAGTACGGAAGAGCGTTTCTAGGATTAGTATTAAATAATTGACAATAATTTATTATATAAAAGCCAAATGTCAAAGTTGAATCTTTGTTCCAACCGAGTGTTCCACGATACTCACGTACGTTTTTACATAATCTTCAGATCCCGACCACTTCAGATGTCATTCTGGAATGTTTTGAAAATAAACAGTCGATCAGACATACTTTTGTGTAGGTATATTGATTCTGATAACCGATTTGGATATGGGTATTGGGTATAAGACGTCTGTGTGAAATAAATAAATAAATAATGCTGGACTTTTCACACAGCATCATCTAGTCCCAAAGTAAGCAGAGCTTGTGTTATGGGTACTACATGACTGATATACTACTTATATACTTTTTGTTTGTAAATACATACATATTATACATAGAAACACCCAGACCCGAGACAAATATCTGTAGGTCATACAAACATTTGTCCCGCGGCGGGGATCGAACCCGCAACCTTCTGAGTCGCAGGCGGACCTTCGCCCACTGCGCCACAGAGGTCGTCTCGAAAGCTCGAAAGCTCGGGATGTAACGGGATAAACATTATTATTTCTTATTTTATTGGATTGGATATTGCTAAGCTAAAGCTTTACGAGGTATGTATTTTTAAATTATTTATCGAGCTGAGGACAGGGCGCAATGACTGCCATAGGCTGATGATGATGATGATGAAATTATTTATAAAGAATATTTATTTACAGAAACTAAGCTACTACATATTTACATATATTTACAAAATACAACAGAATTAGTCAAGCTATCTAAGGATTGTTAGAAACGATCTATAGATAGCTCAACTGATCCAGGTCACTGTCAGTCGGAAGCGTGCCCAAAACACTGGCGGCATTACCACGCTGGATGGCAATGCTGATCCTTTGAGCCAAAAATGTGCCAGCTCTCGGATCACGCGTCGCTTCGACCAAACGCCTTGAAAGAATTTTGAAAATACTTACTTTATTTTTACTTACATTTCTGATATTGTGTCATCTTCAGCAGCTTACCCACTTTATTTAGTTACATGAATTGTTATAAAAAATAAAACTCGAACTGCCGCGACATTTAAATTGAAATTTATACTTAGTAGAATTTTTATTGTTTTCAGCATTGCCATCAAGCGTGGTAATGCCGCCAGTGTTTTGGGCACGCTTCCGGCTGACAGTGACCTGGATCAGTTGAGCTATCTATAGATCGTTTCTAAAGATAGTGTGATAGCTTGACTAATCCTGTTGGATTTTGTAAATATGTAGTAGCTTAGTTTCTGTAAATATAGTAGAATGAGTTTAATAAAAAATATTTTCAATAAAATTTTGAACTCTACCAAACTCTACCTAACTCTACCTACGTAATACTGTGAAATGGACATCACTTTTTAACTTTTTAATAGATACCTTTATTCAATAATAAATAAATAAATTATTAAAAACACTTTTGTACCAATAAGGATTATATTTTTATAGTGTTAACCGCACACTTAGGGATATTTAAAGATTTTTAAATGTATATTTTAGTTAGTTGCCCGTTAGCTCAGTTGGTCAGAGCGATGCCACGGATCGGCAAGATCGTGGGTTCAAATCCCGCATGGGTGCTAATATTTGGGATACATTTAAAAACTTTTGTACCATATTTTACATGGTATATTTGTAAGAACAAGCATATAAATAGGTAATAAACCCAAAATCTTGTAAAGATTACAAAACTGGTACAAATTCACCACCAAACTAATTCGAGAAACTTGAAGCCAACCTAGTTCAGGACTAATCCGACAGGTGCAGGGTCGACTCCCGCGTCGAGCAGATTGTTAGTGTAATTAGTTTCTAACTCTAACTGCCTGCTTGTGGACATCAAATATCGGAAATTCCTTTTCCGATAAACCCAAACAAACTAATCTTTGGAGCTTTTGAACACCGTTTTTTGAAGTGAAAACTTCTTTAGGCGCGTTAGCGACATAGAGGAAATAGTTTTGAGATGGGAAAAAAATTATGGATTCAACTAAGACGCTGTCACTTGACCTAAGATGCTTTAATGTCAAAACGCTAAGACGCTTTAATGTCAAAACGGTAAGACGCTTTACTGTCAAAACGGTAAGACGCTTTACTGTCAAGACCATAGATTTAGCGTGTTTTCGTCAGCGCGATCTAGAAAACGACCAATTTTAGTCGCGCCATCTAGTTATAAATTTCAGAACTACTTTCAGTAACTGTTCTACACTGCATAAAGTTTAGGAATAGAGCTTTTGTTTACATTTAGATTAGATATAATAATTTAATAAATAATTACATTAGAATAAGCTAAATTAATTGGAGAAACTATAAAAAGGTCCCAGATCGAGCATTTTTATGTATTCTAGAATATTGTCAGTGCTGTGCATAGAGATAAAAATTTTTGAAAAAAAAAATTGAACCGACTTCACAGAACACAAACAGGAGAACCTTCTACACACTAAAAAGAGAAAAATAAGAATATAATTTGAAGTCGGTGCCAACTATTCATTTACATCTAAGAAATTCAAAAGAACTTGGGTGCAAAATTGTATCCTGGTACGCTATCGCTCGATTTCTTTTTTTGATAGGTACCTAATCGTATTCACTTGGCACCGACTTCAAATTATATTCTTATTTTTCTCTTTTTAGTGTGTAGAAGGTTCTCCTGTTTGTGTTCTGTGAAGTCGGTTCAATTTTTTTTTTCAAAAATTTTTATTTTTCACTTTTTAGTGTAAGTAAATAAATACTGTGTAAATAAAAGTGTATGTGTAAATAATATAGTAAGCTACGAGTACATTAAGACTGCTTATCGTAGCTTAAGTAGGAAAGGATAAGAGAAGTCATGGGCAGACCTACTAAAGGACAGACCGGAGTTCAGCAAGGGGGAAAACTATCAATCCATAAGGAAAAGAAATATTTTGTACTACCTCGGGCGTAATACCCTTTCAAACTATTTAATGTTTGACTCAGATTGTGAGTCAGGGTGTGTTGTGTAGTGAGAATGAGGTTTTTTTAATGTTACGGGAAAACTGTCAATCCCTCAGGAAAAAAATATATATGGCGCCACCTTGAGAGTATATCTCTTTTTAACAAAAAAAAAATTTTGGAAATCGGTCCACAATTTTCTTAAAGTTCAGTGATTGTTTTAGTTTTACGGGAAAACTATTAATCCCTCAGGAAAAAAAAATATGTGGCGCCACCTTGAGAGTATACCTCTTTCTAACAAAAAAAAAATTTTGGAAATCGGGCCATAATTTTCTTAAAGTTCAATGATTGTTTTAGTTTTACGGGAAAACTATTAATCCCTCAGGAATAAAATTTATATGGGACCACTATAAGAGTATACCCTTTCAAACAAAAAAAAAATTTTGGAAATCGGTCCACAACTGACGGAAATATCGTTTTCTTAAAGTTCAGTGATTGTTTTAGTTTTACGGGAAAACTATTAATCCCTCAGGAAAAAAAAATATGTGGCGCCACGTTGAGAGTATACCTCTTTCTAACAAAAAAAAAATTTTGGAAATCGGGCCACAATTTTCTTAAAGTTCAATGATTGTTTTAGTTTTACGGGAAAACTATTAATCCCTCAGGAATAAAATTTATATGGGACCACTATAAGAGTATACCCTTTCAAACAAAAAAAAAACTTTGGAAATCGGTCCACAACTGACGAAAATATCGGTGAACATACATAAAAAAAAAAAAAAAAAAAAAAAAAAAACATACATACAGCCGAACATATAACCTCCTCCTTTTTTTGAAGTCGGTTAATAACCTCCTCCTTTTTTTGAAGTCGGTTAAAAAGTACCTACTATCTAATTGTGTTACATTACATACAAACTTACCGAGTGATGTGTGATTATTTCGGATTTTTTAGTACAGTGCATTGGTACATGACTCACACACAGCTGATTTCTCACTTTTTGATTAAAACTTATCCTATGACAAATATGTATGATAATTTTTCCTAGCAGCATTTTTTCAGAAGTAAGTATTTTTACTGGTGACTTGAAGAAAACCAGAGAGGAGCCGGAACATTCCCAAAGCTATTTCTATCCAACTAGATATGTAGGTACAAAACCTTCCTAATCCAAAAATCCGTTTGATCTAGCTTTTGTCTTACTTTCAGTTCGCCCAACGGATCTAGGCATTCGTGAAGTTAGCAGATTGTCTGCGCAGTGACCACTTTTTCATACAAAATTGTGTTCTGCGCAGACAAATGGCTAACTTTACAAATGCCTAGATCCGTTGGGCGAACTGTACTCTTGAGTTGCATGAAGCTACTAATAACTATCAGTGATGGTGTTCATAGGGGTTGCGCAGACACTTTTCAAATCATTGATTTGTCAAATTGTATATGTTGCGTTTACTATAAATTTAACTTTTAAATTATTACAATTGTTCAACAATAACACTTTATTTTATCTAAAACCTCTGCCTCTGTAGGTACATCTATACTAGATGATTTATACAGAATCAGGAGATTCAGGAGCGAACCTATGCCTACACTCAAGGGGATGCTGTAGTTCCTGGGACATTGTATTTATTTACCTAGCTGCTGTAGTATTAATTTAGCTGCTGTACCTACTTTAGTAGTACAAGAATAGATACTGTAGTAGCGCTACCTGTTAGGTACAGTCGCCTGCAATGAGATGTATAAGTACAGTACAGACATTCTACAATTTTTGAATCACACTCACTCAATGAAAGTATCACACTATTTATATGCAATAACTTCAGAATACTATTGTTGCTACTAAGTACATAGTTAAAATTAAATGTATGTTAGTACAGTCACTTTTCAGTTTTGATACAAACCAAATATGTATCTATTTTTGTAAGTTTGTACTTGTTATTTCAGGCAAATGTACACTGTGAAGGCACAAGCCTCAGCTTTTCAAGTACCAAAAAAAGTAAGTTCATATGAGTCTGTACGCAACTCAGGTGTTAATTTCTAGGCCGCGGTGTAAAGCCTCTGTCATTTCTTGTTGTCTGTCTGACAACCGCTGTCTTCATCTTTGTGGGTCATCATAAATGGGTTCTGCGCAGTAACTTTGGAGGGATAAAATTCATTGTGCGTAATGTACGTAATTGTTCAAGTTTTCACTTCTGTCGGCACTCCCGGAGTGCCTAATTTTTTTTTTATAAAAGATTTCTCACAAGTACCTATTTCTGCAATTTATGAAACCCATTTTTTTAAGTATCTAACTAGGTACCAATTAGGTTGGGAGCTAAGTAAACTATTTTTTATAAATAAAATAAAAATTGGCGCGTGCACAGTAGAAGTTATATTTTTCGAGAGAATGAATGAAGGACAATAATGAATGAACTAAGTAAAGCCACAGATATAAACAAATAGAAAAGAAAGATTACATCATTCAACTTAATGTTTCCAACACCTACCTACTTAGTTTAGGTTCCTTCGACTTGATTCTGTCTTTAGACTTGCTTCTGACTACCTACTTATTTACATCTTGAATCTGGAATAACTCAAAAGGATCTGAGAGAAAATAGAGTCTTCATACTTGTTTGTTTTTTTATGAACCTTGTCATCTTCACCTTGACCGTAATGCTGAGCTGTTTATGATGGTGTTCCAAGTCGTCAATGACACGATTACAGTGCGCCTTTCCGCGTGAGTCTACAGAAATACCTGACCTAGATGCGGCGGGAGTATTCTGAGACGATACTCAATTCAACTTCTAACAGCCGGTTTTCGAACGCTTGACAAAAATTTCTTTGATCAAATCAAGTCCAGGGAGCATATTCGCGTTCTTTTTTTCGTTCGCTTGATGAATATTCAGATGTTTCTTATTACGATTTCTGTTTTCAAAGGTCAATTTTTGGGTTAAGAATATTTGGTCCTAAGTTAGGACAATGTTTTAACGTTGATCTAATCGAACGAATACAATGCAGCTCGTAGTAATAAGCAGCATAACCCCCCTGTTGCAGTGTTCATGCGCATTGAGAGTCACTAAAAAACGCATGAAAATTCATTTTTCTCCCTGCCTCTCCTGTAAAGTGTATTTTACTTTCGTCTTGGCATCAAATTAATTCACAAAAACCGGCGAGCATGTATGAAGAATGTAATGAGAGTGAATGAGGCAAAAGTTGTGTGTCAGGATCGTAGCAAGTGGAGAACTGTGATCTCTGCCTACCCCATAGGGAAAGAGGCGTTATTTTATGTATGTATGTATGTACAAATTCTATTCTTCAAATTATATTCTTATTTTTCTCTTTTTAGTGTGTAGAAGGTTCTTCTGTTTGTGTTCTGTGAAGTCGGTTAAATGTTTTTTTTTCAATTTTTTTTATTAAATCTAATGCGATGCTGTGAATGGTGCGTTGCCACATTCAAGCTACGTCGATCTTTGACAGTAATTAAAATGAGCTTACCCTTTATAGATTGAAATAAAACATTTTTGAAAAAAAAAATTGAACCGACTTCACAGAACACAAACAGAAGAACCTTCTACACACTAAAAAGAGAAAAATAAGAATATAATTTGAAGTCGGTGCCAACTATTCATTTACATCTAAGAAATTCAAAAGAACTTGGGTGCAAAATTGTATCCTGGTACGCTATCGCTCGATTTCTTTTTTTGATAGGTACCTAATCGTATTCACTTGGCACTGACTTCAAATTATATTCTTATTTTTCTCTTTTTAGTGTGTAGAAGGTTCTTCTGTTTGTGTTCTGTGAAGTCGGTTCAATTTTTTTTTTTCAAAAATGTTTTATTTTTCACTTTTTAGTGTAAGTAAATACTGTGTAAGTGTGTACTGTGTAATACTGTGTAAATAAAAGTGTATGTGTAAATAATATAGTAAGCTACGAGTACATTAAGACTTTGCTTATCGTAGCTTAAGTAGGAAAGGATAAGAGAAGTCATGGGCAGACCTACTAAAGGACACACCGGAGTTCAGCAAGGGGGAAAACTATCAATCCATAAGGAAAAGAAAATATTTTGGACTACCTCGGGTGTAATACCCTTTCAAACTATTTAATGTTTGACTCAGATTGTGAGTCAGGGTGTGTTGTGTAGTGAGAATGAGGTTTTTTGAATGTTACGGGAAAACTGTCAATCCCTCAGGAAAAAAAAATATATGGCGCCACCTTGAGAGTGTGTCCTTTACACTTTCAAACAAAAAAAATTTTGGAAATCGGTCCACAATTTTCTTAAAGTTCAGTGATTGTTTTAGTTTTACGGGAAAACTATTAATCCCTCAGGAAAAAAAAATATATGGCGCCACCTTGAGAGTATACCTCTTTCTAACAAAAAAAAAATTTTGGAAATCGGGCCACAATTTTCTTAAAGTTCAGTGATTGTTTTAGTTTTACGGGAAAACTATTAATCCCTCAGGAATAAAATTTATATGGGACCACTATAAGAGTATACCCTTTCAAACAAAAAAAAAAATTTGGAAATCGGTCCACAACTGACGGAAATATCGGTGAACATACATAAAAAAAAAACATACATACAGCCGAACATATAACCTCCTCCTTTTTTTGAAGTCGGTTAATGAAGCAATGTTCTGTGCTGTGGCTGAGAAACGGCCTCCGATAATCAGTCGTGGATTCAAATCCGGTCAACGTCCAAAAATCGAGATCAATATTAAACAAATCACAGCGGGAATCGTCACTGCAACCTTCTACGTAACAGCCACTTCTTCTTATTTAAGATTTACTCCTTGTCAGCACAACTGATGAATCCCTCTCCATGTATCTCTTTCCGGCTGCTTCCTTGACCTCTTTATACGACATGACAGCTACCTTCTTCACTTGGCTCATGTAGCTTATCCTCGGTCTTCCTCTTCCTCTTCTTCCTTCCACTTTCCCTTCTATAATGTTCGTAATGAAACTGTCATGTATAAGATGGCCTATCATCTTTCCCCTTCTGTTCTCGACAACTTGCAATAGCGATCTCTCTTTGTCGACTCTACGCAGAACTTAGAAAGAATTTATTAACAGAACTTACTTACTTACTTTACTTAGTCACAGCCACAGAGATCATAAAATTTAGGGTGTACCTCTACCTGTCTTTAAGACATGAGAGAATGAATCCCCAATTCAATCGTGATTATGTTATTTGTCACGCACCTCTTTAGAATAAGTCCGCGGCGCTGTCGCGACTTCTCGCCCGAGGCGTCTCAGTAACTTCGGTTTAATCTGCCGAAGCTCTATATAATAGTTCGCAGATTTACTGCCTAAGCCCGAGTTTGCTCATCTACACTATCAATAATATAATTACATTTTAAATCTATGAAAATTACATGTACCTACTGAAAGATGTATTTCTTTGACTTTATGGGAAAAGTATCAATCAAAGGTTCTTCGTACGTTTTGGAAGTCAGTAAAAAATTAACAAAAAAAATCTAATAAAATTATTTAAGAAAATCAACTTTTAAGGGCTTATAAACACAATAACAATAACTACTTTGAAAATTAAGTGAGATGGGCTTCATTGGGGAACCATTTAGTGATTGATTCATCAAAATCCGATTACAAATCAAAAATCTTTCGAAGATGACATGTTGAATGAATGAAACAAGGCGTAAACCGTCGTCGCCGCTCAGAGCCCCGACTTCGCCTCGACGCCGTCCCGAATTTGCTGTTAGCAACCTGCCTTTGATGCAATAAAGCTGTTAATTTGGTTTAGTGACAACGCAAAACGCAGCGCTAATCTAAACGGACCCTTAGGCGTTCAAGATAGCCATAGGAGTAGTCAGAGGCACGTTCTTTAATTAAGATCTCTACGTGCTAGCACAAGCGTACGCGTAGGAACGCGACAATAATACGAGGAGAGTATACAGGGTGTAAAAATACTACTACTGAAAACTGAGGGGTTGCAATCAGACTATGATTGTAAACATATTTAGCGAAAAAAGCGCAAAAAAAAATTGACTTAGCTACGTCATTTTATGTTATTTTCGGCTATACTACTAGGACAACATAATAAGACCATACCTATCTGATAATTTCATTAATAAAAGAAAAAACAATTAAAACTCAAAATCCAGCAACCTACGTATAACAACGCGCCCATTACATACGCAAACAGTAATCTTCAAACGCTGTTTTCTCCGGATATAATGATTTTTTCGGAAAATCCTTTTGGATTTAGTTGTGTGTTGGGATGCTGAACCTACCTGTTTCGGCTTCGGTAGACGTCTTTTTTTACACCCTGTATACGAGTACCTACTTAATCCCACTCTTATCAAATAACATTACATTATGACCCAACCAATGTTGGGAAGTACTTCGTATCAATTTTACTATTAGTGTTCTGGGCAAGTAGGATCAATATCCAATAGCGCTCGTGGTCGTGCTTGCTCAGTCGTTCTTGATAGATCGTCGAAGTTAAGCAACGTTCTAAACGGTCTGTAAGTGGATGGGTGACCGCCAGTGGCATTTTCATCTGAGCGCTTCCGTGCTTCGGAGGGCACGTTAAATTGTCGGTCCCGGCTATTTAAGTCGTTAAGCTATGACGGAGGCCTTAAGGCGGTCTAAAAACTTCGTCACCAGAGTTGACCACTGACTCATACGAACTTACTTTACTTATCCTACTAGTCAAAATTGATCCCACTCTCTTATCACAGCTAGCCACCCCACTAATCCAGAAGCTTACCGTTATTTATTGCTTTAATTTGAAACTTACGAATCAAGAATTCAGAAACTTCGCTTTGAGTTGGTTTCGGAGCGCAAACAGAATAACTCACACTGACTTGGAACACAGTCCGGCTACGAAGAAATTCTATAGGCTATGGTTTTTGGAAGAGATCGCTTTTAGCCAGCAACATAAGTTCATGAGCATTGGGGAGATTCAAGAACAAATCATGAAAAACGTGGGAAGTTTTATTAGTTTTATTACAAATATTAATAAATATAAACTCGCTAATCTTCTAATTTTCAGCTTTATAATATTATTAGTACGTACTTATTATTAGTATGGATTCAAAAATGTCTAACTAAATTACATGAACTTTTGTCGGTGACTGTACCTACCTACTTGTTATATTTTATATAGTTTTAGTGTATATTTAGATTAAAGTGATTTATTTTCAATAAGAATCAGCAAAAGCGTGAATTTTATTTTAAAAGCATACTTGTTTGCTTTATTTCTTATTTACGACCTCTGTAGCGCAGTGGATGCGCCTGCGACGCAGAAGGTCGCGGGTTCGATCTTCGCGGCTGGACCAATGTTTGTATGAACTACAGATATTTGTAAAATGTAATATTCACTTATTAATCAAAGCGCTACGAAAACGTAGCTGTAGAGGTCTTCTACGAGTCTACGCCGTGCTACGAAATGACTACGAGATATGAGCTACTACAAAAACAATTAAGATCTAGAATACTATCGAAGGTATATAGAGCACTGGTGGTCTAGTGGTTGTGGCTCCGCCTTCCGATCGTAAGGTCGTGGGTTCAATCCCGGTCGTGCACCAAAGAGTTTTTCTGCCGAAAAACTCATGTGCACTATGCCAGTACTCTTAAACGGTGAAAGAAAACATCGTGAGGAAACCGGCATGTCGTAGAACCTTTAGAGTTCGAAAACATGTGTCAAGTGCACAAAAGGAGCCTCTTTGAGGCGCACTTAAAATCCTTTCACCACACTGATTCGATAGAACTAGTGACACGATAAGAAGATCGAAGGTATAGTAAAAAGTAGTAAAAATAGTAAACTTTTTGAGGCGATACAAAGAATGCTTGATGTGTATTTAAATTAGTATTACATGCAAACGCATGCATCACCCAATCTACACTACACTTTAAATGACCTGAGAAACAGTGTATCTTTAAAAAAAAACATAAACATAAACAGTTTCACGACTGTATCCCCAAAGCGCAGTAGACATTCTCTCAGATCTTTTTTTATGTTACTTATTCCAGATCCTTTGAAGATGTCTAAAGGGGGTAGTCAGAGGCATGTCCAAATACTTATTTGATACATGCCACATCTTGCAAAAGTTAGTATTCCATACGTGACAGGTTGCAAGCCCATCGCCGCCTATAAGAACACTAACTGTAACTAGTGTATCTTTAGCCTACTTCAAAAACAGAAGAAAGTACTATGTTTGACTGTATGTATGTTTTTCTAGACTAAATACTAAGGCCCTTACTAATAATCTTGACATAAAGTTATCTCATGCATAACCTATGAATAACCATACACATTTTGGCCCTTACTAATAAACGTGGTGTAAAGTTATTCCTCGGAATAAAATAGGAATAACCATACATTTTGACAGTTTACACTCAGGAATAACTTTATACCACGTTTATTAGTAAGGCCGTTTTAGTTTATGCATGACATAACTTTATGTCCAGTTTATTACTAAGTACCTAACTACCTAATAAGTACTTACTTAACAATAAAAAAATGCCAAAAGTACAGTGTAGGTACCTAGGTACATAAAATCTATAAGTTTTACTACACTACATAGAAATAGAGAAAAAAAAATCAGAACTAAAATTGTTTTCTTAAATTGAATTTAGTTTTTGAAAGAAATAAAATTCCGAAGAAAACTGTTTTGCAATCCGAAGATGTTTGCATTCTATAGATTGTACGTGTACATTTTATGTCTAAACCTATAGGTAGGTAGGTAGGTATATAAAACGTAACATCTGCAGTTTCTTACGCAGTAGCTCTAACCCATATAATATTGTTTTTGGGTAGAGTTTTATACCTATTCGTTACAATGCATCACTAAAGAATATGAAGACCTATATGATGAAGACCTATATTTGATGATGTTTGTTACCGATTGGGCGATATAGTCGCTCAGCGACAAAGCCCTTTTCTTTTTTTTGTAAATAAATAATAATAATAATAATAATGCATCACTTTTACATAAACATTGGCTTAAATACGTTTTGAAATTCACAAATTTGTGTAAAATGTCACAAAACAAACCTTTTCTCAAATTACAAAGATCTTATTTCAAAATCTCTTAAAGCTTCTAATTAGGCAAAAACTTACCAAGATTTAGCGACAATGATTAATCACAATCTCAACGCCCTCGACGAAAATATTCAGCTATTTCCATCCGAATTGGCAACACTACAAAGTCGATCAAAACACACACCGTTCACTTTTAACCGCACGAATTTAAAAAGTTGAAACGTCACTTTTGAATAAGGAATTCACGGAGCACGTGTTTGAGAGCGCGGCCGGCACGTCCGTTCAGCGCCTAGATCGCGAGTCGACTGAAGATGTAATGCTGAAAAAGGTGTACGTTTCAGCGTGAAAATGAGATGGGAATAGCAGCCTCTCTTTTTCGCGAGCGGGAAAATGCTGTCTGCCACAGAATATTATTGTAATCTAGGCATAAAACACTCACTAGACTTGTTAATCGCTTTTTGGATTAGTCTCTCTGAGTAATGCCTCATAGGTCGCCTTAACATCTCTCTCTCTACGTCTACTGTCATCTCTACAGTATAAGAGAATTAAATTACAATTGAGTTGGCAAGGGCATCTTTACATCCACGATAAAACTCAAAACTCAAATTACATTTTACTAAGTGAGTCATGCTGAGCAGGCTGATATCCTCTTTACAATATTAAGTTTTTTCAAAAAGTTCTTGGTTCATAAATTTCTTTATCATTTCGTTCTCATAAATAGTCAGCGTCATCATTGATCAGATGATTTTGGTTCGAGCCTTTTTGTTCATTTTAAGCGTAATAAAAACACAAAACCTAAACGTACCTACTTTCAGAATTTTTTTTATTCGTAGAAGAAATTAAAAAACTTAGGCCTTTACATCTATATTAGATGATTTATACAGCGTCAGGCAGGAAGCAATCCATGCCTACACTTAACGGGACGCTGTAGTGCCTGGGACATTGTTTTAGATGGAATAGGCTTGCCCAGTACCTAAACCATCCTCTCAGCTTAATCAGCTTAGTCCACAGGAAAGACGACGTCAATATGTGTGGAGCTGACTAAGCTGCGGGTTTCCTCACGATGTTTTTCTTCACCGTTTCGGAGTACTGGAATAGTGCACATTTTTCGGCAGAAAAACTCATTGGTACGACCGGGATTGAACCCACGACCTTACGATCAGAAGGCGGGGCCACTACCACTAGACCACCAGTGGTAAACTCATGCGTCACCGTGCGGCAAAAACAGAGCTTTTGTATCAAACCAACTGCAGCGTAAATTACGCGACTCACAACCCGAAAAATAACAATCGTCTAGCCTCACCCTCGAAAGCATAGATCATGCCATTACAGCTTTATTTTAAAATATAATTTACTTAGTAGTTTTAGATACTCAATAGTAATTTATGAAATAGAGCTCAATTCCCAAAAGAATAGAGCTCAATTTCCACTGTCATCTAAATGAGCACATCTAGTGGTTTTAAAATACAGACTGCAAGATTTAAGTCTGATCGAAATTAAAGCGTGCTAAATGAAAAAAAGAGATACCTAGCTGTTTTAATACTCTTTTGTTCTTAGACTGCTAAGTGCTCAACATGCCTTGCTTACACGAAGCAAGTGAAGTATAGTTACACTAGACTAGGGCGCTCGCAGACGTGGCGACTTTTAGTAGCGATTTAATTTAAGGTGCGTCACTGAATGGAGCGTTATGCTCTTCACTATGTTTGTTTGTCTAATTCTTTACGTCATAATTTGTATCAATCTATCTATCTTCTCAGCCGCACCTTCCATTGGGTAGAATCTTTTTCTATTACATGATGGTTTCGTGTCGGGCATTATCCCCCTTAGAGCGGTTTCACATTATCCGATACGATATCGGTATCGGACGTCGATACGATGGCGGGGCAAGTAAAATGTATGAAATTGATAGCTCCGATATTCGATATTGGATCGGATAATGTTAAAGACAGGTACATATTTAATACATTTTACTTCCTTACGATATACCTATATATATTTACTCGACTACGAGTATCAGCAGCAACATAACTCGTCCCGTCTAAACAGAGTACTTGTTTGCTACTCTACTCGTTAGTACGTATCAAAACAGTTTTTATACTAAGTTCTATGATAGAGTTTTTGCTGTTTTCTTTTGGTAAGGATATTTTACTGGGAATTCAATGCAAACACTCTATTTATTTTATTTTAGGTGTATGTAATGCTAGTGCCTTGAGAAAACTCGAATTATATTATTTTTATTTGAAACCTTATCCTCACTTGTGGTTGGATTGTGTGAGAGATGATATGAATGTAAAAGGAGTGGATGCACAGTTGACAAGTGATAGGAGTGAGTGGAAGAAGAAGACACACTCCCCATGCTAGTGCTCGATGCCCTGGAGTTTACGCAATCCACTATCAGTGGTAGGGCAACCAGGCAACTGTTGAAGGCCTGTAGGTAGAGATAGGAGTACTTATCGCTACCAGATACTGCGTCCTGCTTCTCCTCGGTCGTAGCGGTTCTCTGTTCCATTGGGTAAGGAGTAGTAAGGAGGTGAGGGTGCATCTGTGTACGGCGCATACTTATGCAGCTTAATATATCCTGCGCATCTGACTAGGTTTTAAAAAATATTATTATAAAATATTATTATATGGAAGAAGGGAAGGGAGGCCTTTGCCCTGCAGTGGGACAACACAGGCTAAATAATAATAATAATAATAATATTATAAATATAGATAATGATCCTCAATGCACTTGACAACCACGTGAAGTCGGGCTAAAAATCCCCTCATCAAATACCTCATCTCCAATTTGCCGAGCCGCCGGTCTGGAGGAAGTGGAGATGTACGGGAGAGTATTGTGTAAAACACAATAACGCGACCCTCTGACATATCCTTTCGGTCTTACGCAATAAACACGAGAAATATCAGGTGTGTCTATGAAAAATATTCTTAGATTTCATCATCATTCCCTTGCCCTTATCCCACACTAAGTGGGGTCGGCACAACATGTATTTTTCCTCCATTCACTCCTATCACTCGTCAAATCTGTATCCACTCTTTTCCATTCATATCATCTCTCACACAATCCAACCACTTCTTTTTCGGCCTTCCTCTACTTGCATAATCTCCAGCCACACTCATATTCATCACTCTCTGGGTAACATGGTTTTCATCCCTCCTCATAACGTGTCCATACCAAGCCAGCCTAGCATTCTTAGATTTATTAGGATATTATTATAACCAAAGCGAAAACAAAAGTAGGTTAGGTAGGTTACTTACTAAGAAAAGTGGCCAACTCTGGTGCTCTTCTTGAAGTGACACTAGTTATTTTTGAACTAGTGTGGCGAAAGGATTATAAGTGCGCCTTAGAGAAGCTCTTTTCGTGAACTTGACATTATTACGAACTTTTTTGGTTCGTCGACATGCCGCCGGTTCCCTCACGATGTTTTTCCTTTACCGTTTGAGAACACTGGCATAGGGCACATCATTTTTTTTAAACAAAAACTCATTGGTGCACGACTGGCTTTGAACCCACGATCTTAGGATCGGAAGGCAGGGCCGCTAACACTAGACCACCAGAGTTCTCACTTGAATTAATTCTGAACGTGGCCGTTCAAAATACCGTCCCGTGTATTTTTTGAATGGAATCCATCGAATCAGACAGAAATTCAATTTACGATGCATTTAGTTCGCTCGGCGCGGATAATTGGACTGAATTTTATTCAGCCATTATGGTTATCATGGGATGTAAGGAAGCTGTGATGATCTATTTGCTAGTGCAAATGAGCTTAAATGAGGCTAGCACTATTCAATTAACAAACATACAAACATAGATAGATAAATTAACCCTTAGTGTACTCAAGAACATCAATGCATGTTGATGATGACGACTCCCAAGGCAACATTTGAGTATGGCTGGGGGCATGTAAAGGTACCCATTCACGAGACGTCCATTTGGCAGACGTCTTTTTGAACTGGACGCATGGATTTCAATTTGTTTGGAAATCCGTTTGGAATGGACGTTGTTTTTACCATTCACGGAACAATCTTGAAAGACAACCACTGGTGTATCGTGAATACGTGAAAACGTATCGTGAATGGGTGCTTTAAGAGAGCATAAGAAGTGGTTGGATTGGATTGTGTGAGAGAGGATATGAATGTGAAGGGAGTGGATGTGCAGTTGACGAGTGATAGGAGTGAGAGGAGGAAAAATACATGTTGTGTTGACCCCACTCATAAGTGGGGTCAACACAACATGTATTTTTCCTTCTATGTATTCTTCCCACTTATGAGTGGGGTCAACACAACATGTATTTTTCCTCCTCTCACTCCTATCCCATAGGATAAAGGCAGGAGAATGATGATGACTGTATCCCCAAGGCGATGATCTATTCGCTAATGAGGCTATCTATATCCTTTGTTTTTTAGGGTTCAAAGGGTTAAACGGGACCCTATTACTAAGGCTTCGTTGTCCGTCTGTCCATCTGTCACCAGGCTGTATTTCATGAACCGTGATAATTAGACAATTGAAATTTTCACAGATGATGTACTTTTGTCTGGTAGAGATCGCTTTTTAGCGATAAGACCGCCGATTGTATATCATAGTTTAGTTTTTTGTATGTTTTTGTTTTACTTTTTTATGTGGTGTGCAATAAAGTATTTTCTATCTTTCTATCTACTTTTTTCTGTTGCTGCTATAACAACAAATACTAAAAAAACAGAATAAATTAAATATTTATGGGGTTCCCATTAACAAACGTGATATTTTTGCCGTTTTAATAGATAAAATGGTACGGAACTAGTTTGTTACATGAAAAGAAGAAGAGCTAGGTAATTGGAACCAGCCTGCTTACTGTGACTTATCTCTACGAAAGAATAAAGTAAAATGACATGAAATTTATCGCGCAACTATTTCAAACATTACACGGTATCTCAGAAATTGGAAATTGAGCGGAGAATAGGATTAGTTTAAACAAACAACGGGCATCAATATGTTATCAGTTGTAACGTCCGATTTTAACAATGGTATTGTGAACCGGTCCATTTTTGATTTGTCCTGTCCTCTGCCAGATTCAAACCTTGGCGGCAGCGAGATAGGTTATAATATAATAAATTTTTAAGTCTAGCAACACTGTATTATTAGGGAAATGGTTCAGTCATGTCATATTTGCTATCTGTGCAATTGTCAATGTCAGTCTGACAGGCAACTTGACGTCTATGAAGGATTGGATTGAAGTTGAAGCTTGACTGACGCCATCTTGCTGAGGCTGGATTGCGTTGCGTGCGTGTGCGTTGGCAAAAGCGATTCGTCTGCTAACTAAATTATTAAATATATTAATTGGAGCTTTGAGTTTGTCGCCGAGTTGTACCTACTGTGGCGTGGCCTACAACCGGATTTCATAAGTGAATTTTATACGACCTCTGGTAAGATCATTGTCATCTACTCCTATTGTTCAAACTTTTCTCTCGCCGTGCGAACGAACCTCAGGCATGTTGTCTTTCCTTCCTCTGTTCGCATGGACTCGCTTGCGGACGCATTCGCTTACCGAGACATTGGTTTTTTCCAGAGAAAGAGGTTTTTTGTCTTTTCCTGCCTACCAGCTGAACACGTGGCACGTGTTCAAAGACTCCGCGCGGGCCATCAGCCCCGCCCTGCTGCTTTCTCGTCTTGATGCTTGCCTGCTGAAGCTGCAGTCAGCCCTACTTCCGCTTGCCGCATCTTCCGTCAAGCCTTGGGAGCGATTCCGTCGCCGTAACCTTCAAAGCACAAGCTTCTACCCTTGTGAATTTGAGAGTACTGTGAGTTATATGTATGGGAAAAGCATTTAACCTAGGGTGCGTGCGAAGATTTTCCTACTAACCAAAATTGACTCTATCCAAGGAATTCCACCGTGACGTTTTGACCATATCCCGTCCCGGAGTGTGAAAAGTGTTCGGACAAGTTTTCATCTGTATCTATTGCTACCTCGGCAAAGGTCAAGGCAGATCACCAACCCTATAAATTACCTTTATCTATGTAAGAGTAGGTCTAAAAGAAGTTATATTTTGTCGACATCACCTCATTAGGTATTTATTTTATTATAATCTCTCTATTGTTTGTTAGCGTGGAGATTCTTGTATAACATAATGTTCTGGTGTACTTAATGTATGTAATAAAGTTAGGTTCGTTTTTGTGAAATATTCTTTGTTTTTGTATGACCTACCCTTTCCCCTATCTACCCCTATCAAGCTAGGGAAAATAGTATTACATTGGCGCCCGAACAGGGACTGGTGATCTGCCGACTTATAAAGGTAATATTTTGTCTATTTCCTGGTCAAAATTGCTCAGTGAATGTTGACTCTAGCCGAGGCCAGATGAAAACTTAATTTCAATTTATTTTGGTAGTAACTCTTGTTTATCATTTAAAAATTAGCATTTTATGTGTTCTAGGACCTAATAGGGACCTCTAGGTTTTATTTTAGTTTGATTTTTGAGAAAAAAGTCATATTTTATTGTAAGTTTTGTTGGCTTATATGAAAACTTAGTTTTTTATTATTTCTATATCAGATTTAAGATTTTGATTGTAAAGTTGATTTGCCTTGATACTTCACTGCCTGGGGAATAAGGGGAGTTTATTTTCTCTTTATTTTAATCATAATTTTGCTATATTTTAACCTTTTTTGATTTTCCTTACCACTCCTCGGACACTATGTTAGAAGAAAGGCCTATAGCGTTTAATGTTCTTGCTAGGGATGAATTAGAGTATGAGATTAGGATTCGCGGTGCCAAGCCTGCTGCTGACACCGTCACTGCTCTTAGAAGTCAGGTTAGGACTCTCAATAAAGAGATTCCCTCTGATGAGATTGATTCGGTTGAGTTTGAGGTTACTTCAGAACTTGAGATAGTGAAAGCTAAGTTAGATAGTCTGTCTGATCTCGTTTCTGGGGCTGCTCAGAAACCTTGCTCTTTAAAAATCTTAAATAGGGTTCAAGCCTTAGGTCATCATCTTTTCCATAGATTTGGTCGGCTTGTTCCGCCCAAAGAAGCTGATGAACTATATTCTAACTATACTAACATACAGGAACGTCTGGACAGATTGTTGAGAAGGCTAGATAGGATATTTTGCAACTTCAAGAGTAGTATTGCTCTAGCTGATGATGATACTACTAACACAGAGCCTGGGGCTAAGCTAGATAACCATGATAGGCAGGATTCTAACCAGTCTAGCTGCAATAAACATGCAGCCATTCATACTTTGAATCTAAAATTCAATGGAAAATCTTGTGTAAAAGCTTTTATCCAAAGATTAGAGGAGCTAACCCTATCCAGAGGGATTTCAGATACTAAGCTGTTCAATTCAGCTGCAGAGTTATTCTCTGATGAAGCTCTTTGTTGGTATCGTGGTGTTAGGGATGAAATAAAAGATTGGGCAGGTTTAAAGAGTTTATTGCTCGAGGAATACTTACCGTTTGATTATGATCACAGGTTGTTGCAAGAAATTAGGACACGCACCCAGGGTCATGATGAGAGTATTATAAATTACCTTAGTATAATGCAAAACTATTTTTCACGTCTGGCTAAACCTATTTCTGATGATGAGAAACTTAGCATTGTTCTTTATAACATTAGGCCGTTTTACACAACACAATTAGCACTGAATCCAGCAGAATCTTGGTCTGACTTGAAGAAGAAGTGTAGGCTGCTGGAAAGTGCCAAGCAGCGGTCTGATTTGTTTTCTGAGCCTCAGAAGTCCACCAATACTTGCGTTGCTCCTGACCTCTGCTACAAAAATGCTTCCTCCAACCGCTCCGGTCCACGGGTAGCCTCCGTTAAACCGGGTGGTAATGATGATTTCTGTGTCCGTTGTAGAGTAAATGGTCACAGTCTCAGTCGTTGTAGGGCTCCTTTCATATTGATTTGCTACCGTTGTGGGGATAAAGGGGTAACTTTGAAGAATTGTCCAAAGTGCTCTTCTTGCAAAACTCTTGAATATGATGTTGCGAAAGAGCGCAGTAGTGGGAAACAGCGTTCTGATGTTGTGGTGGCATCCGTTAGACCCAGTCGTGATGAAGACGATTGGCAATCTTGGTTGAGGTTTATCAAGGGTTTCTTTGCAGGAAATCCAAAATCTTGCTCTGCGTCCGCGCCGCCGGCTCACGAGGAGAGCCAGGGGATTGATAAACGTCCATTTTTAACAATTTCAGTGTATGACCTGAAATTCAGAGGTTTGTTAGATTCGGGGTCTGAGATTTCGATCATTGGTAGTGATGCGATCAGGCATTTCGCTAATCTAGTTTCAGTGCACAAGTCGACCGACTTACACCATATTAGGACTGCGAACGATTCTTTATCTCCTGTGGTAGGTTATGTGTCTCTGCCAGTCACAGTTGCAAAGAAGACGTCCATTGTCAAGTTCTATATCGTTCCAGGAGTCGCGACTGAGCTTATTTTCGGGATAAACTTCTGGAAAGAGTTCAATATTGCACCTGACATTCTTGCATTGCTAGCTGAAAACAAACGTTTTTCAGGTGAGGAACGCGTGGATACGATTGTGTCCATAGATAATTGCGTTCATAATTTCAAAACTGTAAAGGGACCGCAGAAGCAATTGGCGGTTAGTGAAATTCAGCAAGGGGTAGATATTTCCAAACGTAGACTATCTCCTCCTAAGTCGGTAGTCCCGGACGCTTTGTCCAGGTCTGCGCCCGTAGCTTCTATGGATACGGCAGGTGGTGCCGATTCATGGTATAAAAATATTTTTAATCGTTGTACGGGTAACCCGAAAGCGTGCCCAAATTTTCAGTTAAAAGATGGTAGGCTTTATCGTTTTACAAAGAGTAGTAACAAACTCAAAGGAGATTTCCAGTGGAAGGAAGTTGTACCGTTGGAATGTAGGCGAAAGGTGATCATAGAAAGTCATTCTGAACCTACCTCCGCTCGCCTAGGTGTAGCTAAAACATATAAACGCTTAAAGTTGAGGTATTTTTGGCCCGGTATGTACCAAGATACCGTGAACTTTGTTAGGTCTTGTTCCACGGGCATTGCGTGTAGGCGCCGCCGCCCACAAGTAGCTCCAGGTTCTTCTGAAGCGAATCATAAAATCTTTCGCCGCCCCTTCCAGTGTGTCAGTGATTTAGTTGACCCACTGCCCAGGCCGCGACGGAAGATACCTCGCAACGACCCTGTCGCTACTAATATGATGGTTCATGGATCTTTTGGTTTTAATGTAGGGTAGAAATTGTAGCTTCCCCGTGGTGATCCGGGTTTAGAATAGTTCATCCACCCTTACAATCGCTGGTGTCCTGTAGAAGGCAGGAGAAGGCTTTCATTCACTCGTTTCCCATCCTCGAGTATTCACTTTTTTACTTAGGCTAATTTTTGCATGTTAGGTGTATTACGTTATATCGCCTCATAGGCGTATAGGTATGTTTGCATTTTAGGGTTAAATATGCCTCCGGGCGCTGGTAGGGTTAAGTTTTTTTTTTGTGTTTATTTTTCATCAATCTCAAATTATACCTATGCCCTGGATGTGAGTCTGTCTTGTCTTATTTTTTACTCAAATCTTAATTGAATTTATCTCAATTAAGCTAAAAATTAATTTAGTTGTTACGATTTTTTATTGTATCTGAACATCTTTTATTTAATTAAAAAAGGTTTTATTGTCTATGCTGGTGGAATGTTGTATTTGCCATTAGCCTACGTGTTCCCAAATTTGGTAGCCGCCTCATAAATTTTACCCAATTTTTCGGGAGATTATTCTGAGCTATATGATGTTTTGCTGGTTTGTTTGCGATTCTCTGGCGTAGAGTATTCGATCGAATAATCTACAGTCGATCTGAGGACTAACTTAGAGCCCTCTAGCGGTAGCATGCTACCGACGAGTGCGTCTATATTGTGGTCAGCATATGTTTTACAGTAGTCCGAACAATTGTTATGAAGGTTTCAGAGTCAAAATAGTTATCGAAGGTTGTTTTAGGTTGTTGATATTTATCTTTTTACAGTTTTACGGGAGTAGGTTAGGACGGGGTCGTCCAAAGAATTCCCTGCGTGAATTCTTACCGGGGAAAGGGAGTGCTGTAACGTCCGATTTTAACAATGGTATTGTGAACCGGTCCATTTTTGATTTGTCCTGTCCTCTGCCAGATTCAAACCTTGGCGGCAGCGAGATAGGTTATAATATAATAAATTTTTAAGTCTAGCAACACTGTATTATTAGGGAAATGGTTCAGTCATGTCATATTTGCTATCTGTGCAATTGTCAATGTCAGTCTGACAGGCAACTTGACGTCTATGAAGGATTGGATTGAAGTTGAAGCTTGACTGACGCCATCTTGCTGAGGCTGGATTGCGTTGCGTGCGTGTGCGTTGGCAAAAGCGATTCGTCTGCTAACTAAATTATTAAATATATTAATTGGAGCTTTGAGTTTGTCGCCGAGTTGTACCTACTGTGGCGTGGCCTACAACCGGATTTCATAAGTGAATTTTATACGACCTCTGGTAAGATCATTGTCATCTACTCCTATTGTTCAAACTTTTCTCTCGCCGTGCGAACGAACCTCAGGCATGTTGTCTTTCCTTCCTCTGTTCGCATGGACTCGCTTGCGGACGCATTCGCTTACCGAGACATTGGTTTTTTCCAGAGAAAGAGGTTTTTTGTCTTTTCCTGCCTACCAGCTGAACACGTGGCACGTGTTCAAAGACTCCGCGCGGGCCATCAGCCCCGCCCTGCTGCTTTCTCGTCTTGATGCTTGCCTGCTGAAGCTGCAGTCAGCCCTACTTCCGCTTGCCGCATCTTCCGTCAAGCCTTGGGAGCGATTCCGTCGCCGTAACCTTCAAAGCACAAGCTTCTACCCTTGTGAATTTGAGAGTACTGTGAGTTATATGTATGGGAAAAGCATTTAACCTAGGGTGCGTGCGAAGATTTTCCTACTAACCAAAATTGACTCTATCCAAGGAATTCCACCGTGACGTTTTGACCATATCCCGTCCCGGAGTGTGAAAAGTGTTCGGACAAGTTTTCATCTGTATCTATTGCTACCTCGGCAAAGGTCAAGGCAGATCACCAACCCTATAAATTACCTTTATCTATGTAAGAGTAGGTCTAAAAGAAGTTATATTTTGTCGACATCACCTCATTAGGTATTTATTTTATTATAATCTCTCTATTGTTTGTTAGCGTGGAGATTCTTGTATAACATAATGTTCTGGTGTACTTAATGTATGTAATAAAGTTAGGTTCGTTTTTGTGAAATATTCTTTGTTTTTGTATGACCTACCCTTTCCCCTATCTACCCCTATCAAGCTAGGGAAAATAGTATTACACAGTATTTGGATCATTAGCCAGCCAAATCGATCGATCGATAGATAGTTTATCTACAACTTAAGAAGAGGTTTCTCCCCATCCAGACATGTTACTTATGTAAGTAGAAATAAAATGGAAACTGTACATACTGTCGCCGAAAATGTGTTTTTTTAATACTTAAACCTAATTTCCTTATAACAAAACCTTCTAACTACTTATGTGCTACATAAGAAAAGGTACCATTGAGGTAAAATTTTACCTACCCTTTAAAATAGACAAATTCCCTAAAATGTAATTTGTCCCTAGTGTTATTTTGATACTTACAAACTTGACTCAACTTGAATCAGTTTGTCGCCAAAGAGATCAATTTCGGTCAGTCATGAAGTTTGTTGGTTTTCGATACTGTTGTAGGGCAAAAGCCTCGGTTTCTATCCAATGGATCATTAATTTTAGTAAATACTAAAGCTGCGAACGGACTTACGCCGGTTACGCGTACGTTATAAATAAATAATGCTGGACATTTCACACTGCATCAACTAGACCTAAACTAAGCAAAGCTTCCTAAGGGAACCAGATACTTATATACTTTTTATTTGTAAATACATACAATATAGAAACAGCCAGACTCTAGATAAATTAAATATTTGAAGATCATACAAACATTTATCCTGCGGCGGGGATCAAAGCCGCGACCTTCTGCGTCCCAAGCGGGCTTTCACCCACTGCTCCAGAGGTCGTCTGGGCGGTGGATGATCATCATCATCCAAGCCACTGCTGGGCACATGCCTCCCTTTGTTTGTGCCATCCAACATGGCCTAGCGTACATAAATACCTAAATAAACCAAACACATAAATAAACTAAACACATGCTCCTAAGTGTATAAAGGTTTCTATACCTTTACAAAAGTGCACGCCTATTCATCCTGTGACGTAGCAACATTTGTTCTGCTGGACCCTTCCATTCCGGGTCATTAACCTGCGTAGGACAACCCTATGAATAGAGAGACCATAATTTATTTTTATAAGAACGGTAAAAGCCGGTAAACTTACGGAATTACATATAAACATAAATTTTTTTCAAGACAACCTAAAATTTAATAAAGTTATCAATTCTTAAGGTGCATTTACACGATGCAATTTTTTGTACAATTTGCTATGCAATTTGCTAAGCCGTGCCGACGAGCGTCGCGCTATCTATGACAAATCGCATACGATGAGCGTTTACACGTGAAAAATTGGCATGCGATGCTAAATCGTACGTGCTCAGACCGTGTCGTGTAAATGCCCCATTATTCTTAATACTCACCTACGTTCGTGTAGTAACTTTAGTGTTTATATTTATTCTACGTTTTAGCTGTTAAAGATTAAGGCCCATTAAGCCGAACGGAGGACAATGATTGTGTGGAAACAAATAATTGATCATTTCTGCAACTCCTGACGTAAATTGGGATTTTAATAAGCACCTGTGGTGTATTTTGCTTAGTCGTATAGAAAGATAAAGTAAAAAAAACAAACCCTACGCGTGCTGTGGAAATATAGTCTGTGGCCGATCGCAATGCGCGCGCATAGGAAAACTGATTATTTTTTACCGCAATAGCGAAACATTTTTCACAACTCTTTTTCGCTGTTGAAAATGAGTTTTTATTGTTATTTTATTCACAAGCGTGTTGAAAAACGTCGTATGATACACGTCTGTATTGATGATTACCGTCCTCGGCTCTGTTAAGACCCTCGCCTACACGGCTCGGCTCTCAATAGAGCCTCGGTGGTAATCACCAATGTTACACACTAGTACCATAATGTACTATTAAAGAGTTTGTGAAAAAGTCGGACATAGAAACAAAAAAAGCCGGTTAGCCAACTCTACTGGCCCAACGCTTTCTCTAATGATAATAGTTACGGGCTATTGAAGAAGCTAGCGTGTGTTTTTGATTGAAAGCTACCTTGCCTAGCGGCCGTAAACGGCTGGCCATCAGTGAACGGCCGTGCTCGGTTATCAATATGACAACGTCTAGTAAAGGTTATACTCGTACGGCCTTATTAATTAGATTACCATAATTCTAGCTTAATACGAGAGTACTCTCAGACTTGTTACTTCTTTAGTAATGAAGGAGCAACTTGAATATTTTGATGTTATTAATAAACTGGTAGTAGCCTCGAATGAGTAATACTTTCCTTACATCGGGATTAGTAGAAAAAGAGTGAATGAACGAATGATATTATCATTCAAAATATTGTCTATCTCTGTCATTAATTATATGAATGACAGAGATAGACAAAAATTTGTATTTGACAATCTGTTTCATTCAAAGAGGTTTTATTCTTCTAAAACTTTTTGGTGTTCAGTTGACCAAAACATTTTTAATCATAAAAATGTATTTAGTCATTTTAACTGTTTTATTTTTTCTTGCTAATCCGAATGGTTTTTCACCACAAAATCTATACCTATGCAGTATTACTTGGATTTTAAGTTCAGTTTTTCGAGATCGTCCAATAGATTCTTGTAAATTTTCACTCGCCACATTTTTGAAACTGGTATCCATCCTCATTCAATTCTTCCTCAAATCATCCTCCTTCATTCCTCATCAACATAATCCATCCTATTTGCACAACCTTTTTTTGTGACGTAAAAATGACAAAATTCATGATACGTCTGCCTACTCCATCTCTATACTAGGTGGCGCCTAGGAGTAACTCTTACTCCGAGAGTAGAGTCGAATTAGCTTAGTTCCTCCTTGGTCTTTGTTTATTTATACTGAATTGACCTACTACAGCCTTATGCTTTGGATTAGCGCTAATACCACCTTAGTTCGTGTTTATTAATGACAGCCGTAGTGCTTCTAAAGTTCTATCGAATGATCATGTGTCAAGTCTGCGGGAAAGTCAGTATGTCAGAAAAAAACCGGACAAATGCGAGTCGGACTCGCGCACGAAGGGTTCCGTACCTACAAATTATCTACAAAAACGGCAAAAAATCACGTGTGTTGTATGGGATCCAACTTAAATATTTATTTTATTCTGTTTTTTTTGTCCCATCGAGTCACACTGTTACTGTTGAATTTTTTTTCTGATAGATTCCCAACATGTCACACTCAGTGTGTCGGTGTGACTTGCTAGGAAAAAAGTCGTTACTTTTTTTGGTCGATTTTTTTTTTTTCAAAAATAGTCATGGAAAGGCTGAAAAAAAGGATTTAAATTTTGTGAAACTGAGATAAGAACATTACATGCGGACGATTTATCGGGAAACAACTAGTCGTGCTATAAAATTGAAACTACCTACCCATTATCATTATTGTATCAAATCAACGCTATATCGATAACGCACTATGAACACAAGTGCACGCTATAACAATAGACAAAACATCTCGTAACTTGTTGCGACATGTTCAATTTAATCTGGACATGTTTGTTAAAGGTAGTTCACACGTGGTTACAGTACTTCTACTACGCTACATATTACATACTGAGCTTTATTGTTACAAAGTTCCTTTTCGGAATGTATCGGCTAGATGTAAAAAAGCGTTAGATTTTACCGTCACGACACATGTATAGGTATGTCAAATCGTCACAGTGCGAAGCGCGCAGTCGCGAAACAGTCCATGGTTACATATCTAGTACGGAAGAGAGTTTCTAGGAATTTAATATTTGACAAATGTCAAAGTTGGAACTTCGTTGCAACCGAGTGTTCCACGATAGGTACTCACGTACTTTTTAATATTTTTATATTTTGATGTAGCTCTGTAGTCCGCCAAGAAAGTAAAAAGGAATTTTAGAAATAGGGTATTTCTAAAATTTCTTTTTTAGGGTTCCGTACCCAAATGGTAAAACGGGACCCTATTAGGTACTAAGACTTCGCTGTCTGTCTGTCCGTCTGTCACCAGGCTGTATCTCATGAACCGTGATAGTTAGACAGTTGATGACACAGATGCTAGTATTTATGTTGCCGCTATAACAACTAACAAAAAAATACTAAAAAACAGAAAAAAAAAAATAAGGGGGCTCCCATACAACAAACGTGTTTTTTTCCCGTTTTTATAGATAATGGTACGGAACCCTTCGTGATTTCGTCGCACTTGGCAGATTTTTGTTTGAAAGGATCTAAGTACGTAGGTACCCTCAGGGTGGTCGCATACTTAGGTATAAAATTTCATTCTTGAAAGATTGATAGTTTTCCCGTAAAACTCAAAAAACCTAATTTACACTTCATAACCTGAGTCACGCCCTGAGTCAAATAGTGAAGTTGGTTTTTTTAGTTTTTATAACGTAAGTGATAGGTACCTAGTAGAGGTATAAGCTCGTTATGAAAAAGCTTAGTCTAAACCCCCCTAACATCTGAGTATTATGTTGAGAATAAACAATTATTTTGGAATTCGCATTTGCTTCTAATTACGCCACGTAATTACTAACATTCGTGGTAACAATACTGAAATAATTAATTTGCTACACTAATTTGTGACTTTGATTGCTTTGAAAACCAGACGCGTAATACCCTATGTATTTTCAAAATTAATAAATATTTTTATAGGTACTAGCTGAAAGCCGCAACATTGTCTGCGTTTAGCTAACTATTAGCATGGACGAAGATAGTTTTCTTCGTCCATGCTATTAGGCAGTAGGTAAAAAAATAAATCTATGTGCAAAAAGAGACGGTCGCCCATCCTCATTAATGACCGCGCCAAGCGTTGCTTTATTTTGTACTAGCTGGTACCCGCGACTTCGTCAGCAAATTTTTAAATAAAATGAAAATTAAAAATGCAAAAATAGCGCCATTTCGACCTCAGCCATAGAACAGCAACGCCATCTAGTGGCCTTCAACTGGAACTTCACTTTAAGTCCCCATACAAAATTTCAACCCTTATTTCACGCCCTTCATGATTAGTTTTGAAAAAAACAGTAGCCTATGTCCGTCCCTGGGACATAATCTTTATCCATGTCATATTTCAGCATCATCTATTCAGTGGTTTAGGCGTGAAGAGGTAACAAACAGACAGACAGACAGAGACATTTTACTACATAATAGATGGCACCACAGGAAAAATTAGATCGCGCTATCGTTGCGTTTTGGGCAACGTAACTTGTAAACTCGCTTATCCTCTAGTTTTCAGCTTTATAATAAGAGTATGGATGGATAGTATGGATGAACTAGCTTACGAGGGTGATTCATTGACGGTCTATTTGAGTTTTAGGTTGGATGATTTTTATATAGGGTCTGCACAACAGGTCTCTCCCACTCCGCTTCACCAGCCGTCATCTCAACTCAACACTCACTCCTTTCTTACCCATATCATTATACACAGTCCATCCATCTTTTCTTTGGTCTGCTTAACGGCCTAAAATAACAAACATAAATTCTTGGAATTCAGAATTTCTTGATATCTAGATCCATTCCATGCCTAGGCAGTAAACATGTTGAAAGTAGCACTAAGGCCTATCTAGGTATTCAGACGGTAATGCCAAACTTTCAGGTATGATGCTGGTCTAAGTTAGGAGATTATCGCTGGCTCATACAAAGTAGAGTCGACTTAAAATCTTGAATTAAATCTGCAGTCACGGATCTACTTTTATAGTGGGCATTATGGGCATGCCCACATCCCTAATTGACCGAGCGAGTGAGCGAAGCGTCTCAGTTTCGAGATTGGGTACAAAATGCTTTTGTCTGTCTATTCTCGCTACCATGTCGCATTTTTCAACCGATTTTACCAAAATTGGTACACGAGTTGATATATTAAAAAAAAACACTATAGGTAAGGTACATATCAATCATGAGCGAGTTCATGTTCCGACTAGCACTTGGCCGATTTTCGGGTGTGCCCACAACCTTTTTTGAGGTCTGGACCCGCGCCTGTTAATCTGTAGGTAAACAAGTCTCCATACACTAAGCCCATTTAAGTTTTCACTTCAAAATTTATCATTTATAGATTTTTTGAATTGTTGCATAATGATTTTCAAGGAGAACAGACGTTCCACCAATCGCAGCGCAGCTACATCACAAATGGGCTTAGTTATACAAGAAGCAACCAGTCAATTGAAAGGATAGTCTTTATCGATTTTTCTCGGGATTTTCATAACAAAATAAAAAAAAACATTGCATAAATATTTTTTAACTTATTTTTTGAACCAGATTCCTGAATTAAGTTAGTATAAAATTAAAGACCCTATATAAGTCATAGCGAAATGCTGTACCTATAGCAATAAACGCAACAATTGCACATTAGCTCAGTTGGTGTGGGTTTACGCAGGCGATCTTGTAAGAAGAATATAATGAGAGTGAATGAGGTGAATGATACAGGCGTCACCAACTGGTAACCCACATGCACGAGGCTCGCTGGTTCAAACTTATTAGAGGGTTACCAGTTTGTGATGATGACTGGTTACCTAATGTCAGGAAATCAAGAAATTTATGGTCTATTTGTAGGTAATTAAGAACCTACGAGAAAGAGGCGTGATTTTTGTAGCTTTCAAAACTTAGTCTTAGCCCAGGTCTTAATAGTAATCTAGAATTCTATAACTTAAATACCATATTACCTGCAAAGTAGGTATGCCAAGCACCACCAAAACTTACTGAACCCAATTTTAAACTCTTAAAACGCCCCAGGATATTACCATCTCTATTACAATGCTATGAAGTCTAAAGTTGCTCAAATGCAGTTTCTTTCAAATGAGTGTAATATATTGGATTGTGGATTGTAAGATTCTTAAAGTTAGGTTAGGTATCTATGGTTGTTTTATAGAAACCTATGACACTTAGAGTTTTAATCAAAAAGCATGGTTAGGTACCTAGTGATACAAAACATGGTTGTTTTATAGAAATCTATGACACTTAGAGTTTTAATCAAAAAGCATGGTTAGGTACCTAGAGATACAAAACAACTATCGTGTAGATTGATGCCCATTGGCTCAGATGGAAAGAGCGTACCTACCGCCCACGTGAATGACGTCGTGGGCAGAGCTATAAAGTAGGTATATCTGCCTTACTAATAAGCGTAGTATTAAAGTTATGACAGTAACCATACCATTGAGTTTATACGGGTTACTGTCGTTTGGGACACAAACGTTTGGGACACTTTGTCCCGTTACTCAAGTCAAGTAAAATCAAAGTCAAGTCAAAAAGCATTTATTCAGTAGGACCGCTGGGATCACTTTGAAACGTCTTAAAACTAGGTGATTCTACTCCTGTTCCTTCGCGACCAATACCGTGAAGAACCAGGGCAACAAACACGGTTTGGGGCCTAGCTTTTTCTAGGTGATCCATCTTAGACTTAGTAAAGTTTTATAATTTTATAACACGCTTATTAGTAGGTAAAGCCGAATAGGTATTGCCCTATTCCACTCTGATTCACTAATCAAATCCATTAATAAGGGATTAGTTTCCACTTTTTCTTCCACTCTAATCCACAACCACGGTGGATTATTTTCCACTCATGTTTTTTATTCTACTCTGATCCTCTGAGTAAGTCATAATAGTTTTGAGAAAACAAACAAATCCAATGTCAGACATCTTGCTACAACAAACAAAATACAATGTTGGAAACAGCTCTAGGTCCCCAACGATGTCATAACCTTATCCATTTCATTTTAGTTTTGTGTCGGACTTTTCACAGGCCATTGGAGCACTGGCAAGTTTGCTATGCTGGTTTTAACAGGAGTTTCTAGTTTTGTACAATGGAACTCGCTTTTGACTTTTAATAAAGCTATCTTCCGGTCATGGCTTTGCTTGAAAAACATACCAAACGATTTTGACGAATTTGACGTAAATGCAACCTGTTATTTTGAATTATTACCGTCTGCCCCCACGCGGTGGCAGACGGTAACACTGTTATTTCGACTTGCCTCGCTAATAATAGATTTTAAAACATTGATACATAGATTTTAAACAACAAAATGGTCATGAAATTTCGCCGCTGACTGTACCTATTACTGTGATAAAACGTTGAAATTATGAGAATTCCAAAATTAATAAAATTACCTAATCTACAAAATGAGGGGCAGATTTAAACGGCTACCCCAAACCACCTTTAACGTTAAACAAAGACAATGCTTTAATTAAAGTTAAATAAAAATTGTGGCAAGTGTGTGTCAGTGAAAAATTACTAAGGTTCTGCATAAAATACTTAGGTACATCTCATTACTAGTATTAGGTATTTGGTTTTTTTTTAAGTGTTTTGGGCACGCTTCCGACTGACAGTGACCTGGATCAGTTGAGCTATCTATAGATCGTTTCTAACGATCCTTAGATAGCTTGACTAATCCTGTTGTATTTTGTAAATATATGTAAATAAGCGATGGCGCGACGAGCTGGACACCTTCAGCGACTATCAGTGGCAGACAATGGCGTTAGACCGGAAAGCTTGGAAAACTCGAGGGGAGGCCTTTGCCCAGCAGTGGGATAGTGGAGTCTAAAAACAACAACAACAACAACAACAACAAGTGAACTTATATTATATTCTCTCGTATTAGGTAAGTAAATAGACAACGTGATAATTTATATTCATTCAATAAGCTAGGACGTAGAACATCGTCATCATTTGCATGTCCTAACACTCAAAGAAGAAAAAAAAACCCTTGACGCATTTTTAAAATACTGATATTTTCTATTTTGTAATGACTGTATTGGTAATTTCTTCACGGTATTGGTCGCGAAGGAACAGGAGTAGAATCACCTAGTTTTAAGACGTTTCAAAGTGATCCCAGCGGTCCTACTGAATAAATGCTTTTTGACTTTGACTTTGACTTTGACTGAACAACGAACACTATTAAAGTCCAAGTAAAAAAACTAAATCTAAAGTGGTTTATCCATTTAGGAGATAATTAGGTAAGACAACTTACAGACTTACCTACATTTTTCATACAACACATAATTTAAAAATTACGTATCATTATAAAATTATTATTACAGCATTCATTTTCACATACATTCCATTGTGGACTGTGGGGCTTATTACAAGAAAATGAGCTGAGTTTAGACTTAGTCTAACTAAAAAACTGTCCCTAGAAAAACGATCTTTAAATACTCGTGCATAGAACTTTTTTGTGGTAACAGTTTTGTTTTGACGTGTGTCAACATGGGGTTCGTCCAAGGTTTTACGTTTTTATAATAAGCAGCCCTGTGACTTTCTATTTAAACTAAACCTAATTATTATCATTTATCACAGTCCATTAACCATATTTTCAGCCCCAAGCCATTATGTAATAACTACGTCATTATACATCCCGTTACACTTGTTCTACACGAAGGCGGGTTGGTCTAATTGTGTGTGTAAGTAGACAGAGCCGTGTTGGTCGAATGGGGTTGTGCCTCGAGTTTCAATCCGAAGCTCGTGGGTTTGAATCCCGGCCGTGCATCAATGGATTTTTCGTTTCGTAAAATTTAACGGTGAAGGAAAACATCGTGAGGAAACCCGCAGCTTAGTCAGCTCCACACGTATTGACGTCGTCTTTCCTGTAGGCGGCTGATTAAGCTGAGAGGATGGTTTAAGTGCTAGGCAAGCCTATTCGATATCAAAAACAATGTCTCAGGCACTACAGCGTCCCGTTAAGTGTAGGCATAGGTTGCCTCCTGACGCTGTATAAATCAGATTAGTAAAGGCCTAAGTAAGTAGAAGTACGTTGTTTCTTTGTGCGTAGGCTCGGGAACGCTCCATGAACGAATGAGCGCTCGGTATCGCTTACGCACACCAGACAATTTACACACACAATTAAAACCAACCCGCTTTCGTAAGATAAAACTGTACACGGGTTTGTTTACAACATTAGTGACGGAACCCTAGAAAGGGCTCAAGAGTATCATTTTAAAACGCTCTATAAATCACTGAGCTTATTGCTCATAATCTTGGTTTAATTAATTTTTGTGGGATGAAAAGGGTTTTTTTGTTGGAAACTCTTTTCTTTGTAAGTTTTTGTGTAAATTTTTCGGGTTCTGTATCCAAAGGGTGCAAGTCAAACATATTTTTTTTATGTAAAGCTAGATTACTTACTAAAAGAAAATTCAAGTTCGTACCTACGAGCTAGATACATTATCCTTCAACGAAAAAAATTTAAAAACTTAGTCGCATCTATTTACGAGAAATGGTTCGGAACGACGACGTGAAAATGTTTTCGATCCTCGCGATGTTTTCCTTCTCGGGTTAGAACTCAATTTATTTTTGAGAATTTTACAATTTAATTGTCTAACTACTAGAAAACTTTTGACTTTACTACACTCCTAGTAGACCACTGCAATGCTCAGGGACGTCAAATAAATAATAAGAGCCATTAAAAGTGCATTAGCGCGAGAATCGCTTAGAAATGCAAATTTTATAAGTAAATGCACTCGTGATGTGTCCTGTGCCAACGAGTACGGTGGCCATAGGTAAAGGAATAATTAGGATACTAGATACTTATTAGTTTAATTTTAAACTTATTAGTTAAATTTACACTTGCATGCACCCAGACAGGTGGGCCAAAATGGTGACTGGTTGGATCCCGGTGGATGTCAGGCGACTACGAGGCAGGCCTAAAAAGCGCTGACGCAATGATTTTGACGTCTTTAGGAAGGATTGGGGAGAACTCGCACAATATCACAGAGAGTGGAGAGTGACGGGGGCTTTGACCCAGCTGTGGGACAGCATAGGCTAAATAAAAAAATCCACTACTGGGCAAAGGATCTCCTATATGTAAGCTAATTTCATTATAAAAATGATGGTTAAATTATCTATCAGTACAAAAAGTCGTCGTTATTTATTAATAAATAAATTAATATACTAAGCTATTTATTTTTTGCTCTGTTTAATAAGTTTATTTTTAATTAGAAGTTTATTTTTATGACAGTTTTTGTTTGAATGAATATTAATATTTAACAGTAGATAGGTAAAAAATAACAAAATCATCATCACCGTCTCAGACTGACATTCATAACATTGCTGAACTGAACATAAAATAAACAAAATAATAATGTGCAAATTAATTAAATACAATCATACCAGCCCCTTGCCTCATTGTGTGTTTTCCTTATAAGCGGCCAATGGGGCTGTTTAAAAATCAATACACATCAAATAACATTTTCAGATCGCATGGTCACCTTATCAGTCATCTAATCAATATTAATGTTTGGAATGATGTTTTGAATATTTTAAACCGAGATACAACTTATCTTGTTTCTTTATATAAATGTCAATATTTGAGTCTGTGGCCCTTACTAATAAACTTGATATAAAGTTATGTCATGCATAAACTAAAAATTTGTATGGTTATTCATAGGTTATGCATGACATAACTTTATGTCAAGTTTATTAGTAAGGGCCTGTATGTTTAAATGCTTTCAGGAACGTTTTTCGAGATAAAAAGTAGCCTATATGCTATTCTGGAGTTATATCTTTCACCTTACCAAACATTCTAAACTGTTTCGTCGTTTGAGCCATACAAACATCCAAACATCTAAACAAACTCACAAACTTTTAGCTTTATTATATGAGTGGGAAGTGGGATGGGATGGGATGGGATTTAGAGACTTTGAACAGAATAATTTGAAGATCAAACATCTTGTGAACAGATCACGAATAACAGATTACCTACTAATTAGTATAATCCACATAGCACAGGCCATTAGCCCACTAAGTACTCGTAGTTCGATAAATTAGGTCAATTTGTAGACGTGACTTTGAGTAGTACAGTTTAAATTTTCCTTAAGGCACCAATGATAATAGTATTTGAAAAATTGGAAGGAAATGGCTCTAAATCTAGCCACTGACCATGTTGTTTTGGGTTTAACCTTCTGCTGGTCGTAAAAAACAGGAGCAAAATTAGTTTTTAAGACTTCCAAGTGATTCGGCGGTCCTACTGAATAAAGCCTTTTGATTTAGACTGTATTTGTAACTCACGAGGCGGGACATGTGTAAGTAGATTTGTTTTTGTGTGCGTAAGCGATACCAATCGCTCATAAGCGATACCATGCGCTTGTAAGCGATACCAAGCGCTCATCCGTCCACTCATCATCCGAACCCTCTTATCTCTTACATTCCAGAGTATCCAGTTGTCTACGTGAGGCCAGAGCGGCCACCCGATGTCGGCGCCCGCAATAGGCGGAAGTTCGTGTTCACCCCCAGACGGCCAAGAAACGTTCTTGGTGATCCAGATGACGATATCACTCTCGCCAATGGTGAAGTGATACCGTCATCTAGTGATGACAGATAGGTAGGTAAATTCTCTCCGGCAACAGCCCGAGCCGAGGTTCGTACCTATTATAGGTGCCCTTGCGCATGTTGTCGTAACTTCTCTCTAGGCGTCTCGGCACCTTCAGTGCCCGCCATAGTCCGGTAACACTAAAACGGCCTCATAGGCCATTAGTATTAGGCCCTCCGAAAAAAAAAAAAAAAAACATCCGTCCATGGAGCGTTCCGACGCTAATCCACACAGAAACAACTTGCATGTGCATCTACACACAATTATGACCAACCCATGGAAAAACTATAGGTGTTTCAATCACGCCTTATCCATACTATACTAATTTAATCCATACTAAAATGTAATATTTTTTTATTTTTTTTTTTGGGATAAGGGCTGATGATGATTTTTATATATTTTTATATTATAAATGTGAAAGTAGCTCTGTCTGTCTGTTTGTTTGTTACGCTTTCACGCCCAAACCGCTGCCCAAACAGATTAAGCTGAAATTTGGCATAGTCAAAGGTTGTATCCCAGGGAAAGACATAGGCTACTTTTTATAACGAAAAAATTAAAAAAACCACCGCGGTAGCGCAGCTTGTCATAAATAAAATCAAGCAACTTTGCTTTGGGAGTAGGCAGCTAGGCAGATACCACGGATATCCACCTGCATCGATCCTGACACACATCTTTTGCCTCATTCACTTTCATTATAAGTGAATGATTTAGATAATTATGTTAACGTTTATTTTGTACAAAATATGTGTTTACATAGTGTTTAGAAGTAGGTAGGTACTTACATAGGGACTTAACATTAATAGACCAATCAGTGGCGTAGCTACCGGGGGGTATGCTGTACTGTGCACCGGGGCCCCCAAGCTCAAGGGGCCCTCGGACTCTGAGTCAGAACCCCAGAGTCAGGAAGGTTTTGTTTAGAAAAAAAAAATTAAGTAACTACTTACAGTCAGCCCAGAAAACGACGAAAAATTCAAAATACGTTAACATTTTGCCACACCCTGCATATTTTGACTTGATAAAACCTAAAAACCTAAACCGGTTAGTTAGGGCCCCAGTTTATTTTGCACCAGGGCCCTTGGCTACTAGCTACGCCACTGACCAATGACAGTTAGTAAATTAGTTAAAAGTGTGTATGTATGATTTGTATGAAACTTGGAATAGGTATAGATATGATCTGGAATAACATAGGCTATATTTAAAAAGTTGGTACCACGCGAGCGAAGCCGTGGGCGGTAACTAATGTATGAACTCTTTTTTTCCAAGTTTATTGACTCTACTTCCTTATAACTTTCACAAACCGTTTTAAAAAAATACTTTTTTATTGTGATATGCAAGAAAAAACGTTTATTTTGGACAATAGGAGGAAAATGAGATACAGGGTGATTAATCTTACTCATGCCTTTACATCTTTTTTAAATGATTATACGAAAATATGTGCGAAAAAGTGTGTTGGTAGAGTAAGAGTCGTGTAGGTAGGCTACTTTTTAAAACCCAACTTAAAAAAAAGCTGTTATAGGTTCCTGAGTTTGAAGTTTATAGTTGTGTTGTAGATTTATTTAGTGGGGACCAGTATGACCTATTAAAGTTGTCTTCGTATCGGTGATGACGTCTAAAAAAAAAGTAGTAGTGATAGTCAAAGTTTCCTCTTTGTATTTTTGTTTTTATGTAATTTTGGTCCAAAACATTTTTTTATTTTTATTATTATAAAAGCCTGAAGTAGAGATGGGCAGGACACTTGTCTAGAAGAGATGACGGCCGGTGGACAAATGCAGTGACAGAATGGTGGCCAAGAGACGCACATCGACCACGGGGCAGATCACCAGCCCGTTGGTCAGACGACATAGTCGGCGTAGTTGGACGACAATGGATGAAGATAGCACGGAACCGAGAGGAGTGGCGGGTTAGAGAGGAGGCCTACGCCCAGCAGTGGGTTATTGATGATGATGATGATTATTATAAAAAAATTCTTAATTAACAGCCAAGTTTTAGTAGTACCACAGATAATATGCATTATGGAACAATGTGAGGTAGAGCTCGCCAAAATAGAAGTCAAAAGAGAATCATTACGACAGACGACCTCTCTGGCGCAGCGAGCGAAGGTCCGCCTACGACGCAGAAGGTTGCGGGTTCGATCCCCGCCACGGGACAAATGTTTGTATGACTCTACAGATATTTGTCTCGGGTCTGGGTGTTTCTATGTACAATATGTATGTATTTACAAACAAAAAGTATATAAGTAGTATATCAGTTATCTGGTTCCCATAGTACAAGCTTTGCTTAGTTTGGGGCTAGATGATGCTGTGTGGAAAATGTCCAGCATTATTATTATTAGTGATTAAGTATTAAATAAAATCAATAGTAAATTTTTACACCCTGTAAAAAGAGGAAGAGATTTTGTATCACACAAAATTATGCAGTCATGGTTCATTACACTCAAATATTAAGATTCATAACACGTAAGAGAAAAATAACAGTTTTTAAAGGTATTCCCGATATTCTTGATTCGTGAGTCACTTGTTACTTTTAAGAGCTGGTACACACTAAGCGTTTTTAAGCGCGCGTTAGACGCACGTATTAAGAGTTTTGTTAGAAGCGTGCGTTTCTTCATAGATAAAAAAATATAAAAGATTTATTTGACACACACAATATTTTAACACAAACAAACACAAAAACAAAGACAAGTAACAAGTAGGTGCATAAGTAAAAACAAACTAGAAAAAAAGAAATCAACAAAATTGTTACAGTGCGTAACTAATACCACCTAATACAAGTAGTCGGGCACCTACATAAGTGTGTGCTGTAGTGAGCCAAAAAGGTCCAGTCTCAGCTTATTCATCGCGTAGGTGTGTGTGATATTCTAAACGTGAGAACCTATAATTGGCTTTCTGTTTATATAAATTCACCTAATTGAGTTAATTTAGCTGTTGGTTTTCCTAATAATCTATCTATTATTATAAGAATCTTTGTCCTGACTGACTGACTGACTGACTGACTGATAGACAACCCAAGCAACACGTAAGCCAGATAATAGCAAAATTAAGCACCAATTGGCAGTTTATAGTTTCATTACATCTTTAAAAAAGCTGACGTGATAGCTTTATCTTGAATAATACACTATTTAAACTTTAATTACACTGAAAGCTTGATAAGTTCTGCATAAAATTGTTTTTTTTTTTTTAATCTGAATACTAATAATATTTGCTACTGTTAAGTTAACGATATTCAAATAAAAGTGACTGAGACAGCTAGTAGCTACATAACAGCGGAAAATTCAGCTTTGTGCTGTACAACTTTGATAAATATTTCAATTAAACAGCTTGCTTCTGAATAGTTTATTGTTTGATTTCTTTAAGCTGCACAACCCGTCAAATCGTACTCATTTATTCAGAATATGGATATTGATTACTCTTTTAGCGTTTAACCAGCTAACTACTGCATAAATGAATATGACTACGATCCTATGACAATCTTATAGCGAGAGAAGCGCACTAATCCTTTTTTGTGTAGCTCAAAGTGGTAAATATTATGAATAATAGATGTTTATGTATCTAATCACTGGTTATTGAAGAAATACAATGTTTTTATGTAAGAATGTCAAACTTATTTTATAATTAATGACAAGATGTCTAACAGTGAAACGTGTAAAAATGACTCAAATTCATGGAGAAAAAGAAAAAGGACAAGCGGCTGTAAAAGATTTATTGGGTGTGATTAATCATAGATTTCCTGGAATTTTACCGACAGATCCTAGAACTTTATTGCAATCACCGAGACAAATAATGATTAAAAATATTGAAGGTGGAGGGGAATACTGGCATAACGGCCTCACTAAACCATTGCAAAACGTTTTGAGTACTTGGCTTAATATTCCAAACACCATTCATTTAAATGTAAATTTTGATGGATTGCCAATTTTTAAAAGTTCCAAAAAAGAATTTTGGCCTATTCTTTGCAATATAAATGAAAAAACTGATCTACAGCCAATCATTGTTGGTGTTTATTATGGATCTGGTAAACCGAAGAGTTTAAATTTGTATTTAGAAGATTTTGTCACTGAAATGGAAACCTTACTAGAAAATGGATTGCAGATAATTAAAGAAGGCACAGTATTAACAGTAGCTATCAAAATAAGGTGCTTTATTTGTGATTCTCCTGCGAGGGCATTTATAAAAGGTATTTTTATTTATTAACTGATTGTCATAACTTTACATATGCATGCATACCTATCCGCTATTCCGCTATAATTAACGCTAACATTTATTTTCAGGTGTTTCCAATTTCAACTCTAAGCATGGCTGTCTAAAATGTACAACAGTAGGTGAATACTCACATCAGACCCATACAGTTGTGTTTCCAAACTCAAGAAGCCCTAAGAGAACAAACGAAGGTTTTAGGATGAAAAGCTATGGAAATCATCATAAAACAGACACCCCTCTGTTAAAATTACCTATTGATATGATCGAAGACTTCCCGGTTTCTGATTCATTGCATCTCGTGGATTTAGGTGTAATGAAACGGTTGCTCGTTGGGTGGCGCGATGGTAATTTTCCCAAGCTTCTAACAAAGTGGAGAGCGCATGATACGCAGAAAGTTACGCATTTTTTACTTACTTGTAAACTTCCTTCTGAAATACATAGATGCGTGCGGGGGTTAGATGAGCTTCTTCATTGGAAAGCAGTAGAATTTAGATCGTTTTTTTATTACTTGAGCATTGTAATTCTTCCAGACGTGATGTCAAAAGAATCATATGAACATTTTTTATATCTTTTCTGCGCGCTTACTATTTGTTCTTGCCGAAAATACAGTTCACTACTAGATTTATCTTATGAATTAGCATTGTACTTTGTAGAAAACTTCAAAAACTTTTACGGTAACTATATTACAAGCAATATTCATAACTTAGTACATGTTACTGATGAAGTTCGTAAATTTGGGCCTATAAATACATTTAATTCGTACCCATTTGAAAATAAGCTTCATGTCATAAAAATGATGTTAAGACATGGAAATAAGCCGTTAATGCAAGTAGCGAAAAGGCTGTCAGAATGCAGTGAACATAGTCATTTAAAAGATGGAAGTCAAACTAAATTTCCGATAATAACAAAAAGTAGACAAAACAAAATAGTAGAGTTTGAGACATTCAAAATTTCACAAAAATCGCAAGATAAATACTTGATGACTACAGATGGCCAGATTATAGAAGTGAAAGAGATAACTGACACAAATATTATAGGCTACAAAATTGAAAACTTGTCTGACGTTTTTCAAATTCCTATAAAGTCATCTTATCTTAATATATTTAAAGCAAGTTTATCTGATGACAACCACATAACAGTTAATGTAAATTTTGATAAAGTCAGTTACAAATTAGTAGCTACGGCACATAAGGACGAAATTTATTTTGTTCCTCTATTACATACGGTAAAAGAATAGTTACTCAGTCATACAAAACACACACACGAACACCTACACAAATACAAACACATCAACACATACCTACTGACACACAACACACACACCCTACAGTCACACACAGCTACTCACACCACTTACTTTATTACTATAATTATATTCTAGGAAATAATTTGGTGTTGTACTAATTAACTAAACTAAGTGTGGATTTAAAAAAATAAAATCAAACTTGAAATCAAATATGTATGTGTTTTATTAGAAATTATTATCAATTGAAAATCTCATAATAATAAGATAAGATTATTATTTCTTAATAATCTTACACTTATCTATTAAGTAATACAATGTGTTTTGTGACTTTTCCTTTGAGGATCTTTCCTCAACTTTGTTCAGTTTTATGTGTAGGTTCTTACCTACACATAAAACTGAATAACTTTTTCAAAAAAACACGGATCCGGAAACGAAAAGAAATTTTCAACCTACCATACAAAAAGCCCGATCAGCTGACTAACAGCTTGGGAGGGGAGATCGAAAATTTTTTTTCGCTTCCGAACCCATCCTTGGGGAAAGTTGTTAAGTTTAATAGTCAGAACTCACTTTAAAAATTTGTCCAAATAATTCAAGTTCACCCTGTAGAACGCATCGTTCGTGCTGGCTGCAACTTATTATACCTACTTATAAATTCACGTAAATATTATCTACTGTTCAAAGAAAACAAAAATAACTAATAATAATATTGATTTAAATAATCATAAGTAATGTAATGAAACACGTGAATAAGCTTATCATATTCAATAATCAACTTTTAAGGAGGAACCTGGCCCCTGAAAAATAAAAAGTTTTTTGACCTCCCACAGAAATCTGCTAGCCTCTAGGCTAGCAGATTCGTCCATTTCAGTATTAACCTAGTTTTTGTAATCACTTGCACTTATACCTACAACAGTCTTCATTGCCTGAACTAACAAAATCAGTTCGTACACAAATATTAAAAAAAAAACACGATAGAAAATCAACAGTAATTTAACAAATATTCAAAAGTAGACCTATTTATCAAAATCTCCAACAAGATGAGAAAAACAAGACATAAAAATGTACTCAAGTAAAAAAATAAATTCCTACTTTTCACGTGGACATTCGGCGATATTTTTGGACGATATTCGGATTATTACAAACATCAGTCTTGTTTTTAATTGAACTTACATTTTTACGTTGGTCGTTATTATTTATGTTCTGTTTAACTGAACGGCTTGAATTGGCTTCACTGAAATTAAGCGTCTTATTTTCTGCGACTTTATCAGTTTCATATAATTTGGATGTACTAGGGATGCTTTCTCTGTTATTTAGAATTCGATAATTTTTTAATTTATCATTTCCGCTACGTCTTGGGCTGGTTTCGCTATTATTTGATGCCTTATCTTCCTGAATGATACTATCTATGGCTGCACTATTTGGGCTGACTTCGCTATTATTTAGTGCCTTATCATTTGAATTCTGTGTTATTGTACTTATGGGGTTTGCTACACTGATATTTAGTGTTTCTTCTTTGTCAACTTCACCAAGTTTATGTTGCCCATTTTTTGGTTTTGTGGTCCTTTTGCATTTTTTACTAGATTTACGGATGTTTTTCGTGTCTTTTCTTTTTAATGCGTTTCTTAGCACTGACTTTAAAAAATCTTCATTACTTTCTACTGAGTATGTGATGTCCCAGTATCTAACCATCTCAAAAAAAAATTTGATGATATTTTTGTAAGCCTTAAATCCAATTTTTACTTCATCTCCTCGACTACCTCCAGTCCAAGAACACTTGCACAAGAATTCTTTAGAGAACAGAGAATCTAACAATCTGTATGCACAGTTAGATCCACTTCCTTCCGCAACAGAGCATAAAATTGAATACTTTTCCTTTAGTTTATTAAATATATTAGGGTCTGACAATTCATTATCAAATCTTTCCAGGTCTGCGACATTGTTAATGGGTTCCATGGAAAATCTTTCATTTTGGGTTCCACCAACTTGAGCAAGTGTGCATACAAACGGACTCCTATTTTCATTTATTTCTTCTAGCTGAACTGAAATTTCTGCTAGTTTTTTCATGATTTTTTCCTGATTTTGCGTAATAACAGTTAATAATTCGTTTGAAACCTTGATTTGATCATTATTGTCATATACTGTGGATGCTTGTTGTACTGTTTCATGTTGATGATCTTGAGTTAAAACCTGATAAACTTCGCCGTTAATACCATGAGCTTCAATGACTTGATGTTCTGTAACTGTACTTGTATTTCCAGCATCAACCTGTAAAAAATATAACAAAAACATGAAATATTTTAAGTACCAAAAAAAAGAAATGTTTTACAAGAAACAAAATTATTACCAGGTTAATAAATTAGATACTGTATCACATTTTTTTGTTGTATGTTTATATGTTTTATTTGGTTTATATGTTGTATATGTTTTATTCAGTTTCTTATAACTTTTTTAGAAGTATGTATGTATGTATTTTTTTTTGAATTTTTGGTTTTGGATTTGTTGGAGTAACCTTTAGGTGTTGAGGACGGGTACACGGTGAGTGGATGAGTGGTGAGTGGATGAGTGGTGAGTGGATGAGTGGTGAGTGGATGAGTGATGAGTGGTGAGTGGATAAGTGGTGGGTGGATGAGTGGTGGGTGGATGAGTGGTGAGTGGTGAGTGGATGAGTGATGAGTGGTGATTGGTTGAGTGGATGAGTAGTAAGTGAACGAACGTCAAATTTGTTCATTATGATTAACAAATTTGACGTTCATTATGAACTTTGGCAGTTAGTAGAAAACAAAAATTATATATTACAAAATCATATTAAAACTAAAATCTACTTTTATAAACATTTCACGTTACAAACTTTTAAAACAAAATCAACACATGCATAAACAAAATACAAATGAGCAAAAGGCAAATAATTAAATAAAGTAGGCTCAAGTATCAAGCCGTGTCAGTTCACTCATAATTTCGCCGCTTCGCGCTTATCGCTGTGTGCGTGAGCCGTGTTTGTGTAGTAGTAAGACTCAATACCTAAAATTGAAGCGCGTCAATTCGTGAATGCGTCCTTAAGCATAACTTAACATACTGGCTGCATCCAAACCTACTACACTGTGACATACTTAATATAAGTTATCTTAAAAAGAAGGTAGGTACCTAGTTGGAGTTAGGTAATAAAATTGTTTTGCTTTTTGATGATAAAGTAACAAAAATATTCCTTACCAAAAATTCTGCAATAGCATTAAAATTTGGATGTTGCGGAATTGATCTGACTGCTTGCTGGCTTTCTTCAAAATCAGTGTCTTCGGTATCTGTTCGATCTAACATTCTATTTAATTCAGCTTCGGCGTCTTCATATGAAAGAAAGTTTGATCGCTTCAAGACGCAGTCAGTTGTCGCCCAGTCTCGTTGGGGGACAACATTAGCATTTTTTGAAAGTATATCGCCATTTCTTTTGGGCCAGCGCAACTTTCCCCTAGTTTCCCAGGAGGCAGGCACAGTCGACAGCTCAACCCGACCTCTGCGACGCGTAGCCACTATTTTGAACATTTTTCTAAAAACAAAGAAACTGTGATACCTATTGTTACTGAACAAAAGTAATTTTCTTTATGAAAGAGAGTTAGTAGACAGTATCTCTAATACACGCCGAGAAATACGAGCTTATTTTTAATACCGGGACTGTGATAGGTACCTCTACCTACGTGTAAACAAACGCCCCGCGAGCCCGACAAAGATCTGGGTCTGCGTGTGCGCGCAGGACCTCTCTCTTAAGTTTGGACTGACCGACTGACGTTAACTAACCGCGCGCCGCGCGCGCTAGGCTGCTAGCTGGCGCCGACAGACGCCGCCACTGTACTTAGGGGCCATCCATAAATTACGTCACACGAATTTCTTGATTTTTGACCCCCTCCCCCGTCCTTGTCACAATTAATAGATTATAATGGTTGAAATGTGACGTCACGAAATTTAAGACCCCTCCCACCTCCTTGTCACACAATGTCACACTTCGTTGACCCCCTCCCTCCCCCTTAACATGCGACGTAATTAATGGATGGGCCCTTAGCTATGTTTATGTAATCGCGGTTAGCAAGTAATTTCGCCAGTCACACTCGCGCGAGACATAAATAAATATGATAGGTAAATTAAAAACTAATTGCAATTTAAAGAAACTCAATGGATGTATTTTTCTTCAATAGAACCGATGATTATAGAACCCTAATAATCTGAATAAGAGTACTGAGACGGACAGCTTAGAACCGTTTATCAGAACTGCGATATAAAACGTACTGTTAACCAAAAAATATCTGGATAAGACAGTTACAAGTGACCTGTTACGCAGACATGTATAACAAATCGTCTGCGTGAACAGCTTATATTCAAAATGAACATCGTCGCCATTATTTATACTAACATAACCTCTCTTTTCTAAAACTAAACGATGTTATTACAAATAATAAATAGATGTGTTTATTAAAAAACATTTGGGTAGTATTCAAATACCTACCTAATTGTTTTCTACCACTTTGATTGGTAACAATTGAAAAAATATTTTATTCGTCGAATAGGGTTAATTTAGGTCAATTGTTTATTTTTTTAAACTGGTTTTATCTTGTGGCGCTCGAAAATTTTACTATAAACTTATATATATTCTCACAGTAAAGTAGCATGCGTTTTAATAATTGTATTGTTATCAAAAACATTTTAGCAAAAATTACTTACCAATATTTATAATTTCTTCCAGAGCGGTGCCACCATCACTTGGAAATTTAACGCAAAATATATGTGATCACAATTAATTATAAGAAACAAAATGCTGATTTTGTACTTTTAATTACATAAATTCTTTATAAAACAACGACAAAGATCTGAATTATGAAAATTATCTGAATATCAGAGTTAAATGTTTTCATCTGCATAATAGAGTTTTAAATTCTGAATAAAGGGTCGATCAGCTTTTATGCAGAAGTTAACCAACCTTTCTGTTTATATATCCAGCTGGTATCCAGCTATTAACAAAATGTTATTCAGATTAAAGCGATTTATTATGTGCCCAAATTGCTTGAATATCGCCTGTATAAGCGCTTATACAAACCTTATCCCTACATCTTTTACAGCGCTTAGTCAGCAGAATTGCTATAATATAAAAGTTAATCAGCTAGTTTGTGTTGCTTGGGAACGTACAGCCTAAACCGCTGGTCGTAGAGACTTGAAATTTTGAGGGTATGTCCGTCTTGGTGCGTAGGGGTGTACTAAGAAGGGATTTTTTGAAATTCAACCCCTAAAGGGGTGAAAAGGGGTAAAAACGATTGTATGAAAAATCGTATTCCTGGCACTTGGAGACATGAAATTTAGAATTATGATAGTTCAACGCTTTTAATGAAAGTCTACATTCAAAAAAATTCAAAACTACCCCTAGAAGGGGATGTAGGGGGTGTTAATGTTTGTATGGGGTTTTTTGAATGCGTGGTCCGATTTGCTTGAAACTCTGTATGATTATTTAAAAATGTAAATAAAAAAATTCCGCACTCTAATAATTTCATAACTACCCCTAAACTGGGGTGAAAGGGGTGTTAAAGTTTGCGTAGGATTTTTTAATACGTGGTTCAATTTGGTCGAAACTCGGTATGAGTATTTAGCAGTAGTGTAATAAAAATAGCTGCATGTTTTTTTTTCAAAATCTACCCTTTAATGGGGGTGAAAAAGGGGAAGTACAGTACAGATTCTATGGGAGCCATAAGTCCATTGGGAGTGGAAGTGGGGTATTTGGGGAAGGGATAACGTATAAGGGATAAGCGGGAAAAAGTGGAATGAAGCGGGACAAACCGGGAGAATGCGGGATAATGCGGGGGGAAAAGCGGGATAATGCGGGGGGAAAAGCGGGATAAACAGGAAAAAAGCTGGATAATGCGGGATAAACCGGGAAAAAGCGGGATAATGCGGAAAAGGCGGGGGAAAAGCGGGATAAACTGGAAAAAAGCAGGATAATGCGGGATAAAGCGGGGGGAAAGCAGGTTAAACTGGGAAAAAGCAGGATAATGCGGGATAAAGTGGGATAAAGCGGGGAAAAAGCGGGATAAACCAAGAAAATGCGGGAGAATAGGGGGATAAACTGGGAAAAAGCGGGGTAATACGGGATAAAGCTGGGGAAAAGCGGGATAAACTGGGGAAAAGCAGGATAATGTGGGATAAAGTGGGGAAAAGGTAGGATAAACCGGGATAAAGCGGGGGAAAAGCGAAATAAACTGGGGAAAAGCAGGATAATGCGGGATAAAGTGGGAAAAAAGCGGGATAAACTGGGAAAAATCAGGATAAAGTGGGGGAAAAGCAGGAAAAAGTGGGATAAACCGGGAAAAAGAGGGATAATGTGGGGGAAAAGTAGGATCAAGCGGGAAAAAGTGGGATAAACTGGGAAAAGACAGGATCATGCAGGATAAAGTTAGGTAAAAGCGGGATAAAGCAGGGAAAAGGCAGGATAAAGCGGGAAGAAGCTGTATAATGCGGGAAAAGCGGGGTAAACTGGGAAAAAGAGGGATAAAGCAGGGAAAAAACGAGATAATGTGGGATAAAGCGGGATAATTCGGGATAAAGCGTGGAAAAAGCAGGAAAAAACGGGATCAAGCGAGAAAAATGGGATGATGCGGGATAAAGTGGGGGGAAATGGGATAATGTGGGATAAGTGGGAAATAACGGGAAAAAATCATAAAATCATATTCCTGGCACTTAGAGACATGAAATTTAGAATTATGATAGTTCAACAGTTTTAATGAAAGTCTGCATTCAAAAAGCTTCAAAACTACCTACTACCCCTAGAAGGGGGTGTTAATGTTTGTATGGGGTTTTTGAATGCGTGGTCCGATTCGCTGGAAACTCGCTATGTGTGAGTACTGAGTAATATTTTATATATTTTTTTTTTACTCCACTATAAAGGGGGTGAAAGAGGGAGTAACAGTTGCTATGAGAACCATAAGTCCTAAAAACTTGAAACTTGGAGGGTACATTCTTCTTCTGCTGCATTTTAGGATTTCGTAGGGGTGGGGTGAACTTTTGTATTTAGGGGGTGGGTTGAAAGGGAGGGCTGTAAATAATTCCTGAAACAGGGTGTTGGCGGTGATTAAGTATGTGTGGTATTTCTTAAGTGGGAGTGAGATTGGAAGTGGGGTTTAATGGATTTATGGATTTATGGATTTGTGAGTTTATGGGGGGGCGGCAGATTAAAATGTGAGAGTGAGATTGTGAGTCACATTAAGAGTGAGAGCGAGATAAGGGTTAGATTAAGGGTCAGATTTAGAGTGAGATTAGGACTCAGACTCAGTCATCAAAGTTGAACTTGCAGTCACAGTCACTCAGTTTAGTTAATGTGATGAAAAGCTTAAGCTTACTCAAGTGATAAGGGCTATGTTGATATGTACCACGTGAACGAAGTCGCGGGCGTTCCGCTAGTAATTAATAAACAAATAAAATAAATATATTATTGGACCACATAGTTTTTTAAACCCGCGTTACCAAAGAGCGCGCTTTAAAAATGTGTACCTACTAGGGGTAATGCTACTTATAATTTAATTCATTGCATAGTACAGTCAGCGACAGAAGTTCATTAACAATTAGACTTTCAAGTTTCATTTTCATCATGTTATGTTAAAAAAATGAATGATTTTTGTACAAACAGCAATACTGCCAGGCAAAGAATCATACAAATCAAAATTATGATTAATATTAATCAAACGACGGGTTTCGAAGATTATAGAAGATTTTAAAACACCAAAAATTTCATTAACATTCATTCATTCTCATTTTCAGTACCTATTTTATATTATGGAATGACGACTTGCCTTCCGTCAAGTTGTTTATGCTTTTTCTCACTTAAATGGTTGCCTGCAAGAGATCGCTTTTGGTTATAAGGCCGGCAGTTGTCTACCTATAAGTTCAGTGTCTTTCTTGTATGTCTTGTAGGTACGTGTGGTATGCAATAAAGAATTATCTATCTATTAACTTTTGTTGCTGATCGTACAACCACTTACTACTGCGATCTTTGGCGCAGTGGGTGAAGACGGCGATGCGCTTGCAACCTGTCACGTATGGATAACTTCTGCGAAATGTGGGTATCAAATACTTATGTATTAGGACAAGTTTTTGACTATCCCCTTAGACATTCTGTTTAGGTTTTTTTGCATACTACTGCGCTTCGCGGTGTTCCCTGCAGTCAGGTTTACTTCAGTTTTCTGGTAGGTACTTATAGGTAGTAAATAAAAAAAAAATTAAATTATGTATTAAGTACTAGCTGCGTTCCCACGGTGTGACCCGCGGTCCCTCGGGATTTTTTCGTTATTTCGGGATAAAAAGTAGCCTATGTCCTTCCCTGGGATACAAACTTTAACTATGCTAAATTTCAGCTTAATCTGTTCAGCGGTTTGGGCGTGAAAGCGTAACAAACAAACAGACAGACAGACAGATAGACAGACAGACAGAGTTAAGTATAGATTTTTAAGAAGGTGGGGTAGGGTAGATACCAGTTTTAGCACATAAAATAGTCTTAGTTTAATGTTTTCTGGAAAAAAATAAAAGTTCTTTAAAGAACAATAAAAAAGTGTCCTTGGACACAATATTTTTATGAATGTCCCCTTTTTGAAGTACTTAGCCGAGTTTCCTTATTATTAAATCGTGTTTGTCTTATCTAAACCTTTGAATTTTTAACCGCCTTCAAAAAAGGAGGAGGTTCTATGTTCGCCTTTACCCATGTATATTTTTTTGTTCACCGATAATATCTCCGTCAAATTGTAGACCGCTTCTAGTTATTTTTTCTTAAAAAGAAGTTTTAAAAAAAATAATTTTAGATACTTAGGTTACTTAGGTAAATTTTCTTCCTGTGGAATTGATAATTTTTCCGTAAAACTAAAATAAACCTCATTCACACTGGACTTCCTGAGTGATGCCTTGAGAAAAAAAAACGTCGTCATTCTTTTTGTTTTTTAAAAAAAGTTGGTAATTATTAGTTTTTAAAACGTTATTTTATTTTCAAAGAGCCAGCGATAGTGCATCGACTCTATGCCTAGGGTCGCATACAACCATTTTCGGTCGCAAAATTTTAAAAACGTCGCAAATTTGCAATTTGTCGTAACAATTACGTTACTTGTGATTTTGGTTGCAGCGTGTATTAAAGGTGTTGACAATTTGTATCGAAAACATTACAGTAATAGTGTGTGTGCTTTGTGTCGATAATTTTCGTCATTTTGTTCTTCATTTTGTTCTTGACACATTGTGTGAACTTGAGTAAATTGTCAACACATTGACGACACTAGGTAACAGTAATTGTAGTAAAGATAACGACACTAATTGTTGGATTTGTCCAAACAGAAAACCAGTGGTTCTCAAGCTTTAGTGGTGCTCAGGGACTAGTTGTTTGTGCAGATGAATATAAATTACTAGCTGCGCTCCCGCGGTATGACCCGCGGTCCCTCGGCATTTTTTCGGGATAATAAATAATAAATAAATAATGCTGGACTTTTCACACAGCATCATCTAGCCCCAAAGTAAGCAGAGCTTGTGTTATGGGTACTAGATGACTGATAAACTAGATAAAAAGTAGTTAAAAATAAAATAAAAAGTAGGATAAAAAGTAGCCTATGTCTTTCCCTGGGATACAACCTTTATCCATGCCAATGTTTTTCCTAATCTGTTCAGTGAATTGGGCGTGAAAAGGTAACAAACAGACAGATAGACAGACAAAGTTACTTTCACATTTACAATATTAGTATGGAGTATAGATTAGTATGGATTGTTTTTATAACACACAACAAAGGTTAAGTAGGTACCTACTCTTAAAATAAAAATGAAAATCCAAGTTTAATTTTTTTGAATTTTATATCACATTAAAAAATGGAGGACTTTTTCGACTGTAGGAATGTCTCCTAATTTTACTCTGCATTTCATTTTCTTCCAGTTTTTCTCTGGAATGCTGTGTTCATTGCATCATAGAGCTTGTATCTCGTTTTTTTCAATGAGCGAGGTCAAAATAGGTAGGTTACATCTACCCATCCTTCTTCCGCAGAAACCTCATTAAATGGCATGTTGAGAACCACTGTGAACATAAAATAAACAAAACTCCATTTTATAAAACAGTCGCCCTGTAACAGTTCTTGACACAATTTTGAAATTTTTCAACATATTAACGTAACTGTGGGTCAAGTTTTATCATCAAGTAAATACATATTTTTTCATTGAAATTTACATAACTATCCAATATAATTAGTTTAAAAGAATACACTTTGCTTATTTTTATAGACAGTATAATATAAATCATTTATGTGGTTCGAAAATATTGTATTTTGACTTTTTTTTTATTGAAAATGATCACAATAACAGAAAACATTTGAACTATTTTATCAAATCCTACAGGCGCATCGGTAAATTTGGTTAAATTACACTAAACTGCACGATGAATTTCAATTCGCAGAATATTTTAGGTCGACTAACAAGCAAATATTACAGAATAATGTAGGTACTCACATTTTTATGATGGCGGCGAAAAATAAAATTAATGTCACAACACACCTTTCAACTAAAAAAGTACACTTCAAAATTTCTGTTCATAAATCTGGGTAGATTATAAATAGGAATGAATGAAATGAACCATTTAATGGTAAAGTGAACACAATAAGGTTGCCATGTTTCAACATGGAATCGATACGATGCGACAAAAAATACTGTTACGATTGATCCCCACTTTTCGACATTTTAACGACACATGTTTCGTAATGACGACAGAGATTTACGTAAATTTATAACCAAAAATTATTGTTACGCGAAAATTGTTACGTCATGTTAACGTAACGGCGACAAAAATGGTTGTATGGGGAGTTCAAACCCTGCCGGGGTTATCATATATATCAATAATTTTTTTAAGTAAAATTAATATGCGTTACACGAGCTTAAAACTTATCTTAAACTCCTTTATCTTTCATGAGTCAGATAAAGGAGAAGATCGCTGTCATGTCGTATAAAGAAGTAAAGGAGACCGCATTGGAAAGGGAGAGGTGGAGGAAGTTGCATCATTGCACCGACAAGAGCTGAGCTCTTAAATTTGATGATGATGATGAGCTTAAAACAATCATAACAACCTACTTTCCCCGCATTTTTTTTCAATATACTTATTCCCAATGACCCCACTAACCTTCCCATCAGCGTGGACGTTGGGAATAAAAAATCTCATCGACCCCACTACGCAAACCAATGGAGTCGATGAGAATAACAATTGTCCTCACTGACTATCTATCTATCTATCTATCTATCTAATCAGCCCACATCCACCCACTGCTGAGTATAGGCCTCCTCATTTTCACGCCACTGCTTCCGGTCCTGTGCCAGTCGAACCCAATGTTTTCCCACCACCTTTATAATGTCATCAGACCATCTGGCTGGTGGTCTGCCTGGTGTTCTGTGACCTTCGCGTGGCAACCACTCGGTAACTGCCTTTGTCCATCTACCGTCTTCCCGCCTTGCCAAGTGTCCTGCCCATCTCCACTTCAACTGCCTCCTACCTACATCCACGACTTTAGTCTTTCGTCGTATTTCGACGTTGGGTACTCGGTCTACCAGTGAAATGCCTAGCATGGCACGCTCCATGTTCCTTTGAGCAACTTTAATTTTATGCACGTGCTCTTTTGTAAGTGGCCATGTTTCAGCACCATAAGTAAGGATAGGCAGGACACATTGGTTGTAAACCTTGGTCTTAAGGCATTGCGGAATTTGAGACTTAAATACGGTTTCTAGATTTCCAAAGGCAGCCCACTGACTATTTTAATATTTTCCACTAGTTCAAAGCAGCTCTCGATTAAAACATTTACATAATGTACATACGAGTATAATAAAATATACAATTATTTACTCAGAAGCAAATAAATGTAAACATGAGTATACAAATAAGATTACTACTACCTACGAGTTAAAAAATACTAGGTCCATACTAATATTATAAATGTGAAAGTAACCTCTGTCTGTCTGTTGTTACGCTTTCACGCCCAAACCGCTGAACAGATTAAGCTGAAATTTGGCATAGTTAAAGGTTGTATCCCAGGGAAGGACATAGGCTACCTTTTGTCCCGATAAAAAACCGAGGGACCGCGGGTCACACCGCGGGAGTGTTTTTATCTTCAGTTTAGTTAAATTATGTAAGTACCTACTTATGTATATGTATGATTATTGTTTCGGTGAAGGAAAACATGGTGAGGAAACCAGGTAGTGTTCTTATAGGCGGCGATGGGCTTGCAACCTGTCACGTACGGAATACTAACTTTTGCAAGATGTGGGCATGTATTTTTTTTTTTTCCACATGATGTGGATGGTATGAGTATTGCTGTCGTTGCATACGATGGCGGAATTCAGCGGCTGGTATCAGTCCAAACAATGTATCAAATATGTGTTTGGACATGCCTCTGACTACCCCCCTTAGACATCTTCAAAGGATCTGTAATAAGTAACATAAAAATTGGTTGTCCGTAAAGTCGGTTTACTGACGATAGTTGAACGTGACAACGTCTACGCATCGCTCACTCAAGTAGGAGAGAGACGGATGTCGAACGCTGCCGAACGCAAAGGCCGATTGTGCTTCTTTGTCGCTCGTTCCGCGCTCTCGCTTGCACTTCAAGCCTTACATGGAACGCCTCAGAGCGAGGTAACGCCGCATAACGTCATGTTTTTTCGTGCGTGCAGCCGGCTCTATCGAATTATAAGACGTAGTCACGTCAAAAGATCTGAGAGAATATCTACCGCACCTTGGGGATACAGTCGTGAACCTGTTTACGTTTTTTTTTTAAGACTGGAAAATGAGGAAGGACGCCTTTTCCCTTCAGCGGAACAAGGGCTAAAAATAATAATAAACAATATTTATCCTAATTATTATAAAATAATGTAGATAAAGTCAATGTCCTAACAGTTTTAGAATAAATTAAAAAAACTGGGTTACTTTACCTGCTAGCGGTATCTTATGCAAATATTAAACCAATATAATAATAGAATCGTGTAGGTGCCGTTATTAAAAAAATACAGAACAAAATAATATAAGTAAGTATAATACGCACAATCGTTCTTTAGCTCTCTGAAGAAGGTGCGCAGAACCTTTGATGACGCCTAAAACCGTGCTATCTCGCTTACTCTACCAAACCTGCGCAATCGTCTATTGCACCTAACTTCAGATCAGAGAGCTAAAGATCCGTTGTGCTTAGTATAAGATTTGAAGTAGTTTCGCCAACTTTAAACGACCTATGTGGCGCAGGGGGTTGCGAGTTTGACTCTCGCGACGGGACAATGAATCCTCTTTAGATTCTGCTCCAGGTTGTGGTACACTCGTAATTCTGATTATTTTAAACCTCATAACAAAAATAATAATATTATTATAATATTATTATTATTAATAATAATAATAAGACCCTTTGAGTGAAAACGAGACCTACAAATATTTAGGCTATCAACAGTCAAAACAGATTCACACCAAAGAAATTAAAACCATAACTTTAAACACAGACTTAACTCTATTTTGAAATCAGATCTATATTCTAAAAACATAACCAAAGCAATAAACTCCTATGCTATCCCTGTTTTAACCTATTCATTTGGAATAATTTACTGGACTAAAACAGAACTTAAAAACTTACAGCGTCTTATAAATGTCACAATGACTAAACACAGAAAACACCATCCACGTGCCTGTATTCAAAGGCAAGTGTTACCAAGAGCTGAGGGTGGACGAGGCATAATCGATGTACAAAATCTACATAATAAGCTAATAAAATCATTACGAACTTATTTCCACTCAAAATCCGAGACATCCTCTTTACATAAATCAATAATTTAACTAGACCGAAAATTAACGCCGCTTAACTTAGTAGATTACACCCAGCAAAACAACGAGATACTAACTGACAGACAGACCTTAACTGCTGAATGGGCCCGAAAGTCTCTGCACGGAAGGCACCACAACGACTTGAGTCAACCCACCGTCGACAAACAGGCGTCGAACGAGTGGCTCAGTCGAGGTGAACTCTTTCCTGAGACTGAAGGTTTCATGGTGGCCATACAAGATCAGGTAATCGAAACACGCAACTATCAAAAACACATCATGTAAATTCATCTACCCACCGACAAATGTCGAAGATGTAATAGTAGCTCCGAAATAATTCAGCATATAACGGGAGCATGTAAATCAATCGCTTAAACTGACTACAAGTTCCGGCACGACCAAGTAGCCAATATAATTAACCAAAAGCTAGCATTGAAATACAAGCTTGTAGACACCTCAACAAAACCAACACCCTACTATAAATATGCTCCCGAAACTGTGCTGGAGAACTCAACACACAAACTCTACTTTGATAGAGCCATACTGACCGATAAAACCACTCATTTCAATAGACCAGACCTAACTCTTGTTAATAAAACCAACAACACTGCACTCCTCATAGACATTGCTATCCCGAACACCCACAACCTACAGAATACGATAGCAGAAAAGCTTTCGAAATACGTAGACCTCAAAAACGAAATAAGCCGTATGTGGAGACTAGATAAAGTTTCCCCATAGTTTTATCTTCAACTGGTGTAATCCCTAACCAACTATTTCAATCTCTTGCTTTGCTAGACCTGCCAAAACATACGTTTGCACTTATGCAAAAAGCAGTGATTTTAAACACTTGCAGAATTGTGCGCAAATTTTTGCAAACCGACCTGTCCAGCAACGAGCTGTTACCACCCGTTGTTAGGTCTCAACCCACGAGACCAAATGACACGCACTTGGCTTAGGCCCGTGTTTGTCTAAAAACCACCGATCCTGATGGGTCGAGCAGATAAAAATCTACACAAAATAATAATTAATAATAATAACGAACCGAGCGGTCTGATGCGTGACGATGGCAAGCGCCCCGACGGCATGACTCTTGTCCCTTGGGAGAGGGGAAGGCCTTTGGTGTGGGACGCTACTTGCGTAGACACCCTTGCGCTTTCCCATCTACCGGGGACATCCGTTAGGCCTGGCGCGGCGGCAGATTCGGCTGAGGATCTCAAAAGGCGCAAATATATAAATCTTGATAGGGTTTATATATTTGAACCATTTGGGGTTGAGACCCTAGGTCCGTGGGGTTCTGGAGCCCTTCGGGTTTTCAAAATTCTTTCAGGGCGTCTGGTCGAAGCGACGCGTGATCCGAGGGCTGGCACATTTTTGGCTCAAAGGATCAGCATTGCCATCCAGCGTGGTAATGCCGCCAGTGTTTTGGGCACGCTTCCGACTGACAGTGACCTGGATCAGTTGAGCTATCTATAGATCGTTTCTAACGATCCTTAGATAGCTTGACTAATCCTGTTGTATTTTGTAAATATATGTAAATATGTAGTAGCTTAGTTTCTGTAAATAAATGTTAATAATAATAATAATACTATTTATATTATATTAAGATATCTTAAATTAATGAAGCGAAATATTTGTAGTGTCTCTGTCTACCGCTACAGGACGCTACGGGACGGATGCTACGGGAAGGTGTGTTGTATAAGTAAAGTTAATGTATGGACTTCAGCCGCACTAAGAGTCACTAAAGGCTACATAAACCATTCCTTAATAAAGGTTTTTCATAATATAAAACTGTTACCTTATTATTCGCGTTCGTTTTTCGTTCGTTCGATGAATATTCGGATGCTTCTTACTACGAGCTCCTTTGTGTTCGGTCAATAAGATCAACGTTAATACACGGTCCTAATCTAGGACCAAATATTCCAAACCGAAAAATTGGCCCTTGAAGTCAGAAATCGTAGTAAATATCTGAATATTCATCAAACGAAAGAAAAAAAGAACGAGAATACGGCCCCTGGTAAAACTTTAGTGTCTATGAGTATCAACATAATTTATAGTAGGTACTAGCCTCTTAGGCATATGATTCGAACCCATGAACTTTACCGAGAGAATTTTTTTGATGCAATTCTAGAATCTTTGTTGAAAATTCTGCGGTATTACGCATATTTTGAAAACAAGAGCTACATAAACCTGTTTTTTCTTTTAAATCTGTTTCTGTAATACCTAGTATAACAAAAAATGACTCATTGTCGGTCTGTTTGTTATTCTACTGAGTTACGACTGCAATGTGAGACGTATTGCGATCATGAATATAACTTAGTCACTCTGAATAAAGAATGCATCTTCTTTAAATTATTCTTGTTTTGATGTGAAGTACGAGTATGTACTAAATGAGCATTTTGAACATGGAAGTATTTCAACCGATACGATATCGTATCGCACTGTAATTATTTACGTGTAAACTGTCATTGGCTAAACAAATCGAGCCATCTTTAGAGCAGAATCTTACATAAGCAAAGGTTTGTGAGAATGGATGTATGGAATTTGTTACTCATTCACGTAAACGTTTCTGAATAGATTTGACTAACACAGAGATCGATTTTAGTATAGAATAGCATATACTTATAAGCTACTTTTGATCCCAGAAAAGCAAAGAGTCCATCTGACTATAGACTAATTGCGAATGGTCCCCGCAGGCTATTCTGTCGCCTGTCTGTCACTAGTTCCTTCGAACCAGTGTGGTGAAAGAAATGCACTTTTTGTCGATAGAGACAAACAACATAATTAATTTAATTAATTAAACATTTTCCCAGCAGTGGGATGAAAAAGGTTGATGATGATGATGATGGGACAGATGGGATCTCTAACAGGACAGAACCAAAAATTTTAAAAAATCATCTTACAAAGCTGGATTTGAACCCACATCCAGGACAGAACCATTCATTCTCGTAAGTTGAAATATTACAACATATTTATTTAAAGAAAAACGGAATGCAGCATTATGGATAATACCATCCGAATCACAAACACGATGACAATATGCAGTTACAATATTTGGACGGCACTATGCAGCATGCACTAATTCCAATTTATGTTCCCGATAAGCTTCAGGTAGAGATGTGACATCATCGTGTGACATTGACGGTTTTAAATTAATTCAATAACTGTTTTTTTTGACAATAGGTTAAAAAACTGTTAGATAATCAACAGGTTTTCAATCGCCTGATTATGCATTATATTACTAAACTATTGTTTCAAATGTCAACGTTTTCGAAATCAAACGAGTTTGTGATGGAATTTCAACAGGTTTTTTTAGTTGAAGTAGAACAGTCGATTCGCGGAACATAAAGTCGTTAATAAAAACAGCTTTTGATTGAACGAACACCTCTATTTCAGTATTTACTACATATTTTACAGTTATTTTCAGTACGGCAGTGCGATACTTACTTTTTCACGATCCCGTAACATACAGCCATAAACGAATAACATTGTGGTTTTGTCGTTATTTTCATTTTCGCTGTTTTTTATAACTATTATTTTACTAACGTAAAGCATGATACCTATGTAATTTTTTTTTAATCAACCTATTGTGTCCCACTGCTAAAATAAAAATGAATTATAATAATATTTAATAAATTATAAGTATAAATTGAACATGTTAAAATAATATTGGTTAATTATTTAAACCTTTGTTGGTGTTCCTTTGAACTCATTATTTAATGCCTATGCATTAATTAATTAATGATTTGAAGTAATAATTTGGTAAAAAATTGGTTGTCTGTAAAGTCGGTTTACTGACAATAGTTGAACGTGACAACGCAAAGGCCGATTGTGCTTCTTTGTCGCTCGTTCCGCGCTCTCGCTTGCACTTGCGCAAGCCTTACATGGAACGCCCCAGAGCGAGGTAACGCCTCATGACGTCATGTTTTTTCGTGCGTGCAGCCGGCTCTATCGAATTATAAGACGTCAAAAAATAATTGACTTAATACTAGTTTTTAAAAATATTTTTATTGTAGGTACCTCTCAATAACATTATATCTGTGAGAAATTATTTCGTCATTGTCATAATGATAATCAGTTGTATAATTTTGTCAGACCGATCTCTCAACATTTTATCAAACTAATGATTCAAGGTTTTTTTCTATGCGTACCCTTGAAAATTCTTTAATGAAGTCAAACGTACTGTATTAGCACAAAATATTGTGCGTTTCGCCAAACTTCGTACTTTGTATGAAAAACGAATTAGTACAAAAATCAATTAGCTAACCAAAGCCCGCCATTATTTTGAGATTCGAAGTAGAAAGCACGTGCAGTTATCCTCGCTTTAGATTGTATTTCAAAATCTAGACACAGATTGCTGAGGCGCATAATACCTACTTGTGGTAAGTTTCTATAGGTACATTGTTTCATTGTTGTCAATAGATACAGAAAATAATTACGTTTTTATACTAAAAAGAAAACCGACTTCAATGTTTGACTCGAAACGCGGTGTGACTCAGGGCGTCAAGCTGTCGATTCGATTTCTATTTGTGACATGGCTAGGAGGGAAGGTGTTTAGAGTTTTACGGGGAAACTATCAATCCCTCAGGAATAAAATTTATATGGGACCACCTCTGGAGTATACCCTTTCAAACATGAAAAGAATTTTGCAAATCGGTCAACAAATGGCGGAGCAATCGCGTAACAAGATACAAAAAAAAAAAAAAAACATACAGACGAATTGAGAACCTCCTCCTTTTTTGAAGTCGGTTGAAAAATATATAATTGTTTTTATGATTCTGCTTTTCCCATTAAAGTTTAGTGTGGAAATCCCACTCATATATAATATAATATAATATAATAAGGCTGAAAGTTTGTGCGTTTGTTTATATATTTGGATGTTTGTGTTTCAATCACGCCGAAACCAGTGAACCGATTTGGATGAACCCTGGAATAGGCGTAGATAGTGACCTGGAATAGCATATAGACTATTCAAAATGTTGGTACCACGCGGGCGAAGTCGCGCGCAGTAGCTAGTTATAAATATAATAAACTGGCAAGTACCTACTTACGAGTCAAACTAAGCCGAAGAGTTCAGTACGTGAATTTTCTTTTATTCTGGCGACCAATAGAAGTAAGTAGGTAGGCAAGTAAGTATGCATACTTACTTACTTAGTGGAAAACCTACGCATTATGGTCCGAGCTTTGACTGGACATTGTCGCCTTAACAAGCACATGTTTAAGTTACGGCTTTGCGACACTCCAACCTGCAGGTTCTGCAAAGAGGCGGATGAATCGCCCCTTCATCTGCTAGGAGAGTGTGGGCCACTAATGCACAAACGCAGCGCCATTCTGGGCAAATACGCCTTAAGCCCAGAGGAGCTACGAGAATTCACACCCAAAAAGGTCCTACAGTTTCTGTTAGCAGTAGGGCTTGGTAGTGAACTATGAACGTCCCGCCTCAAGGGGCGACTTGAAAGTGGCGATCACAATAGGTCTTCATGGCCGCAGTGATATGAAAGCCACGCCATCACTAATAATAATAATACTTAGTGGAAGCAATAAATTATTTGATTTGAAACAAATCTACCTTACAATCGTTCGTTCGTAGATTCAGCACTGCGTTCGTTCTGCTTCGTTTGAAGAACAACCCTTTCCATTCAGACAATTTTTTAAACGAAGTTCCTTTTCGGACGGTGTCGAAAAAAAAAAAACTGGGGAGCTGGGAGATTTTTTTTACCGTCACGTCACGAAATCGTCACAGTGCGAAGTGCGCAGCCGCGAACCGTCCATAGATTGTTACATTGTTAGTACGGAAGAGAGTTTGATTTGAATTTGTATTTGAAATTACCAGTACAGAAAATTACTCTTTGCTTCGTTCCAACCGAGTGTTCCACGACACTCACGTACTTTTTTTTTCTTTGGAAAGTTTTTCTTTACTTATCGTATAAAACAAGAATAAATAACAAGAAACTAAGAAGAATTAATCAATTAAGAATCAATAACATCCATCCGTAAACAAAACAAAACTTGATTGAATGGCTCGCTGTTACATAAAACCGGCCATGCGCATGCGCTGCCTTGTCCTTAAACTTGGACAGTTGCGTGCGAGTTTCGCGGTCGCCACACGTCCTAACTGGATCAACGCGGTCATTCTGAAATACTCGATTTTCTGGTTTTTACGTGGTCCACAAGAATTTAACATAAAATATCAATAATACATTAAATAAGTAACTAGGTACTTAGAATAAAGTTCATTTACCAAAAATAATTTAATTACTTATATATCTAAAATTTATGAAATAGAAAAATACGCGCGTATTATGTTTAACTGCAGTTCTATAAAATTTTAGTGAAAAAAATATGTACCTAAACACTGAAGAAAGTTAAAATTCAAATGTTCAACCCCAACGTACGCTGAACATTTTCCACTGGTGCTCCTCTGCAGGACTGCCTTGAAGTATCCTGCCTGTTAAAATAATAATCGGTAAGTCGACAACCCAATGTAATTTTTTTTTAATTTTTTAGGGCAAGAGTTTGCGACGATCAAGCCTTCGTTTTTATAAAGGCTGAAAATTTAAAATAGAAAATAATAAAATAATAAATAAATAAATAATGCTGGACATTTTTCACACAGCATCATCTAGCCCCAAACTAAGCAAAGCTTGTACTATGGGAACCAGATAACTGATATACTACTTATATACTTTTTGTTTGTAAATACGTACATATTATACATAGAAACACCCAGACCCGAGATAAATATTTGCAGATCATACAATTTATCCCGCAGCGGGGATCGAACCTGCAACCTTCTGCGTCCCAAGCGGGCTTTCATCCATTGTGCCACAGAGGTCGTCAAAAGAATTACTTTTTTATTTATTTAATTTTTAATTTACATTATTTATTATTTATTAGCTGCAGCAGCTCAGAGTCAATTGGAGCGCTGGTTTTCAATTGAGCCGGAGAGAGAATTTTAGCTGTGTAATCAGTGTAGTTTATCCCCATATGTGTACGTAAGAATGATCCCCGAATATGAAGTTTGAATTCGTTATACCTACATAAAAAGCTGATTTTTTTTTAACCGACTTAGGAACCAAAAAGGAGGCACCGACTTCTAAATTATAACATAGTAAAATAAATTGAATACTATAAATAGGTAATTATTGCACGTGTATATTCTTATTCTTCTCTTTTTAGTGTGTAGAAGGTTGGTCTGTTTGTGTTCTGTGAAGTCGGTTCAATTTTTTTTATCAAAAATTTTTATTAATGTAACTTGTTTCCTTCATGAACATTTGATGTTTTTTAATCTTTTATAGGTTCTGAGCACGTAAGATTGTAGCTAAAATGTTTGAGAGAGAAGATGTGCTTAAAATTACGTATTACCTACTATTTTATAAAAAAAAAGTACGAGAGTGTCGTGGAACACTCGGTTGGAACGAATCATAAAGTACTTTTTCAACACACTTGCTCATAAAGTGGCTCTATGGTCACTGCAATTAGGCACATAATGACACCCATAATCAAACTGTGACTTTTTCATTACTATAACTCACTAGTGAGTAATAGATTTTTTTTTAATTTTATTGGTTGAGTTGCTTTGTTCTTAAAAAAGTTTTTATTCAGAAAAAAGATCGTGTTCAATAGAACAAATAAATTAATGTTCCTATTGCTTGCTCATTTCATGCAACTTCTTATTTAAATAGATAATTTTAACTCGTACGTGTTTAATAAATAAAACTTTCACTCAAATATAACTTTTGTTTTCTCTGTAATAAAAGAAAACTTTAAATTCCCCATTCTGTACGTGGTAGAATAGGCCGCAAACCCTATGCGTGGCGCGGAAATATAGTCTGTGGCCGATCGCAATGCGCGCGCATAGGAAAACTGATTCATTTTTGCCGCAATAGCGAAACATTTTTCACAACTCGTTTTCACTGTTGAAAATGAGTTTTTATTGTTGTTTTATTCACAAGTGTGTTGAAAAACGTCGTATGATACACGTGTGTATTGATGATTACCGTCCTCGGTTCTATTAAGAGCCTCGCCTAGCGGCTCGGCTCTTAAAACAACTCGGCGGTAATCACCAATGTTACACACTAGTACCATAATGTACTATTCTATACTGGGAATTTCTACGTAATATAATAAATTAATTGTCAATTTCGTAACCTAGAAACGCTCTTCCGTATTAAGAATGTAACAATCTATGGACTGTGTCGCAACTACGCATTTCGCACTGTGACGATTTGACATAATACTCGTAGATGTGTCGTGACGCAAAAATAGAACACAATTTTCGTCGAGCCCCTATCCGATACCGTCCGAAAAGGAACTTCGTTCCAAAAGTACGTCAGTGTCGTGGAACACTCGGTTGGAACGAAGTATCAACTTGGACTTTTGGCATTGTCAAAAAAAAAATTGTCAATTAGGTATAATTATAAACGAAGTAATCCCAGAAACGCTCTTCCGTACTAACAATGTTACAATCTATGAACTGTTTTGTGACTGCGCACTTCGCACTGTGACGATTAGAAATAATTTTCGTCTAGTCCCCATCCGATACAGTCCGAAAAGGAACTTCGTTCCAAAAGTACGTGGGTGTCGTGGAACACTCGGTTGGAACGAAGTATCAACTTGGATTTTTGGCTTGTCAAAAAAAAATTGTCAATTAGGTATAATTATAAACTAATTCTAAGAAACGACGCGAGAGGCGCAAGATAGAGAAGAATGGCATAAAAGAAGGGAGGCCTATATACCCAGCAGTGGGTGTTACCAGGCTGAGATGATGATGAATCCTAGAAACGCTCTTCCGTCCAAAAAGGAACTTTGTTCCGAAAAATATTCAATTTTCCAACACAGCATGGCGAAAACGTCTTTCGCTGACTGTTCCTTCATACTGATAATTCAGACCTTCAAAATTTAAAAGAAAATAGTTTTAGAAATACCTAAGTAGTAGGTAGTGTAGGTATTAAGTTAGTGCTTGTACTTGTAAAATACTTATTTAGAACATATTATTCCTCTTCATAGCAATATTGCCTCGCTGCATGAGATATGGGTTATTAATTCAAATAATACATTCTATTGTTGCGTGCAAAATAAAATTATTTGAGTCGGATATTGTTTTCAATAACAAAAACATTTATCAAACAAAAACGGAACTGGGATTGTTACAGTAGTTTTAGTAGATAATTTTAAAACGACATTTTCTCATGGTTCCTCTAGAGATGTCTGTCTATATACCTTCTATGATGACCTCTGTGCATTTTTTAAAAGCTCCTTCAATTCAGACTGATATTCAGCAGTGGCGTTAGCAATTTGCCTCTTAAAAATAAGACTGTTCCATAGACGGATCTCCTTTCATAAAAAAAACACAAAGCAAGCACAAGATTTTTAAATTAAATGTCACATTTACATTCCAGTGCTTGTTGAAGCCTCTTCATCAATGGGCTGTGAATTGAACATTTCGAACGATAGCATATTTTTGTAGTTGTACTAAACAACTAGGGCCTTACTAATAAACGTGGTGTAAAGTTATTCCTCGGAATAAACTAAAAATAACCATACATTTTGACAGTTTAAACTCAGGAATAACTTTATACCACGTTTATTAGTAAGGGCCCTAAAGTTTGTTGTAAGTATAAGGTCTATTTTACTTTTTAATTAGTCCATTAGCTGACGCGTTTACTAAGGATACCGAATGCTTTTTATTAAATAGACGACCTCTAAAGGTCCTTATCTATGCCCAGCCTAATCTGTTCAAAAGGTGAAAAGGTAACAAACAGACAGACAGAGTTATTTTCACATTTATAATATTAGTACCTAAGTAAATGAGTATGGAGTATGGATTGTTTATGGACGACGAAAGCTTTTTTAGAACAAGAAATAGTGAATTCCCGCAGCTTAGACTGCTCCACAACGTTGTCTCTGTGGATAAGGCCAATTAAGAGCAATGGTTTAGTAGCTGACTTGTGACTTTAATAGCTTTACTTCTTAGCCGGGACCGACAATAATAACGTGCTCTCTTACGAGAAGCGCTCAGTTGATACTACTAGCGGGCACCCATCCACTTTGTGACACACAACGTTGCTATACTTCGACGATCTATCAAGAACGACTCACAAGCGAGCGCTATAATGATACCTCATGATTCTATAAGTGCAATATATTTTGCATTCGTGAATTCCAAAACAAATGTCAAGGACCTTTCTTGCAACATTTGCGGAACTAGTTTTGTTAATTCTTTAGCTATTAATATAATTTATTGCGTCTTTGAGTCATAATTATTTTGGCATGCACTATACAATTTAAACAATGCGGTAATAAAAATACTTATTTAATCGTTTTTCATTCATAAAATACTTCGGGATTCCTTTAATTTCAAACTATAATTTGTAAATGTTTATTTACAGAAACTAAGCTAGGTACTTCATATTTACATATATTTACAAAATACAACAGGATTAGTTAAGCTATCTAAAGATCGTTAGAAACTATCTATAGATAGCTTAACTAATCCAGGTCACTGTCAGTCGGCGTGCCCAAAACACTGGCGGCATTACTACGCCGCTGGATGGCAATGCTGATCCTTTGAGCAAAAAATGTGCCAGTGATCCGAGATCACGCAAAAATAGAACACTTTTATCGTCCAGCACCCATCCGATACCATCCGAAAAGGAACTTCGTTACACAAAATTACGGAGCGTTGAAGGTAACCCTCCTATCCGTTAGTAACTAATTGTTGGTAGTTTGAAGAAACGGTTAACACTTACGCTTGGTATCATATTTTACTGTCCGTAGGTAAAACGAACCGTTTTTAGTTTTATAGGAACCAGGTTTTATAGTCTTCAATGAAAAGCTTGAAAGTTCAGATGCTAGCCGACCTCTGTGGCGCAGTGGGCGAAGGTCCGCCTGCAACGCAGATGGTTGCGGGTTCGATCCCCGCCGCGGGACAAATTTTTGTATGACCTACAGATATTTGTCTCGGGTCTGGGTGTTTCTATATTATGTATGCATTTACAAACAAAAAAGTATAAGTAGTTTATCAGTCATCCAGTACCCATAACACAAGCTCAGCTTACTTTGGGGCCAGGTGATGTTGTGTGAAAAGTCCAGCATTATTTATTTGTTATTATTTATTAGCCATGCTTGGAAATACATGCTTTTATCTTGTAATTTGCGACATCTTATGACGGTTACCGCAATTTTGGGAACAATTTTTTTTATAATAATATATGCATTTTATATCCTACTTCCGACTTATTATCATAAAGTTTTAGTTTGTTTGTAACTATAATCTGTATTTTGTGTTTTATTTCAAAATATTAATAATTCTACTGCAAAAAATGACGTCAGCATAACCTTTTATGCTTGAGGCCCAATTGTTCCTACTTGCTACCCGGTAGGCTTGTATCTGAACGTAATTGATGAGGTAATAAATGGTCGCAGACCTATCCGCGCCGAACTGTCAATTCAATAGAAGAAATGCTAAGACGTCAGAAGCCAGTCGCATTTTCTGACGTCATCAGCATTTTTTGTATAGAAAAATGACTGCGGCGCTTACGGCGCGGCCAAATGTGCGATCAGGTTTAAACAGCGTGGGGAGGCAACCTATGCCTACACTTAACGCGACGCTGTAGTGTCTAGAACATTGTTTGAGGTGGAAATGGCCTTGTCCATAGGATGTCCTTTCTTTCGCCGATAATAGCTTGATTTTAAAGCTTTTTATTATAAATTGTTTGAAGCCACACAGTATCAGATAAATTCAGTAGTATTGCCATTAAGCTACCACACTTTAGGTATTAAAACCGATGATTTACTGGTTTTTAAAGCGTCTTTTATTATTTTTATGATCATGTTTATGATATCATTAGCAGGAAGTGTAGGTACCTATATTATATATACAGGGTGTAAAAAGACTGCTACCGAAAACTGAGGGATTGCAATCAGACCATGATTCTGAACATATTTATCGAAAAAAAACGCAAAAAATTTTTTGACTTAGCTACGTCATTTTATTTAATTTCTAGTTTTTTGCTAATAGTACAACATAATAAGCCTATACCTACCTAATCATTTCATTTATAAAAGAAAAAAACAATTAAAACTCAAAATCCAGCAATCTACAGATAAAAACGCGCCCAGTACATACGCTCGAACAGCTGTGCGAGGTCGGTTTTCTCCGGATATAATGATTTTTTTGGAAAATCCTTTTGGATTTGGCTGTATTTTGGGATGCTGTACCTACCCCTTTCGGCTTCGGTAGACGTGTTTTTACACCCTGTATATTGTAGGTTCAATTAAAAATTACAAACCCGCGAATAGTGTTATCATACATACCTATAAAGTAGGTACTTACCTATAATATTTATTCTATACTAGCTGCGCTCCCGCGGTGTGACCCGCGGTCCCTTGGGATTTTTTCTGAATACGTTGTTGCGAGGCATTATGCTGAGTCGAAGTCCTTTTGCTGCTGTAACACATATACACGACAAGCTTTTTGTTTCAGTTGTTTTTTTTTTACTTTTTCTTTTCATTTTGTTACTGTATTTTGTGTATAAATAAATGTCTATGTCTGTCTATAAATAAATAAATAGCGCTGGACTATTCACACAGCATCATCTAGCCCCAAAGTAAGCAGAGCTTGTGTTATGGGTACTAGAATGACTGATATACTACTGATATACTTTTTGTTTGTAAATACATACATATTATATATAGAAACACCCAGACCCGGGACAAATATCTGTAGGTCATACAAACACTTGTCCCGCGGCGGGGATCGAACCCGTAACCTTCTGCATCGCAGGCGGACCTTCGCCCACTGCGCCACAGAGGTCGTCTTGGTTATAAAAAGTAGCGTATGTTTTCCCTGGAATACAACCTTTATCCATGACAATTTTCAGCTTGATCTGTTCAGTGGTTTGGGCGTGAAAAGGTAACAAACAGACAGACAGATAGTATGCATTAGTATGGAGTAGCTGTTTTCCACGATTATAATTTACTAGCGACCCGCCCCGGCTTCGCACGGGTGCAATGCTGATACTAAATTAAATACACTACAGAAAAACTATGAACGTTGTATATAAAAACATAGCGGCCCGCTCCGACTTTGCACGGGCATAAATAAGCCCAAAAAAATAGGTTAATTTACGACATCACGTTAGAAACATCTAAAATTAGCAATGTTGCCTTAGTATATGATGCATGTATTATACATATAAACTTTCCTCTTGAATCACTCTATCTATTGGAAAAAACCGCATCAAAATCCGTTGCGTAGTTTTAAAGATTTAAGCGCACATAGGGATATAGGGACAGAAAAGGCGACTTTGTTTTATACTATGTAGTGATGATAGTGATTTATAATTTAGGTATTTATAATTTGTTTCTATTGTTATACATCAAGAAGAACCATACTCTGTGCGTAACGAATTCGCACTTTTGAAAATTCTACTCTCCGCTCGTAGGGTTAACCCTTCAATTTGGGCTATACCAACTTTGGTATCGCGGACGTTTCGTTGATCTGTCGTAACCCAATATTGGTATGGGAATGTTACAAAAAAAAAAAATTAAAAATTAATAATAAAAAAATTATTAAATTAAATGATTATTATTTGATTTTTTTTTCACAATAGTGCAAGGTGAAGCCTCCATTAAAAAAATACTTGAAAAAATCCAATTGTTAATTATTTTTTATCACTGACGGTAACTATTTTATTTATATGCGTAATAATGTCATGGCATCTGTTTAGCACAATAGAAGATGAGAGTAATTAAATTGTACGAGCTAAGAAGCCTAGATTACAAATAAAAACCTAGGTCATTGCAATCAGGTCTCTCCTAGGTGTTAGCTTTGAGCTAGATACTAACGCACTGTAGGGATGTCAATGTCAATAACTTTTTTAATAAGGCATTAAACATCAAGCAAGTTGTTGAAAATATCGAGAGGTAACCAGATAATGTAAGAAGTGGAGATGAGCTTGCAACCTGTCATGTATTGGAGTGCTAACTTCTGAAAAGTGCAGGCAATTGGCAATAGTAATTGTAAAAAAGATTTATTTAGGAACATTAAACATACCTACATCTATATTAGATGATTTATCAGTCAGGAGGCAATCCATGCCTACACTTAACGGGACGCTGTAGTACCTAGGACATTGAGATAGAATAGGCTTGCCCAGCACCTAATCAGCCGCCCACAGGAAAGACGACGTCAATACGTGTGGAGCTGACTAGTGGTTTCCTCACGATGTTTTCCTTCACCGTGAAGAACCAGGCAATAAACACGCTGTAAGCATTGTCTTAGGTAAGTCAGAGTTATTGGGAGTATAGTTTTACTACACCGAGTATTTCAATATTTTTGTAGGTATATTTTGCAAACTGGATTATTTCCAGCAATAGTACTATTTATAGTATACCTAGGGTAGATGTCCTCGGAAAACGACCTTTTAAATATGAAAGTTGACAATTGAATTTGAGCTTTAAAGTCTTTGAATTACGTATTGAACTACTAATTTGTAGATGAAGCAACATCATGTTCTTCGTCGAGTAACTTTAATGGTTGTAAAAATGGTAAAATCTTAAATTTTTGCTATATTTACCTAAATCATAATATACCGCTATTTTGTAACTACCAAAAAATATTTAAGGACAGGTTGCATTAGATGCAGAAAATGATAATTGCATGGTCAGTTTTTTTATTTTTTTTTATTGTCACTTTTCAGTTTTAACTACATAAATGTGTTCAGTGACACCGAGACCATGTTTCAATTTTTTTTGGTAATTAAAAAATAGGGGTGTAATAGCCAACGAACGACAAGCGGGAAATACCAAATACAGGGTTGGTATTCATTTGTGTGTAGATTTGTTTCTGTGTGCGTAAGAGAAACTGAGTGCTCATTCATCCATAGAGCTATCGTAAAAGTCATGTCATGATATTTCTACTAGTAGAGCCAAGCTCCCAGCTGAGCTGACCTCCTTTGTAGACGAACCTTCAATAATTACGTTTCAAAAATACGACCAGAAGCTATGAGAAATGGATGGTCGTGCATCGCTTGGTTTATCTTGGCGGAGGCACTACCAGATAAAAAAACAGCAAGGTCACGGCTGTAACCCTAAGGCACGGTAGACATTCTCGATCTTTTTAATATATTATATATCAGATCCTTTGAAGATGTAAGGGTTTTTTTTTTCAAAATTTTTTAACAATTGCGCAATGCTTAGTATTGATTGTAAATGTATTTGGACATGCCTTTGACTACCCCCTTAGACATCGTCAACGGATCTAGGATACGTCCAAATAGATCTGAGAGAATGTATATCGCGCTTTGTGGATACAGTCGTAGGTACTCGTGAATGTCGTGATGTTGTTTGTTTGTTTTTATTAAGATAATTAAAACTAATTTTATTTTTCAGAGCTATGTGGAGTTTGTTCGTGGCCTTAGTGGTTGTGGTCTTAGCCGAGGCCTACACACCACCTGACACTGGCAAGCCAGCGGGACTGTTGCCTGACTGTAAGTAAGCCAGTAGTTCATCTTATCTTACTAATTAATCCTATCCTACTATCCTAACCTATAATCCTTCCAACTAATTCACACCGTTCAATAACGCCTAGGTTAGCCAGTGAACCGATTTGAATCAAAACTTTGAATAGGTGTAAGTAGCTAAGTAGACCTGGAATAGCATAATATAGCCTATTCAAAATGTTGGTAACACGCGAAGTCGCGCGCAGAATCTATTATTATACAAAAAACTAAAAAAATAGTATAAAACTAGTGGTATGCATGTACCAACATTTTCAATCTTTTCACCCATCAGGGATAAAATTTACTAAATTTAAATTTATATCTCTCCATAGATAGAAGAACATGAAAATTCAAATTTTAATGTTCTCCCTTGGATGATTTGTGTTATTATCATAATTCATAACACTTTCAAGGATTTGTGTCTGTCATCTGCGAAGGTCATCTGAATAAATTTTACTCAAAATTTACCATAATAAGCTACCATATCTTATGGTCAAATTTGAGTAAATTTTTGAACAACCCATCAAAGCTATCGCATCTTTTTAGGTATTACGAAGCACAATATTATGGCTTCTTCTTCTTATTCTTCTTCCTGCCCTTATCCCACTTAAGTGGGGTCGGCACAACATGTTTCTCTCTTCCATTTCCCTCTATCACCCGTAATATCAGAACTCACTCCTTTCACAAACATATCCGCATTCACACAGTCCATCCATCTTTTCTTAGGCCTACCCCTACCGGTATATCCATCCACATTCATACTCATCACTTGTCGTGTTATATGACTCTCATCCCTACTCATGACATGCCCATACCACGCCAACCTTCCACTTCTCAATTTGTCATTCACTGGCTTATTGAAATGAATATTGAAATCAGCATTATTGTAATATTTTCCTTAATTAAAAACGTGTTGATGGTACTTGTGTTAACTTCAGTTTATTCAAAAATTATCTTTAATCGATTAAGGGCTCTTTATGTCATACTTTTGACCATAACTTCTCTCGGACGACCTCTGTGGCGCAGTGGGCGAAGGTTTGCCTGCGACGCAGAAGGTTGCGGGTTCAATCCCCGCCGCGGGACAAATGTTTGTAAGACCTACAGGTATTTGTCTCGTGTCTGCGTGTTTTTATGTATAATTAGTATGTATTTACAAACGAAAAGTATATAAGTAGTATATCAGTTATCTAGTTCCCATAGTACAAGCTTTGCTTAGTTTGGGGCTAGATGATGCTGTGTGAAAATGTCCAGCATTATTTATTTATTTATTTATTTATAACTTGAATAATAATATAAACTTAAATTACGATGTTATTCTGTGTAATAATTATTATTTGAAGAGACAGCCGCCCTCAGAAACCTGTTTTAAGCTTAGTACTTAAATCGTTCCTTATTAAATATTTATGCCAAAATTAAATTTTCACGAAACACATCTGAAGATCAAGGAAACATTATCCCGCCACGAGAATCGAACTCGCTCTTGGGAACAATCGCTCGTCATACCAGTGAAGTCTTCAAACGTTTATTTTAAGATTTGAATGAATGAACACTTTATCGTACACCAGTTAATAACAAAACACCACATAAATAAAACACGTTCGAAATTAGTACAATGGGCGGCCTTATCGTTGAAAGCGATTTATTGTAATATTTACATAACCACAGTATTTACGTGATTACTGCAATAATAGTTATCTATTATTGCAGTAATCACGCGCATCTTATTATTTAATGGTTTATAATATATCTCTTATTAATATTTCTTTCTAAATGAAGGTACATTTATTTAGAAGATTTTTTAATGTAATTTAATAAAATAATAATGATAACAATAAACTAGGTATTAAAAAACATGTTTTTTCTATCTGATTATTAGAAAGAAAATACCTGATGTAGATTTAAAAAATATGTACAAGTACCAAGCTTCTTCTTCTTAGTCGTTATCTTCATTGCTGAAGGTCGTGTCTAGTCTGGACTGGTTGATTACTCGATGCATCATGCTTTTCTTTCTGTGAGTTCATTTTCCATACTAGATTTCTTGGGAATTGTAGTGCAGTGGTTTCCCGTTGCCTTCTGCACCAGATCTTTCGGAGAGTATTTAGTTCTCCAGGCCACTGAAGCCTCATCCAGATGGTTGCCCAACTAGGAGTTAGGTTTTACCGCCTATGCTCGGTCGTCATTGCCTCGTCTGTTATCTAGCAGGGAGCACCACAACGACACTGGAGTCGTTGCCGCCAGCTATTCCGAAGAATCCCCAGCGCGAGCAGGTGAGGATGACAATTGGGTCGGATAAGATGTTTGTTCCGTTCTCCCCTTACTCCCCAACCTTAAAACTTAAAACTTACTACCAAGCTTAAAAATGATGAATAAGTCCTACAACAGATTAAATAATTCTAGTCCTACTAATAAATATAAAAACGAAAAGTGTTTCAATCAGGCCCCAGTGAACCGAATTGGATAAAACTTTGAATATAAATAAATAAATAATGCTGGACTTTTCACACAGCATCCTACAGCCCCAAAGTAAGCAGAGCTTGTGTTATGGGTACTACATGACTGATATACTTTTTATTTATAATAGTGGTCCCAAATGATAATAGAGTCACATTATGACGACCTCAGTGGCGCAGTGGGCGAAGGTCCGCCTGCGATGCAGAAGGTTGCGGGTTCGATCCCCGCCGCGGGACAAATGTTTGTATGACCTACAGACATATGTCTCGGGTCTGGGGGTTTCTATGTATTTACTAACAAAAAGTATATAAGTAAGTAGTTTATCAGTCATCTAGTACCCATAACACAAGCTCTGCTTACTTTGGGGCTAGATGATGCTGTGTGAAAAGTCTATCATTATTTATTCATTACTAGCCCTCGGGATTTTTTCATTTTTTCGGGATAAAAGGTAGCCTATGTCCTTCCCTGGGATACAACCTTTAATTATGCCAAATTTCAGCTTAATCTGTTCAGCTGTTTGGGCGTGATAGCGTAACAAACAGACAGACAGAGTTACTTTCAGATTTATAATATTAGTATGGATATAGATTTTATTATAGGTAGAGGTAGAGAGAGGTACGCTAAAGAGGATGGCCCCCCACTAGATGGAAAGTCGATCTGGTAAAGGTTGCTACGAGCCGTTGGGTGCAGGCTGCAAAAGATCGATCGCTGTGGAAATCGATGGGGGAGGCCTATGTTCAGCAGTGGACACTAGATGGCTGACATGATGATGATGATGATGATAGGCAGATGCTCGAATGAAGTTGCGGATAGTAGCTAGTGTTAAATAAGTCAAGGTGATCATGATCATTGAAATCACAATTGCATTAAAATATACGTATGAAGGTATCGATGTTAATATTTAGAAACAATTTACCTTATGCAAAGGAATTAATTTAAAATGTAGGTATAGGTACTTGCCTAGGTAGCTTACTTTACTACATTAAACTTAGGCCTTTACATCTATATTAGATGATTTATACAGCATCAGGAGGCAACCCATGCCTACACTTAACGGGACGCTGTAGTACCTGGGACATTGTTTGAGATGGAATAGGCTTGCCCAGCAGCTAAACCATCCTCTCAGCTTAATCAGCCGCCCACAGGAAAGACGACGTCAATACGTGTGGAGCTGACTAAGCTGCGGGTTTCCTCACGATATCTTCCTTCACCGTTAAGGAGCTCGTGTTAAAGCGCATATAAATTTTACGAAATAAAAAATCCATTGACGTAAAGCCGTGATTTGAACCCACGACCTTCAGATTGAAAGTCGAGGCACAACCCCATTCGACCAACACGGCTCTTCTACATTAAGTACCACCTATATACAAATACGTAGAAATACTTACCTACTTACTAAACTAGGTATATTTTACCTAGGTACACTACTGCTGTACAATACGCACAATCGTTCTTTAGCTCTCTAAAGTAGCTGCGCAGAACTTACTTTTGATGACGCCTAAAATCGTGCTATCTCGCTTAGGCTGTGTCCCCAGTAGGCAAACTGTCAGCGGCCGACTGAAAGAAGAGCAAGAAAAAAAGAAGTGGCACACTGCGTACAGTGAGCGTAAAACTAGCAAACTGTGGACACTCCATTTCAAATATATGGAAGGGCGCCCATACAACCATTTTCGGTCGCAAAATTTTAAAAACGTCGCAAATTTGCAATTTGTCGTAACAATTACGTTACTTGTGATTTTGGTTGCAGCGTGTATTAAAGGTGTTGACAATTTGTATCGAAAACATTACAGTAATAGTGTGTGTGCTTTGTGTTGATAATTTTCGTCATTTTGTTCTTCATTTTGTTCTTGACACATTGTGTGAACTTGAGTAAATTGTCAACACATTGACGACACTAGGTAACAGTAATTGTAGTAAAGATAACGACACTAATTGTTGGATTTGTCCAAACAGAAAACCAGTGGTTCTCAAGCTTTAGTGGTGCTCAGGGACTAGTTGTTTGTGCAGATGAATATAAATTACTAGCTGCGCTCCCGCGGTATGACCCGCGGTCCCTCGGCATTTTTTCGGGATAATAAATAATAAATAAATAATGCTGGACTTTTCATACAGCATCATCTAGCCCCAAAGTAAGCAGAGCTTGTGTTATGGGTACTAGATGACTGATAAACTAGATAAAAAGTAGATAAAAATAAAAAAAAAGTAGGATAAAAAGTAGCCTATGTCTTTCCCTGGGATACAACCTTTATCCATGCCAATTTTTTTCCTAATCTGTTCAGTGGATTGGGCGTGAAAAGGTAACAAACAGACAGATAGACAGACAAAGTTACTTTCACATTTACAATATTAGTATGGAGTATAGATTAGTATGGATTGTTTTTATAACACACAAAAAAGGTTAAGTAGGTACCTACTCTTAAAATAAAAATGAAAATCCAAGTTTAATTTTTTTCAAATTTTATATCACATTAAAAAATGGAGGACTTTTTCGAATGTAGGAATGTCTCCTAATTTTACTCTGCATTTCATTTTCTTCCAGTTTTTCTCTGGAATGCTGTGTTCATTGCATCATAGAGCTTGTATCTCGTTTTTTTCCCCTACCCTTCTTCCGCAGAAACCTCATTAAATGGCATGTTGAGAACCACTGTGAACATAAAATAAACAAAACTCCATTTTATAAAACAGTCGCCCTGTAACAGTTCTTGACACAATTTTGAAATTTTTCAACATATTAACGTAACTGTGGGTCAAGTTTTATCATCAAGTAAATACATATTTTTTCATTGAAATTTACATAACTATCCAATATAATTAGTTAAAAAGAATACACTTTGCTTATTTTTATAGACAGTATAATATAAATCATTTATGTGGTTCGAAAATATTGTATTTTGACTTTTTTTTTATTGAAAATGATCACAATAACAGAAAACATTTGAACTATTTTATCAAATCCTACAGGCGCATCGGTAAATTTGGTTAAATTACACTAAACTGCACGATGAATTTCAATTCGCAGAGTATTTTAGGTCGACTAACAAGCAAATATTACAGAATAATGTAGGTACTCACATTTTTATGATGGCGGCGAAAAATAAAATTAATGTCACAACACACCTTTCAACTAAAAAAGTACACTTCAAAATTTCTGTTCATAAATCTGGGTAGATTATAAAGAGGAATGAATGAAATGAACCATTGAATGGTAAAGTGAACACAATAAGGTTGCCATGTTTCAACATGGAATCGATACGATGCGACAAAAAATACTGTTACGATTGATCCCCACTTTTCGACATTTTAACGACACATGTTTCGTAATGACGACAGAGATTTACGTAAATTTATAACCAAAAATTATTGTTACGCGAAAATTGTTACGTCATGTTAACGTAACGGCGACAAAAATGTACTAAATCGATACGCCGCAAACTCAGTCGGCCGCTAACAGTTTGCCTACTGGGGACACAGCCTAACTCTACAAACCTGCGCAATCGTCTATTGCACCTAACTTCAGAGAGCTAAAGATCCGTTGTGCTTACTATACCTACTGCTGATCTAAACTAGTGTGGCATTACAAAATTGGCAAATCTTGCTAATTAGTCACGTAAAAACAGGTTTTGCCAAACATATCTCAACGTAAAACAGACAAACAACATCATATCATCAACAAATAATAACGGGTTGTATGTAGGTATGTTTATTTTGAACATTAATTAGCCATTTTAACTTCCTGTACCTATTTGTACCTACAATGTTAAAAAAATTAAAAATGTCAACTGACTTCATCTTTGTAGGTACTGGAAAGTTACATGCGATGATAGGAAAAGTAGGTACCTATCAATCCTACCAATAAAAAAGTAAGTTCGTGTGAGTCAGTGGCCAACGGTAGTGGAGTTTTTAGGGCCCCGTCATGGCTTAGGTAACGACTTAAATAGCCGGGACCGACAATTTAACGTGCCCTCCGAAGCATGGAAGCGCTCGCGCGAAAATATGTTTTTCAGTTTTTCGAGTCAGATTTTTTGAACAGACTTAAAAAATAAGTAGGTAGGTAATAAAAATACAGTTAAGTATTTAAATAATTAGGTACAAAATTATTAGTCATGTACATGGTTGCCATAACACAAGCTCTGCTTAGTTTTGCTTCAAGATGCTGTGAAATGTTCAGCATGTATTGTGAAATTATTTCAAAATACCTAAGTGTTAGTGTTAGTTTTTTAGTACTCTAAAAAAATTAAAAATTATGGTACTTAGGTATGTCAATTTTAACCAGGAAATGAATTAATTCTGTTAACAATTTTCATCATGGAATTACCTATGAGTAGTGCCGTTTAAAAGTAATGTCATATTATATTGCAATAGTGCGTTTCCGCACTAGCATAAAATCTCGCTTTTTTTTCTTGTAGGTTGCTATGCTTTCGGTTTGATCCTGACACTTTATCATCTCTATAAGTATACAAAAATGAATCCCATTTTCCCTTGGTCACGGGAACACGCATGAACGGCTGGACCGATTTCACAAAATTTTTTTTTGTTGTGTTTGTTATTGTCAGAAGGTTCTTATAACAGAAAAAAAATCTCTATATTAATCATGGAGGGCGTGAAATAAGGGTTGAAAGTTGGTATGGGGAGTTAGAAGTTCCAGTTAAAGGCAACTAGATGGCGTGGCTTATGTATGTTATTTCGCTGATGAAGTCGCGGGTACCAGCTAGTAGATATTATATTTTTGCCACTCAAGCACACACAAAATACATTAAAAAGGTACAAAATTTAAAATATGACAAAACCGAAAGCCATGCTACTAGCATGATTGATGCAGCAGCAAAAAGGCTTCGACTCAGCATAATGCCTCACCACTGCAATGGGAGGTAGCGAAGCGATTATTTACCTCATTATTATTATATTAGCCCTCAATTTCCCAAAAGAAAAAAACAATTTTTAAAAAAGCCGTGTTGGCCGAGTGGGGTTGTCCCTCAACTTTCAATCCGAAGTTTGTGGGTTAGAATCCCGGTCGTGCATCAATGGATTTTGCATTAAGTAAAATTTATATGCGCTTTAACAGTGAAGGAAAACATCGTGAGGAAACCAGTTAGTGTTCTTATAGGCGGCGATGGGCTTGCAACCTGTCACGTATGGAATACTAACTTCTGCAAGATGTGGGCATGTATCAAATATTATGTATTTGGACATGCCTCTGACTACCCCCTAAGACATCTACAGAGGATCTGAAATAAGTAACATAAAAAGTTCTGAAGAGAGTCTACCGCACCTTGGGGATACAGTCATGAACCTGTTTCCCACGGCTAGGCAAAGGCCTCTCCCACTCCCTTTATATTAAATCTCATATTCAGTTCTATTACATTCTACACACGTGGTGTAGCTCAGTCGTTATTGATAGATCGTCAAAGTGAAGCAACGTTCAATGCGGTCACAATGATGGGTGACCGCTAGTGGCATTATCACTGAGCACTTCCGTGCTTTGAAGTCAGTCCCGACTATTAAGTCGTTAAGCCATGACGGAGGCCTTAAGGCTGCGTAAAAAACATCGTCATCAGAGTGACCACTTATAGAATACGAACGATACGAAGTTTAGGGGAGGTACTTCTGACCAGGGGGGTTATTCGCGTTAGTTTTTTCGTTCGTTTGATGAATATTCGGATGCTTCTTACTATGAGCTCCATTGTATTCAGTCGATACGATCAACGTTAAAATACGGTCCTAACTTAGAACCAAATATTCCAAACCGAAAAATTGGCCTTTGTCAGAAATCGTAGTAAGAAACATCCGAATATTCATCAAACGAACGAAAATAAGAACGGGAATACGGGCTCTTACTTTTAACTAAAGTTCCTATCCCCAATTCTTCAGGTCCAGGTGTACTGAAGAATGCAACCATCAGCGCAAGGACAATGAAGCACTTCACAGTGATCGTGCAGAGGGTAGTCAACGGGCAGGTTCTCCGCCGCTCGCTGCCCGTCGAGACAGCTTGGAAAAGCATCATCAAGGACAAAAATATAGGTAAATCGAAATGGGCTATGTTGGCATAGTGGTACTCTCGACTTTCAATCCAAAGGTTACGTTCGAACTTAGCACTGGATTTTTTGTTTCGGAAAGTTTGTAACGTATCATCAAACGGTGATGGAATACAATCTTGAGGAAACCATACATTTTATTTTAGGCGGCGTAGGGCATGCAACCAGTCACGTACCTACCTATGGAACTTAACATCTTCAAATTAGATGCGCCTTTAACTATCCATATAATTTAATAATCTTGACTTCTTCTTGTTTATCACCAGTTCCCTCGAATCAGTGTGGTGGAATTTATAAGATTTTTTTATAAACAGACAGAAGAAGTGCATTCTTTTTTTTATGCACGGCTGGAATTAGTAATCACTATACTTTTGGATTAAACATCGAGGCACTACTCACTCGGCCAGTACAGCTTAAATCATGTTTGTTGTACCAATAAAATCAACAAGTTCTATGAAAAACACAATAAAAAATGCGACAATCCCACCAACTGCCATTCTTGAAGACATCAATAAATTCCCGGTAATAAATTGAATACGATCAAAATATGAGGATCAGGGACGTACTAAGGGAGAAAGAAGAATATTCCATGCGACATAAATAAGGACTCTAGAAAGTTAAATTCGATAGTTCGGCTGAAAATAATGTACGAACAGTGAATGGGACAGCTGGAAGGGAAAAACTATATCTTGGAACAAATTGGTGACATTTTGGAGAATGGTGTTATATAAATATATATTATATAAATCCAGTCGTGCACCAATGAGTTTGTCTGTCGAAACTATGTGCACTATGCCAGTAGGTATTCTCAAACACTCGAATGGTGAAGAAACGACCGATATGTCTCATAAAAAGTTAGAAAACATGGTGTCAAGTGCACGAAAGGAATAGAATAGAATATAATAAAATTCAGGAGAGACTGAGACGCATTTATAATCCTTTCACCACACTGGTTCAAAAGAACTAGTGACACGGCAAAAAGAAGAAGATAAGCAGGCTGGGCTTGTTCATTTTCGCGAAAGTTGTTTGCCACAACCTATCGGATCCTACCCTGGGGTAAAGCATGATGCCTATGAACCGAATAGCTCGATTCACGTACCATTCATATTTTATTCATACCGGGCTCCGCAGAAAAATGTCGTAAGTTACAAATTGGCGGATTCAATTTTTCATTTTCATTTGGATATGGTTTTAGTGAGATTTTTCGGCCCTACTTCAGATCAAAGAAGTATCGACTTTTAAATGTATGTCACAAGAGAGTCGATACGAATCCCTCTGTAGGCATTGAAAAGTTGAGTTTTTTGTACCCTGTCAAAGGAAATGGAGTATAATTTTAAATGATGCAGAGTCAAAGGAGATTCGTTCGTAGTGTAGCGTCGTTGTTGATCGATCCTCGAAGTAAAGCAACGTTCTTTGAAGCCACAAAGTGGACTGTGACCGCTCGTGGCATTATGAATGAAGCGCTTCCGTGTTTTGTAGGACAAGTTAAAATGTCGCTTCCAGCTTAAAGCCATTAAGCCATTGACGGAGGCTTTCAGACGGGCCTAACTCGGTCACCAGATTTGGACATTTCATACGAACTTACTAGTGTCAAAAGAGATATTTAAAAATTCATGTCATAACTGTTGTAGTTCCAAAAAAATGTTTTTACTTTTTTCTTTTTTACATGAGAAATGACCAAACGTGAATTGCTACGTAACACATGGTCGTAGTTCGGCGAACTACGTTTACGTGATACCACGTAGACGGATATGCAGCTTTCGAGAGGCAATTTTCAGAAAGCTTTTGTTGTGACGGGCAAATAAATGGTTTATTTTTAATTTCTAGTAAAATTTATTTTTTACAAGCTTTAATTTTTAACTTGCAATGTTTGTATGTTTGCTCCAGCCAAATTCAGCTCTTCTCTCACAATTATTTCATGTAAGTAAGTTCGCTTACTAACAAGCAACCTACAACTGTTTGGGGTGCATTTCAAAAACCTCTGATTCATTCATTATTTATCTCACTGCTATGTTTAAACACAATGGGACGCTTCAATGCCTGGGACATTTTTTTGAAATTAAAAAAAGAAAAGAAAATACCTACGTACTACAGCATAGGTACAGCGTCGCATCAAGTGTAGAGGTTGCCTTCTAAAACGTAAACAGGTTCACGACTATATCCCCAACGTGCGGTAGACATTCTCTCAGATCTTTTTATGTTAACTTCCTTACTTAACCTTCTTACGTTGTATAAACTAAAAAAAAGTAAGATATATATGTCTAATTCTTTCTTCCTCTTTAAAAATTGAATGCATCCAAAAAATCACACCCAAGCGGGATTTGAACCCACGATGCTGATCCGTAGCGCCACTCTAATCAACTGAGCTAATAGGCAATTTCGTTCTTTCATTCCAGATCTGAAGAACCGTAAAACTGTGCTTTATGCCGTGGGTTTCCTCGACAGCTCCGTCTTACCGCACTCTCAAGCCATCGCCAACACTTACGCTAAGAGGGGATACAATGTCTTGGTCACGGAGACATTCAATTTTCTGACTTATATTTATCCCAAGTAAGTTAATACTCCTTGGTCAAGAAGACTAACTTTTTCACATAGTTTTATCCCCAATAAGTTCATTTTAATTTTTTTTTACGACCTCTGTAGCGCAAAAGGTTGCGGGTTGATCCCCGCGGCGGGACCAATGTTTGTATGATTTACAAATATTTCTCTCGGGTCTCTGGGTGTTTCTATGTATCATATATATGTATTTACAAAAAAAATACATAAGTAGTATATCAGTCATCTAGTACCCATAACACAAGCTCTGCTTACTTTGGGGCTAGATGATGCTGTGTGAAAAGTCCAGCATTATTATTATTTATTTATTTTTGTTATAAAAAACTTTAAATATTACGTCTTTGACATATTCAACTTTGCAGTGACCTGAATAAGTAACTTCATGTAGATAAAGTCCTATACGAGACATGAACCTACAACCATGCCTCCCCGTAGCAACGGTCTGACTAACTTTTTCTTACCGTGTCACCAGTTCTTTCGAACCCGTGTGGTGAAAGGATTCCTTTCGTGCACTTGACACATGTCATGTTTTCGAACTTTTAGGGTTTTTTTTACCAACTGAAATAAATCAATGCTGTAAATAACATTATGTCGGAAATTATGTACCTTATAATTTACAGATGTATTATTTTTAATCGTTAGTTCTGCATAACAGCGCTCACTAATTATAGATATAGATTAAGTCTAGGATCTAAATTAAAATTACCATTTTTAATTTATCGTACCTACCGCAGTGTATTCACCTGCGATATTTAGACAAATTACATGATTGATGAAGGCCACCTTTTTGTCAAAAGTCTAGACTTTATTATCTGAAGTTGGTACGATCAGCGATAAATGTAGGATATAAATAGAGTACCTATAAATTTTGAAAAAGAAGTCCAGATGGATTATTATCACGATAATTGCGTTTTTAAAACTAAAAAGAAAACCGACTTCAATGTTTGACTCAGGACGCGGCGTGACTCAGGGCGTCAAGTGTGGATAAACCCACCCTACAAATCTAAATAGAAAGAAATCGAATCGACAGATAGCGCTTCGACTCCACCTATGCACCTGCGACTAATGGTATTATTGGTATTATTTGAAAATTATAGACTCTCTGATCGGAAGGAAACGCGGCACGACGATTTACTATTGTGACTCGTCAGTTTGACATAAGTAATGCTAGAAGGGGGGTTATTCCCGTTAGTTTTTTCGTTTGTTTGATGAATATTCGGATGTTCCTTACTACTATTTTGGACTTCAAGGGCCAATTTTTCAGCCTGTAATATTTGGTTCTAGGTTAGGACCGTGTTTTAATATTGATCTTCTTATCTACCGAATACATTTACCTTCAATGGAGCTCGAAGTAAGTAACATCCGAATATTCATCAAAAGAACGAAAAAACATTAGGTACTTATGTCAAACTGACGAGTCACAATAGTAAATCGTCAGTACAAATATGTAACATGGCTAGGAGCGAAGGTTTTTAGAGTTTTACGGGACACTATCATACCTCAGGAATAAAATTTGTATGGGACCACCTCGGGAGTATACCCTTTCAAACAAGAAAATAATTTGGAAATCAGTCAATAAATGGCAGAGCAATGGCGTAACAAGATTCAAAAAAAAAAACATACAGACGAATTGAGAACCTCCTATTTTGAAGTCGGTTGAATAATAAAAGAGATTTCGTCAACCATTTTAGCAACAAACTGTCGTCGAAAAAACTACCACGAGTTGAAATTCAAAGCATATGTTGCATAAAAATGTAGTCCAACAAAATAACTTGGTGTTTTTAGAAACAGATTGTAATAAGTACGAAATAATAAACAGATTTATGTTTATTTTATGTAAAGAATTTACATATCTATAAGGTTTTATAAGCTTGGTACACATTGTTTTATTTACCATAAATGTTATGGTGTATTGTGTCATGTGTTTGAATAGTTTATTATGGTTCCTTATGTACTATTCTAATAGTTCCTATATATACACGAAGCATCTATAAATAAGTACTATCTGCGGTCACAATAATAGATGGGTGACCACTATGAACTGATGAACTGAGCATTTCCGTGCTTCGGACGGAGGGCAAGATAAATATTTAGCCTGTAGCCATCACGAAGGTAAGGAAGGAATGACATCTCTGGAGGCGGCCCTCTCGCACGATCCAGCCGAGCCGAACGCGCCGAACTGCCAATTCAATAGAAGACTACTTCAACTTCAATACTGAGACGTCATAAGCGAGCTGCATTTTCTGACGTCATCAGTATTTTAACCGACTTCATTTGTAAAGAAAAATGACTGTGGCGAGTACGCCGCGGACAAAATGTGCGATCAGCTTAAAAAAATTGTTATCAGATTTGGCTAACTATATCAAATCACGCCTAAGGTAGAGACCACAGATTTCAACTTGGTACGATCCTGACTCACATATTTCGGCTCATTCATCTCATTATATTCCTTATACAAGCACAGAATACAGATTAGGAATGATACAAGCATGCCTACACCCAATGGGACGCTGTACAGCCTGGGACATTGTTTGAGATAGAATAAGCTTGCCCAGCACCTAATTCATGTATTCAAATTCATCGGTTCTAGCTATCATGTTGATATTATTGGTATATAAAGCGAGTACATAAATAATAATAAATAAATAAATAATGCTGGACTTTTCACACAGCATCATCCAGCCCCAAAGTAAGCTTGAGCTTGTGGTATGGGTACTAGATGACTGATAAACTACTTATACTTATACATAGAAACACCCAGACCCGAGACAAATATCTGTAGGTCATACAAACATTTGTCCCGCGGCGGGGATTGAACCCGCAACCTTCTGCATCGCAGGCGGACCTTCGCCCACTGCGCCACAGAGGTCGTCGACATATACTGTCCCACTGCTGGGCAAAGGCCTCCCACGTCACCTTCCACAGCTCGCGGTCTTCCGCGATTTTCCCCCAATCCTTCCTAAAGGCGTCCAGGTCATCGCGCCATCGCTTTTTAGGCCTGCCTCGGAGTCGCCTGGACATGGACACAAACACAAATATATACATACAGGGTGTAAAAAGACGTCTACCGAAGCCGAAAGGGGTAGTTACAGCATCCCAACACACAACCAAATCCAAAAGGATTTTCCGAAAAAATCATTATATCCGGAGAAAACAGCGTTTGAAGATTACTGTTTGCGTATGTAGGTACTGGGCTCGTTGTTTTACGTAAATTGCTGGATTTTAAGTTTTAACTGTTTTTTTCTTTTATAAATGAAATTATTAGGTAGGTCTTATCATGTTGTACTAGTAGCAAATAACCGGAAATAACATAAAATGACGTAGCTAAGTCACATTTATCGCGTTTTTTTTTTTCGCTAAATATGTTTAGAATCATAGTCTGATTGCAACCCCTCAGTTTTCGGTAGTAGTCTTTTTACACCTTGTATAGTAAGTTAAGTACATAAACTCGTGATGAAGCTGCAGTTAAACTATTTCTAACTAAATATATGTTTATTTCGGCATTTTAAAAAACAACTGGTTTTGGTATAATTATTGTAAATGGTAATATTATACTAAGTATGCATTTTATAACCTTTCAAACTGCATTTTTTCTGAAGATTCCAGATGTTTTATTTTTGTCAAATGTCAGAGCAATTAGAATAATAAAATCGACAGAATATTTGGTATTTTGGCAAATCTTTGAGAACAACTTTTGTGTATCGATGTTTTGCCATTTAATTTTCAAATGTACAGTTCTTCCAATTAAAAAAAAATTATATTAAAAATTCTTCCAATAGATCTAGGCATATTATGTGAAGTTAGCTGTTAACTTAACAAATGCCTAGATCCGTTGGGCAAACTGTACCTGACGTCTCAAACAGTAACTCAATGTATTTATTCGTGTCTCGAAATGGGACAGCAGCCAGCATGTACTACGGTACAAAAGAGTAAAATGACTTTGGAGTTAAAACGATCTTGAGCTTCATCATGACGACCTCTGTGGCGCAGTGGGCGAAGGTCGGCCTGCGACGCAGAAGGTTGCGGGTTCTATCCCCGCCGCGGGACAAATGTTTGTATGACCTACAGATATTTGTCTCGGGTCTGGGTGTTTCTATGTATAATATGTATGTATTTACAAACAAAAAGTATATAAATAGTATATCAGTTATCTGGTTCCCATAGTACAAGCTTTGCTTAGTTTGGGGCTAGATGATGCTGTGTGAAAAATGTCCAGCATTATTTATTTATTTATCATGTTGTAGAAAGATTTCCCTCCGTATCAGTAGTACTACTAAGAAGTACAACTGGTAGCACGAATGACACACCGTTGTATCTCTAGTACTACTAAAATCCTGTATCCTGTATCTAAATGTTATCTTAATGTAAACCTGTATCTAAAACATACCTACTGACTTTATTATTATTATTATTTACTTTATGTATTTACCTAAGTGCTTTGTTTTTATGTAAGTTTGTACTGTTGTACCTACTTCCTTCTGTGTTACGGTTTCTTGGGTCGTGATGTCACCCAATCAGCAATCTGAAAATCAGCGTTGCTCTGTACCCTGGGTGCAGAGCAGCATAAAGCTGAGATTGTTCCTTTTTGGCTTACACCTACACAGACATCCCCCCTTGTTTTTGTATTTCCATTTTTTAATTTGATTTTCAACCGACTTCAAAAAAGGAGGAGGTTCTCAATTCGTCTGTATGTTTTTTTTGTATCTTGTTACGCGATTGCTCCGCCATTTGTTGACCGATTTGCAAAATTATTTTCATGTTTGAAAGGGTATACTCCAGAGGTGGTCCCATATAAATTTTATTCCTGAGGGATTGATAGTTTCCCCGTAAATTTCTAAACACCTTCCCTCCTAGCCATGTCACAAATAGAAATCGAATCGACAGCTTGACGCCCTGAGTCACACCGCGTTTCGAGTCAAACATTGAAGTCGGTTTTCTTTTTAGTATTAAAACGTAATTATACTTTGTGTAATTAGGTTTTGTGTCACTTATATTTTACCTACTTCTGTTTGTTCTTTTTTCTTGTTTGTTTGCTAAATGTATGTCTGTGTGTGTTGCCAAATAAAGATTTTATCTTATCTATCTATCTATCTAAAAGCCTGTAAGGATCTGGCACTCGCCGGCCGCTACCACGGCACGCTTCGCTCGGCTCGTGCGTGGTTGTTCATTATACACCTAAACACTCGTCGCTTCGCTCCTCGCAACCTATGCTATAGGTCTGTTAGTTGTATTGTTTTTAGTAGTACTAGAGATACAACGGTGTGTCATTTGTGCTACCATGTTGTACTTCTTAGTAGTACTACTAATACTGCGCCAAAGATTTATGCCATATTCGTCCCGGTGTTTCAGCACAAGATTGTAGAAAGTATGCTTTTGTCTAAACTCAATTGTCATTTTACTCTTACCGTAGAGAACTATTTCGTTTTGCCCACTAGAGCATGGTAAGCAGGCAGGTGGGTGGATGATATTAGAGGCTATAAAGGAAATCTGCTTGTGTAAGTTTCGAGGTCAAGAGCCGAACCTTTCATCATAAATGTCTTGGATGAAAGCACAGGACGTAGAGTAGCGTTTGAAGGAGGAGGCTTATGCCCACCGGTGGGCATAATTTGAGCTGCGAATGATGAAAATAACCCTTTTTAAAGTTCTTCTGTCTTCTTTTTAGGTCTGTTCGTCTCGCCAGAGCACTAGGAATCAAATTAGGAGAGTTTTTAGCCAAGTTACATGAAAACGGCTTAGACCCTGAAAACTTAGAGCTGATCGGAGTCAGCCTAGGTGCTCACGTCGCCTCCTCCGCCGCAAAACACTTCTACGAAGTCACGGGCAGAAAACCTTCAAGAATAACTGGATTAGATCCTGCTGGGCCTTGTTATAGGAACCTTCCGTTAGAGTACAAGCTAGCCCCAACAGATGCAATCAAAGTTGACGTCATCCACACGAACATAGATGGGTTTGGAATCGCGGAGAGACTAGGGCATGTCGACTTCTATGTCAATGGCGGCGAATTCCAACCAGGAGACATCCCATACATACCATGCTTAGTCCTCTGCAGTCATTTAAGAGCGATGATCTACTGGTGGCAAGCCATGGAGCATCCTAAAAAGTTTATTGGTATGAAATGTGATTCCGTTCAAGACGCCCGGCGCGCGAACTGTTACAACAATTCTGAGACTAACTACATGGGGTTAGAGACTAAATTCAATCAGCAAGGAATCTTTTATCTGCCTACACACAACGAGTTTCCGTATTACAGAGCGAAGGAAGGATTGAAGAAGGATAACGAGATTTATACGTCTGTGGTGAGGGGTATAAATGCGGGTGATGATTTTATTGTTTAAATTGATGTTATTTTGGAAATTCACCAAAAATTGTCTATAAGTGTACCTTGTGTTTGTGTAGTAGCAAGTATCAGATAGTTGGAGTCAATTCTAGTTCACTAACAAACAGAACCAAATTGCTAAAAGATAAAAGTAAGTTTGATGTAAGCGTAAGCCCGCCCACCTTACGCACTAGCGGTTAAACTGCGGGCGGCTAGCCGCGCGGCAAAAATTTTAGTACAATTTTGTAACGGTTAAGTGCGTACAATGGCAAGCGGTTGCATATTCAAATTGTAAAAGCCACGCGGCTAGCCGCCCCGCCGTTCAACCGCTAGTGCGCTAAGTAGCTAAGTGTAGATTCACATAGCGTTCTGCATTTTTATGTACAGTTAGATTAGAAACGTCTAAATTTAGTCAACGCCAATTGAAATGACTAAAATATAAGTACGTACAATCAATTCAGCTAATAGGTAAGTAATCCTAATTTAAAAAATGTCAAGGAATGCTATCTGAACTTTTAGCTCGTAGCACAGAACTAATTTTTCTTCAGAAATTTTCGTTATCACTGAATTATTATTTTGAGTATTATGTAAACCGTATTAGAAATTCGATTTAGTTATTATAAAATGTGCAAAATGTGGGTAAATATCTGTGATTTTAGTTTAAAAAATTAGCGTGTACCTAAAGTAAATGTAGAATAATTTAATTTAGACATGGGTAATAAAATTAAATAAGAAAAAGGTAAATTTTTTAATTAATTCGCTTAGAGCTCATGCTAGATGCTTCTGAATCGTAAAATGCACGGCCGAGATTAGAGTCCGTTACCTTCACATTGAAAGTTAAGGCACTCGGCTTACACGGCTCTCAAGCTTAGAAGGGAGAAATTTCAAACATACAATGGATTTGTATACATATGAAAAAAAACCTATATTTTCGCTCTCCCTTTCCTACCATCTTCAATAAAATTTCAATTTCCCATTGAATACGGTAAATTCACGTGTCGACTGTCGAATCTCATCAAGAGAGCTTTTATTTTAATCGCGGCCTACGGAACCCAAATACGGGCCAAAAACAGGCATTTTAAATCATCCAATTTGAACCGTAATCCCGACTTTCGGATGGAAATTAATGCGCTTGTAGATGATGCTGTGTGGGTTGCTGCAGGACAGATATTCGTTCATTGTTATGATGAAAGGAGTTTAAAAAAATGGGATTATCATAATGATAGATGGGCCTGGCGATGTGAGTGTTGAGTGAGTGCTTCTATGAAATGTATAGTAAAAATGATACACAATAAGTAGTATTTATTAACTAAAAGAGGTTTCGTCCTCTGGTAGAGCTTCCAAACGAGAGAACACGCATAATTATTTGAAATTTATTTTAGAATACTGTTGCTACTCGCGCGCACCCTGCTTAGTAGTGAGGCCGTCCGTTTCCGCCAGATGGCATCAAATGTGTCTGCGCGCGCCTCAGCGAACGTAATAGATATACGAAACTGCAAGACTCCTTATAACCTACTAAATATATCAATCTGAATGTTTGTTAGTATGTTTTCATTGAAATCTCGCCATAACCAGAAGATTTTTCAACTTCATATCTCAGAAGTACCATCTATATATATAGATATCTCCATGGGCACTATGTTGATCAAACGTGCCATATAGTTAGTAATTATTTGATCCGTTTTCACTTGTTGATCCGGTTGGTATTTGTTGATCCATTGCCACATCACCGTCCGTATGTGGATCCGAACGGAGCCACAAGAGTCACCATCAGTAATAATAATAATTACGTGCTTTTTATACAAATCCACCTTTTTTGCGTTTTAGCAATTGTTGATCCGATTCAAATGAGCCAATCAGAGCCCACCGAGCTCAACCATTGGTCGCTTGCGGCCTTAGCCATTTGTTTGACCTAAATCTAACATTTTAATTATTTTATCAGATTGATTCTCTGGTGATTTTTATAATACGTCTCTAGCAGATTTGTATTAGCATTATAGGTTTGTTTGATAAATTTCATCAATCAGAATAACAGAACAACTAAAGCGCGGATCCACGCTATGATTTTTCAAAATTAAAGAACGAGGAGAACGAGCTAGGGTTAGTGAACTAGTTTCATATGCTTAAGAATGGATTGCCGCTTTGTTGATATTATTAGGCCCCAATTATGTGTTCTCCTGCAATTAAGACAATTATCAGAAGTAGAAAATTATCACAAAGAAAATAAGTAATTTTTAAGAAGGTTTTTGAGAAATTTACCGGTCAATTACTGGTCTTAAAAAAGATACATAAATCCTACTTCACTAACCTTAGCTCGTTCTCCATACATAACGGAAATGTCTGATACACGTTAGTGCACACGTCCACAAACTCCTAGCGCAACTGACGGTCCAATGACGATGATGTATTAGTTATTTATGCGATAAAATGTTCTTCATTTATTGGTTCGACTACTCTTTACTATTATAAGCAGTAGTATGCAACCTCTTGGTGGCAGTGGGCTGGCCATATCTCACGAAGAACCGAAACCGCTGGGGTAAAAGTGTTCTTGAGTGGAGACCGCGACTCGGCAAACGTAGTGTAGGACGCCCTCCAACCAGATGGGATGACGATCTGCGAAAGACTGCAGGCAGATGCTGGATGCGGCAAGCTGAATACAGGGCGCTATGGCGCTCATTAGGGGAGGGCTATGTCCAGCAGTGGACTAATGTAGCCTGATGATGATGATGATGCAACCTCTTGAATCAGGGCAAAGAGTTGCCCTGATTCAAGAGGTAGGTTTTTATTTGTAGGTTGCATACTACTTGAGAATTATCACCGTCACTGTATGACGAAAGGTTCGTCCAAATATCTATATTTTTAGGGTTCCGTATTTTTAGTTTCACAACGTTTTCTATAAGTTTCAATTGAATTACGGTCGACTTCTTCAACTTCCATAAAACTCAGGAGATTTTTTGCTAGCCCTAATTTCATAACCCCATGTCAATGTCATGCAAGTGCCTAGTTCCGATTTCCGCTATGAGCCAAAACATCCTTGTCGAATGAATAATCAATTATAACACACATAAGAAACTTTATTGACACACACAGTACAAACAATATAAATTAAACACACAGTACAAAAAATATTAATTAATCAGACAGTACAAAAAATATTGATTAAACACACAGTACAAAAAATATTGATTTTAAACACACAGTACAAAAAATATTAATTAAATACACAATGGAAGGAGAATTTTCACAAAAAAGGAGATTTTTGATAAATTTTAAACTACGTGTAGTTATTGGTTTTTACTGTTGATGTTTTTATGGTTTTTTTTTTTAATGTTGTTAATGTAAGTATTTATTTGCATCCATGTTCTATTATGAAGTATTGGTTCCTTTCGCAGTACTTGTTCACAATTAGCTTTACCAGGATTCTTTTTCATTACTATGAATTTTTTCAGATGACACATTACTGCGTCTACTTCTTTGCTCCACTTCTTGTGAATCGTTTTACGTCTTTTACCTTTATCAACTTGTTCATCCGATTCTGTATCTGTTGGTATAAAAAAGGTCTATAAAAATGTAACAACAGATGAGGAATCGGAGGAACAAGTTGAAAACATTGGGAAACAAAATCGAAGAAAGAAGGTTCATAAAAATGTTAAGTACAACAGATGAAATGAATGAGGAATCGAATGAAAAAGTTCATAAGATTGAGAACAAAAATCAAAGAAAGAAGGTCTATAAAAATATAACAACAGATACAGAATCGGATGAACAAGTTGATAAAGGTAAAAGACGTAAAACGATTCACAAGAAGTGGAGCAAAGATGAAGTAGACGCAGTAATGCGTCATCTGAAAAAAATCATAGTAATGAAAAAGAATCCTGGTAAAGCTAATTGTGAACAAGTACCTACTGCGAAAGGAACCAGTACTTCATAATAGAACATGGATGCAAATAAATACTTTCATTAACAACATTTAAAAAAAAAAAAAACATCAACAGTAAAAACCAATAACTACACGTAGTTTAAAATTTATCAAAAATCTCCTTTTTTGTGAAAATTCTCCTTCCATTGTGTATTTAATTAATATTGTTTGTACTGTGTGTGTCAATAAAGTTTCTTGTGTGTTATAATTGATTATTCATTCGACAAGGATGTTTTGGCTCATGGCGGAAATCGGAACTAGGCACTTGCATGACATTGACATGGGGATATGAAATTAGGGCTAGCAAAAAATCTCCTGAGTTTTATGGAAGTTGAAGAAGTCGACCGTAATTCAATTGAAACTTATAGAAAACGTTGTGAAACTAAAAATACGGAACCCTAAAAATATAGATATTTGGACGAACCTTTCGTCATACAGTGACGGTGATAATTCTCAAGTAGTATGCAACCTACAAATAAAAACCTACCTCTTGAATCAGGGCAACTCTTTGCCCTGATTCAAGAGGTTGCATCATCATCATCAGGCTACATTAGTCCACTGCTGGACATAGCCCTCCCCTAATGAGCGCCATTGCGCCCTGTATTCAGCTTGCCGCATCCAGCATCTGCCTGCAGTCTTTCGCAGATCGTCATCCCATCTGGTTGGAGGGCGTCCTACACTACGTTTGCCGAGTCGCGGTCTCCACTCAAGAACACTTTTACCCCAGCGGTTTCGGTTCTTCGTGAGATATGGCCAGCCCACTGCCACCATGAGGTTGCATACTACTGCTTATAATAGTAAAGAGTAGTCGAACCAATAAATGAAGCACATTTTATCGCATAAATAACTAATACATCGTCATTGGACCGTCAGTTGCGCTAGGAGTTTGTGGACGTGTGCACTAACGTGTATCAGACATTTCCATTATGTATGGAGAACGAGCTAAGGTTAGTGAAGTAGGATTTATGTATCTTTTTTAAGACCAGTAATTGACCGGTAAATTTCTCAAAAACCTTCTTAAAAATTACTTATTTTCTTTGTGATAATTTTCTACTTCTGATAATTGTCTTAATTGCAGGAGCGGGGCGTTCGTGCCCCGGCCCCCGCGCCCTTCACTACTTCGAATACTGTAGTGTTTACGAAAAATTAATCTACGTTACTTAATATACAGTTTCGTTTTGTCGGATCAAATAAAGCTGTAATTTTGATAATATAAATGGATCTGATCAACATACGACTTTGGATTTGGTATATAAAACGGAGCCCACAAGTGTTTATGGGTTTCTGAATTTCGGCCGTTACGGAGTCGATTAAGTTCGAGATCTTAGCAATAAAAATGTTGAGTACATCAATTTCTCCATGAATACGTTTGGCAACGTCGCCCAAAAATTGCGCCGTTGCCACTCCGGGCAAGATCTATGCAACCGGAGTCGAGTAATATGGGGGAAAAGGTGGAGTCAGGAATGCACGGCAGTCGGGCTGGATCAACTTAGTGCCCAGGTTGGTATTTATATATATATAATATATATATATATAATATATATATATATCTACTGTTATTTTTTTCGTGGTCACATGTAGATAAAATTCTAGAACAACCGTTTAGCTCTGGGTTGCCTAAGTACTTAGCTTTGAGCACAATTAAGCTCGGATGTTGATACTGACTGGCGTAGGTAACTGTTTTCTACGAAACGAAACTCGGATCGGAACAGAAAAGGAAAATCTTGTATGGGCTTATTTAATTCATTCACAAAATTGTGTCCGTTATCAAAAAAATCGGGCTTTGCACATGATGACACAGACACCGCGACAAGCCGCAGTTGCGGTGTGAAATGAGTCTAATGAATTCAGAATGTTTTCATTTTACTCAATTTGGTCGCCGCTGTTTTTGTCACGTGGGACATTCGTACAGAATTACAGCACAAGTTTTTGTCATTAACACGATAGCCAGCCAAAATTTAGGCATTTAAGTACATCTATACTTACTTTACTAGATTATTTATACAGCGTTGGAGGCAACCTATGCCTAACGGGACGCTGTAGTGCCTGGGATATTGCTTAAGATGGAATTACCCAGCACCTAAATCAGCCTTGTCCACAGGAAAGACAACGTCAATACGTGTGGAGCCGACCAATTTGAGCTTTTTACAATTCACCGTTTCAGAGCAAGTATTCTAGTATCTACCAACAAGTTTGACGAAACGCAAAATCCATTGATGCTCGGCTAGGATTCGCCCGAGACCTTTGGATTGACCACGAAAGTCGAGGCACAGCCTCAAATCGGCAAACACGACACGAAAGTTTCACACGCAAGCAGTAGGATAGTAACTAGTTATAGTTTTACTACCAGCCGTCGAACTCGCTATAGCATTCTTCTTGTAGTGCCTCTCCAACTAGCGATGGTTGGCAGTCAATATCATCAATATGGCATATTGTTCTCGATCTTCAGCGAGTCTAAAATTGAGAACACCAAAAACCAGTGTTCACTCCACAGCTCGGTGATTGGTTCAGTGACAACTTGTTGTACTGTTAGGCTAATCTGCATTTTAAATGCAAATTCTGGAAACAAAAAATAAAATGAAACTGTAACCTTTAACTAGGTTTATTTGTTTGTTTAATTAAGGCTGTGTTTCAACCAGTGTGGGGAAAATAAAAACATAGGAACCTAGTAATAATAAATTCTTTCAGGGCGTCTGGTCGAAGCGACGCGTGATCCGAGAGCTGGCACATTTTTGACTCAAAGGATCAGATCCAGCGTGGTAATGCCGCCAGTGTTTTGGGCACGCTTTCGACTGGCAGTGACCTGGATCTTTTGATCCCTACACTGAATCGATTGGCATCAATTTTTTTTATTAGGATACAGAATGCGAAAATCACCCAAAACAACCCAAACTAAAGTTTCCTATCCGCTCTTTCTAAATAAAGGTAAGTAGGTACCTATTATTATTGAAGTGCTCGTGGTCGTGCTTGCTTAGTCGTTCTTGATAGATCGTCAAAGTTAAGCAACGTTCGAAACAGTCTGTAAGTGGATGGGTGACCGCCAGTGGCATTTCCATCTGAGCGCTTCCGTGCTTCGGAGGGCACGTTAAATTGTCGGTCCCGGCTATTTAAGTAGTTAGTAGTTAAGCCATGATAAAAAATCCGTCACCAGAGCTAGCCACTGACTCATACGAACTTACTTATGCATTATCCCACCATTATTGACACAGACAATATAACATTACTTATGTAGTATTAAGTATTTTTTTAGGATAAGTTATTGAAACACACACAGGAGTAGAATCACCTAGTTTTAAGACGTTTCAAAGTGATCCCAGCGGTCCTACTGAATAAATGCTTTTTGACTTGACTTGACTTAAAAACAGAATACGGTGTTAGTAGCCTACTAAAACATGCAAAGCAGGTGTAAGTATTTGTACTTTCTCATTCAAAATAAGGTCGCAAATTTTAGAGTCAAAACTGTAAACGTCTTAAAAGTTTAAAATACATAAAACTTTGAAGATTGTTGTTATATATTTTTCAGATCCGAAAATTCGCAGTAGAAACTGCTTAACAGTCTGATTGAGTACGTGTCACGATGGCGATTGCTCGGTTTGTATTTAAAGGCGTTGATTGCTATCAAAATAAACATAAGTAGGTTATGAATAAAATGAAAACAAAAAACCAACGACTGAATCCCCAAGGCACGGTAATCTCTCAGATTTTTTGTGCATATAAAAAAAACAATGTTTTAGAGACGAAATAGAAAACTGAGTAAAGTGTACCTTAGGTAATACATACAAAATTACAAGTGTAGATGAGGTTCAAGGTACTTTACAGTCGCTTGGAATCAGTTTTGTTTTTGTGTAGTGGAGTGGCAGAGTGACATTGTGTTCATTGTGTTCACGCAAATAAACTTTGTCAAGTTTCATTGAGAAATGAAAAGTACCAAACCAAGTACCAAGTTGGTAGTAACCAAGTGTGGTTTAACTATAAAAAAACACTATAAAAAATATATAAATTATTGATATCTACGCAAAAGTTATCAGTATAGGACTGCCGGTACACTATTATATGATAGATGATAGAGGAAAAAGAAGATGTGCCAATGCCACATCACAAGTGGGATATCTATAGTACAGACAGGATAAAGAAGAACGTATTAAGTACTAGCTGCGCTTCCGCGGTGTGACCCGCGGTCCCTCGGGATTTTTTCATTTTTTCGGGATAAAAAGTAGCCTATGTCCTTCCCTGGGATACAACCTTTAACTATGCCAAATTTCAGCTTAATCTGTTCAGCGGTTTTGGCGTGAAAGCGTAACAAACAGACAGACAGACAGACAGAGTTACTTTCACATTTATAATATTAGTATGGATACGTTAACTACCTAAGCTCAAAAGCAAGCAAAACCTCAAAGCTCTTAAGCTTACCTACTTTCTACTTAACTACTTACTTTGGTACTTCGTAACTTATTTGGCTAGTAAATGCATTTTACTTGCTATGACACGCTATAGCCCTTGGCAATAAAATGTTTAGGTACTTATAAACTGGTGGTTCCCGAAAAGCGATAGTCACATTTTCGCGGCTTGCATCTTTCAGATCACTCTTCACCTGGCAAGCTTAGGTGGGCTAAGTGATGACCCTATCTCAATTATCACCTTTTTTAAATGGTCTATTTGTGCCACACGGCAATACATAACTGTTCTGTTTCTGTTGACCGTTTACGCGACCCACAACTTAAAAAAATATGATACGCTTTTCCACTAGAAATTCTGTCATGTTATGATGTCTTTTAGGATTTACAAAGTTTTATTTGTTAAGTAAAGTCAAAGTATTTATTGCTTACATGTGTGTACAAGGAGACAAATGAGTTCTGTAAGGGCATCGCACATTTTTTATTTGAGTAGGTAAATCTAGGTAACCATATACTGATGCTGAGCTATGTAGCGGAACGAATGTAAGGTGCTATGAATCTACAGCACAATCCACAGCACTTCTTGTAGCTTAATAGAACCCGTTTCCACCAGTGCTGTGATATGTCGATCAATGAAATGTTTGCACATTTTTGGTGGAAAAACAACCCTCAAGGTTGAGGTTTGGCCTCACCCTACATCACTTGGAGGAATCACTAAACATCAACAACGGAGACCGTTTCCCAGCGACAGCACAAGGCCTGTTGGAACTCGTAAAACAAAAGTGAGGGACGGAAAAATTGCCCGTCCATGTTTAATGAGCGACTGAATTATGGATCACGGGTTTATTAGCTGCGCTGGTGTTAATCTGCCTCTTTAGAACACCAGATTTTGTTTGTGGAATGTTTTTTTATTAAACCCTATACAATTGACTGTATGCAAGAAAATATGATAGCTAGTTCGAAAATGATAGTCGTTTTTACATCGAAACGGTTCCGTGACACCAGTAACACTTAGAGATGTCAGCCAAATAGCAATGTCCTACAGTTTGAAAATCGTTTTTTTTTCAAGCTATCTCATAATTTAGTTACACGATCATGATCAATTTCTACAGCGTGAATCGAAACAAGTTCTATGTGTCAGAGATACGTTCCTACGTATGTGAAAAATACTACTTATAAACCGAATAAAATGGTTTATTTCGCTTTTAAAACGGGTTTTTACGTTTTAAACGGTTGGTTTAGTTGGCTTTAAACCGGCCTTCTATAGTTCTAAGGTTTTTCGTACGTTAGCGATTCCTTTAAAGTTTTAAAGGAAAATCTGAAGATTTCTTCAGTTTACTTCCTATACGGAAAGTCAATTTATCCGAAACACTTTCTAATCGTGTTTGAGAGCTGCATTCGCTTACCGATTGTATACATCTAGTATCATAAAAGCTCCGAGCAAAGCCGAGAGCAATGTCGTTAGCTCCCTGCCTTCGGATGCTGGAAGCTGTCCCGATGATGACAAGGAGTTTGATACTAAAACTCTGAAAAAAACGCTATTTACACGGTACCATTTTTGCCTTGCTTTCTCAAACTCGGAGCAAGAGCTTACTATTCTGTTGTAAAAGGAAAAAAAATCATTTTTAAGGCGGTTTAGTTCGTATGCGTGAGTGGCCCACTCTTGTGACGAAGTTTTTAGCCCGCCAAGGCTTCCGTTATAGCTTAACGTCTTTTAACGTGCGTTCAAAAGCACGGGAGCGTTTAGTTGATAATGCCACTAGTAGTCACACATTTATGTAACCGCACAGAATGTTTAACTTTAACGATCTATCAAATCAAGAACGATGAACAAGCTTATGAACTCAAAAATTATAATATTACAACTTGAAAAACCTCGACGTCAAAACATCAGTGTTTCCCGATTTCGGGAAACACTGATGTTTTGACGTCGAGGTTTCAAATTGCGGCAACAGTCGCAGCGCACACTGAACTGACTGAGAACCAGCGCTCCAACACTCGAGCTGTTGGAGCAAATGCTGAGGGTTAGCCGTATTTTCACCCACATAAAATTATGTAGATTTTGTCCCTATTGTAACTGTTGTATATGATGTGGAGAAAATAAAACTTTATTATTCTTAATCTTATTCACTTTTTAGGGTAAAATAAATAGGGGTCAAAACTTTGAACCACGTTCGAATGCGTTTACCCTCTTGGGAATAACCCGAGAAATATCAAATTATCTCTCATTCGATTATCTTTCGATCGAGTTCCGACTCAGCACTTTTTTCTTTTTTAAACACTTCAGAACGGATTTATTTTTTATTGGAAAAGTTGGCATGTTTTACATCCAGTGAAAGTGGAAGATGAATGTGGTAAGTCGAGTTTTATTGATGTCTTTTAACGGTGGGGAATTAAGAAAATTGTTTTTCATTGAAATAGTTTTTTTTACTGTATCCCCAACGTGCGGTAGAGATTCTCTCAGATCTTTTTATGTTACTTATTCCAGATCCTATGAAGATGTCTAAGTCATTTCAAAACACATATTTGATACATGCCCACATCCTGCAGAAGTTAGTATTTCATACATGACAGGTTGCAAGCCCGTCGCCGCCTATAAGAACACTAACTGGTTTCCTCACGATGTTTTCCTTCACCGTTTTGAGCTCGTGCTTAAGCGCATATAAATTTTTCGAAACGAAAAATCCAGTGATGAGGAGCCGGGATTCGAACCCACGACCTTCGGATTGAAAGTCGAGGCACAACCCCATTCGACCAACACGGCTCCTTATCTCAATTATCACCTTTTTTAAAAGGTCTATTTGTACCACACGGCAACGCATAATTCACACTTAAATCTTTTTTTAATTTTTAATTACAGTCATTGGCAAGCTACAAAGGTAGAGATCGCTTCAAAAGATTAGTCTTCTACTTTACGTGAACGTGTCACTTTTGAACCGTTGTGGTGAAAACATTTTAAGAGATAAGGCTGATCTTTCTACATATTTTAATAGATGAAAGATGCTATTATTTTAAGCGTTTTTAAAATCATACATTTTTACTGTGGAAGGTAGGTATTCCGCTAAACAAAATATAAATCTTCTTTTTCTGCTATGGACAGACACACATCTGAAGTAGATCTTGTATTTCAATAAAAATCTTCATGGCAATTATGAGGTGTGTTACTTTGATGTGTAGCTTGCAGCCCTCTTTTTGCGTCAAGCGTTAAAACCAATAGAAAATCCATTTGAACTGTTTCTCCAAGTTCTATACCTACATAGATATAATCCAATGCATGTGAAAGTTTCAGACTCCATTATAAGTTGTAGCTGCCGCGGGCACCCAACTTATCTATCACAGTTTCACTGTTTCATTACGATAAACTTGGGCGCCTTTATTACAAAAGACGAAGTTAGAACCGGCTTAACCCTGGTTCTTTAAAAACTAGACTTCACAGATTCGGTAGAGAAAAACTACACTTGTTACCGAAATTTTGGTTTAAACCCTACTGTATTACAGAAAGTTGTCTGAGTCAAGTCTAGATCATCCATGCTTTAAATGAATGACCACAGATAAGATATGAATATTTAGAAGAATCATTCACTCTTTCTAATTATACGTTCCTTTCCTTTATTTTTGTTATTTCTCATTGAGTATAAAAAGAGGAAAATAATATAGCTTATGACGTAATATTATTACAATTCTTTTAATAGCAAATAATATTGTATTAAAAAGAGCAATTTATGGAGTAAAGTATTTTTACTAAAGAAAATCCACAATTTTTGAACATTACATGCGTGTAACCAACGCCTTTATTACAAGAGACGAAGTTAGAACCGGCTTAACCCTGGTTCTTTAAAAACTAGACTTCACAGATTCGGTAGAGAAAAACTACACTTGTTACCGAAATTTTGGTTTAAACCCTACTGTATTACAGAAAGTTGTCTGAGTCAAGTCTAGATCATCCATGCTTTGAATGAATGACCACAGATAAGATATGAATATTTAGAAGAATCATTCACTCTTTCTAATTATACGTTCCTTTCCTTTATTTTTGTTATTTCTCATTGAGTATTTTTTTTTTTTTTTTGTTAGCCTATACTGTCCCACTGCTGGGCAAAGGCCTCCCCCGTCACCTTCCACACCTCGCGGTTTTCCGCGATTTTCCCCCAATCCTTCCTAAAGGCATCCAGGTCATCGCGCCAGCGCTTTTTAGGCCTGCCTCGGAGTCGCCTGCCATCCACCGGGATCCAACCAGTCACCACTCTGGCCCACCTGTCTGGGTGCATGCGGGTGACATGACCTGTCCACTCTCATTTTAACTTGGCAGCCTTAACGCCCACGTCAGCAATACCAGTTTTTGAACGCAGCCAGGTGTTCCGAATTCGGTCGATTCTTTTCACTCCTAGGATGCTGCGTTCCATTGCTCTTTGGCAAACCCCGAGTTTGGACTTTTGGGAATCGGTTAGTGACCAAGACTGAGCACCGTAGGTTAGGACGGGCAAAATACACATATCGATGAGCTGACGCTTCAGTGACATAGGAAGGTCGCCCTTCATTAGCTCCTTCATGGACCAGTAGCTTTTCCAGGCATTTTCAATTCTGCGGTCTATCTCTTTGTCCTGCCTGTTTTCGAAGGAAGCTAACTGGCCCAAGTAAATGTACTCATCGACATAGTGTATTTCTTGCCCGTCTACCGTGACCCTATGTTTCGTGCTATTTGTCATAATTTGCGTCTTTGACCGATTCATCATAAGTCCAACATCGAGGCTCGCCGTGCTAAGGTCTTGTAGCATTTCTTGCAATTCGTAGGCGTTTGGAGCAAAAAGGACAATGTCGTCGGCAAACCTTAGGTTAGTCAGCCGTCGGTCACCAACTTCAATACCTTTTGTTGCCCACGGGGCTGCCAATGGTTTGAATACTTCTTCTAAAGTAGCTGTAAATAGTTTGGGAGAGAGCGGATCACCCTGTTTTACTCCCTTTTCTATTGAGAACAGTGTTCCAGAAGACTCTAGTTTTATATTTGCATGACTATTGCTGTAGATTAATTTCATGAGATCTATATTGTTTTATTTACTTGTTGCTTCTCTAATGCTGAAAATATTGCTGTATGTTTGATACTGTCGAAAGCTTTTGTGTAATCAACAAAAGCCAGGTATAGCGGTTTGTTGAATTCGGTGTATTTTTCTATAATTTGATTGAGTGTGTGAATATGGTCTGTAGTGGAAAAACTAGGTCTGAATCCGGCCTGTTCTGGTGGTTGGTGATAGTCTTATGTACCCTCAATACGTTTTTGAATAATCTTTATGAATGCTTTGTAAAGATGTGACACTAAACTGATGGGTCGGTAGTTCCCAATGTTGGTCTTGTCTCCTTTCTTGTGGAGAAGAATAATGTTTGAGTATAAAAAGAGGAAAATAATATGACGTAATATTATTACGTATGACGTGCTTATGACGTAATATTATTACTATTTTTTAATAGCAAATAATATTGTATTAAAAAGAGCAATTTATAGAGTAAAGTATTTTTACTAAAAAAAATCCACAATTTTTGAACATTTCATGCGTGTAACGAATAAGTTGTTTATGTAAACTAAAAAAGAAGAAGAAGAAGAGCGTGAAAAAATGTTTTCGTACTTAGTTATTCAATTCGTACGAGAATAAACTAAAAAATAAGAAAAGGATAGTTTTGGCAACGAATTTACTAGCCAGGCAAGATACCGCCCCAGGCCCGGCTTTTAGTCTGTATTTTTCGCAGTAGCCCTAATCCAAAAAGTGAAAGTGAAGCATACAATTACTGTATTTTATGAGCGTGTGCACTGGTTGGCTCTCGATAAATTGAATCTACAACATTGGTTGTGCTGATGATTTTCATGCAATCATGTGTGCCATTAGTGCGCCAGCTCCACAGCCTCATGAACTGGCTGGGGAAGCGGGTGTCTTTACCTACCTATGCTGAGCTGGATGTCCAAATCACATGTGATACCCTTGTCGTTTTCAGCCCAATACAATACTTGTTAATACTTAAATATATCTACTTGACATTAAATGATCTTTTATTGATATTTTAAACCTACCTATGTGTCTCTTTTATGAATCAAATCAATAGATCCTTTATTTTATTTATTTCTCTCACAAACATAAATGACAGCAATAAAAAGTACTTAAAAGCAGCCTAAGCTGTAGATAGCTACGAAGCTAATATTTCCCAACTTATACAAAGCTTTTTCTTCTCTGAGAAAAGCACATGAACCTGAATAATGTACCTACTGCTTGTACTGGGATTTCAGTCATCATCAGGGCTTATCCAATCTGAATCATTAGCCATGAACCAATATCTGTTCTTCATCTGCACATCGTTTATAACATATCCCGTCCATGGCTAGCCAGACACACAAAACTACTGGCCTGAATTCTTTGTTGGCTTCTCAATAATATATAAGTACTAGCTGACCCGCGCAACTTCGTCTGCGCATTATTAGGATTCAAGTGCAGGAGTGTTACCTAAAGTTTATTTACACTGTGTTTGAAGTGAATCAGACCAAGGAATAAAATTTTCCATACTAACTTTAACACCCTGTAAAACATCCATATACGTTGATTTTTTTAATTAGATAAGCCTATATTCAAGTACTTAAAGCATCTACGTTCCAAATTTTATCACAATCGGTTAAGTCGTCACGGAGCAACAAAACAAACATTCACTAACACAGTCTTTCTGAATAAACTTTAATTAATAATTTTCGATCAATTAATAATTTTAGTAAGATAGGATTATTTTAGGAATAAGATCAGAGAAATAAGTATTAGCTAAAGCACAGGCTAAAGTAAACTTGACAAAACGCAACGATAGCGCGATCTAGAAAACGGTCAAATTAGCAGCGCCATCTAGTTACTTCAGATGTATTGATGAGTAGATTTATAAATGATTACCTACATGCTCATCATTAATTTTAAAATCATTAAGTAGGTAGGTGGTACTTCAAATTTTAAATTCAAATGATCTGCATTCTTGACCTCGCAACGCTACCTGGTTGTGAAAATGAAAACCAAGGAAAATTATTTTATTTTCTAGCTGGTTGGTACCCGCGACTCTGTCAGTAAAATAACATAAGTAGGTAGGGTACTTGAAAACCTATAAAAATTATCGAAAAGTCTAAGCAAAAATCTCCAATAGCTTTCAAAACTCAAAATGATCGTATCTCGACCTCCGCTATAGTAGAAACGCCACCTAGGAGAAAAAAAGTAAAAAGCAGTTTTGACCTCGGGTGATACAGATGGCGTTCTAACCAAAGCCAAGGAAAAAGTATTTTAATATCAAAAAAATCTTAATTTCGGATGTATTGATGAGTGGAAAAATACATGTTACATGTTTATCATTAATTTAAAAATCATTTACCATGCAAAATGAGAAAAAAACAAAAAAATCTGCAATGCAAGAACATAGCAAAAAGTGGCGGTCACCCATCATCTTTATGACCTCGCCCAGGGTCGCTGAACTTTTTTCCCCATACAAACTTGCAACCCTTATTTTCACGCCCCCTTATAAATATTTAAAGAAAAAAGTAGCCTATGTCCGTCCCTGGGGTATAATCTTTAACCATGCCAAATTTCAGCTCAATCTGTTCAGCGGTTTGGGCGTGAAAGCGTAACAAACAGACAGACAGACAGACAGACAGACAGACAGAGTTACTTTCACATTTATAATATTAGTATGGATTTCATATTGTATCACTGGCCGCTTCCTCACTGCAGCTGATGGGCTGATTAGGATCTCATTATTATACTTATGTAAGCAATAAGCTCAACAAGAGACTAGGTAACTTAGATTGTGAATTCTAATAAGATGCTAGATCCTATTATCTCAATAGTTCTTTCCACTGCATCACAAACTTAGGCACATGAGATTTTTTCACGTTTGTTTTGATTTTAAAAAATTACTAATGCAAAGAAAGGCCGCAAAATAAAAAAAAAATGTTTGACATGCCAAATTTTGAGGTTAAAACCAACAAAAACTAGGGGTCGTGTGGGTTTATCTCCGAACCCGACCCCTGTTACCCCACTTTGGAGATAAAACTCGTTCTGTAATAACGTTTTGGTTTTAAGCCAGGCTTAAACTACACTTAGACCAAAACCATAGATAAACTTCGTCCTGTAATAAGGGGGGGGGGAGACCAATTCGAAGTTACAAAGTCCTAATTATTCTACGATTTGTATAGAGAAATTAGTCTGATTTGACGATCTGAGTTTGATATACATAGATAGGTATTATATCTATACAGGGTGTAAAAAGACGTCTACCGAAGCCGAAAGGGGTAGGTGCAGCATCCCAAAACACAGCCAAATCCAAAAGGATTTTCCAAAACAATCATTATATCCGGAGAAAACCGACCTCGCATAGCTGGTCGAGCGTATGTACTGGGCGCGTTTTTATACGTAGATTGCTGGATTTTGAGTTTTAATTGTTTTTTTTCTTTTATAAATGAAATGATTAGGTAGGTATGGTCTTATTATGTTGTACTAGTAGCAAAAAACTGGAAATAAAATAAAATGACGTAGCTAAGTCAAAAAAAAATTTTGCGTTTTTTTCGATAAATATATTCAGAATCATGGTCTGATTAAAACACCTCAGTTTTTGGTAGCAGTCTTTTTACACCCTCTATAAACTTAAACCACACACTCTAGAATAGGTTTACTGTCAGTGATACCTAAATGTTATATTAATAATGCAGGTTGTAAAAGACTACTACCGAAATCTGAGGGGTTGCAATCAGACCAAGATTCTAAACATATTTAGCGAAAAAAAAACGAAAAAAAATAATTTAACTTAGCTACGTCATTTTATGTTTTTTTCAGTTATTTACTCTTAGGGCAACATAATAAGACCATACCTGATAATTTAATTAATAAAAGAAAAAAACAATTAAAACTCAAAATCCAGCAATCTACGTACAACAACGCGCCCAGTACATACGCAAACAGTAATCTTTAAACGCTGTTTGCTCTGGATATAATGATTTTTTTGGAAAACCTTTTGGATTAAGTTGTGTTGGGATGCTATACCTACCCCTTTCGTCTTTTTACACCCTGTATAAGTATTGATAGTATTGCGAGCTATTCAAAACAACATATTGGTCGCGAAGGAACAGGAGTCACCTAGTTTCAAGACGTTTCAAAGTGATCCCAGCGGTCCTACTGAATAAATGCTTTTTGACTTTGACTTTGACTTTGAACATAACTATTTAGCTCAGCGCAGATGCACCCACTACTGGTAGGCCTTCTCTCTATAACACCATTTTTTTTTTTCAATTCTATGCAGTCCTTTCCCACGCTTTCCAGCTACATTAACGATGTTATCCATACCAAATAAACTTAGGCCTTTACATCTATATTAGATGATTTATACAGCGTCAGGAGGCAACCTATGCCTACACTTAACGGGACGCTGTAGTGCCTGGGACATTGTTGAGATGGAATAGGCTTGCCCAGCACCTAAACCATCCTCTCAGCTTAATCAGCCTGGCCCACAGGAAAGACGACTTCAATACTGTGTGGAGCTGACTAAGCTGCGGGTTTCCTCACGATGTTTTCCTTCACCGTTTTGAGCTCGAGTTAAAGCGCATGTACATTTTTCGAAACGAAAAATCCAGTGATACACGGCCGGGATTCGAACCCACGACCTTCGGATTGAAAGTCGAGGCACAACCCCATTCGACCAACACGGCTCTTATATTATATACCATACCAAATACTTGGGACTTAATTCAAGCTCAAGTAGAGATGATTAGAGGTGTAAACTGTACTTTGAATACCAATTCAAAATTCTAATGAAGAAAGCACGTAGCAATCTGCTACGCTTTTACTACGAACCCACGTAGACGGTGCTACAATCTTTGTTGAACACGCAATCTTTTATCACATTACAACTCTACCCCACTGATATAATAAAGCTGAAAGTTTGTGAGTTTGATAGAGGTTTGGAAATTTGGATGTTTGTATTTTTGTGTTTAAATCACGCCTAAACCAGTGAACCGATTTAGATGAAACTTGGAATAAGCGTAGTTAATTAATTTGACCTAAGTAAAATAAATCCTACAGTTTGAAAACTTTCGATTTTTATGAAAGACCAAAAGTAGGTAATTAAGTAGGAATCTATTAGTTTTCTGGGATCCAAGTATTATTTACACAAAAGAAATGTTATATCAGTCAATGTGTATCCCTCTGCTTATTTTGAAGGCAGCTACTGCTATGATTCAGTGTGAAATATCCAGCATGCATATATTTTTTTTAATATACAGGGTCTTTCATCTTAAACTACACAAACTGACAGGGCCTCATTTTTGGGTTGTAAATAGACGTTTGACCGTATCAATTTAATTCCTAAGTCGATTTAAGTTTTCACTTCAAAATTTATAATTTTTTTTTTTTTAGAAATGTTGCACAATGATTTTCAAGGAGAACAGACGTTCCATCAATCGCAGCGCAGCTACATCATGAATGGGTTAAGTTTTACAAGAAGCAACAATCAATTGAAAGGATAGTCTTTATCGATTTTCTCGGGATTTTCATAACAAAACAAAAAAATCATTACATAAATATTTTTTAATATATTTTTTGAACCCAATTCCTGAATTAAGTTAGTATAAAATGAAATACCCGATATAGGTACTTACAAGCTTTGTTTGAGGCCCTGATGTATATAATTTCCTCCAATATTTATTCACAGATCTTCTATTACAAAGGCATTTTATTACATTCCTTGTCCCTTATTTTGGTGTAAACCAATCTCTTTCCGTCAAACGTGACAGGATCGTGATGTCGATGTGACGTCACGGGACGTTGCCTTGAGGCAGACGATATTACTAAATCGAATTACACAATACACATACGATGCCACAGAGTTTAGGTAAGAGATATTCTCTAATCGACAAGATTACAATGACTTTTAATTTTTTTTTTATTTATTTATTCAGATAAAGACATACACAGAATTAATTATTCTAATTCGTAATATCTAAGAATAATACAAGGACACATACATAATGACAGAAAAATTAGAAAAATAGCGACTTCAATGTCAGACTGGTCTTCTTGTCGTATGAGTGGCGAAAGGATTATTAAGTGCACTTTTAATAATGCTTTTTAGTTACCGACATGCCGATTTCCTCTCGATGTTTTCCTTCACCGATTAAGAGTACGGGAATTATAGTGCACAGCTCAGAAATTTCGGTTCGATAACTTTCACCACACTCGATTCAAAGTCAAAAGTCAAAGTCAAAAAGCATTTAATTTTATTCAGTAGGACCGCTGGGATCACTTTGAAAGAACTTTCACTGGAACGATAGGAAGATTTTGGTTTAAACGTAAGACACAAAGTTAAAATTCTCCAAATTGCTTCTAACATTAATTAACCGCCAAAGGGCTAATGCTTTTAAAAACACGTAAACATAATTTGGGCGGTAGTTAATTATCCTTCATGACAATGTCTGTAATGAGCCCTCCGTGTGTGCGAAGATGTAAATTGCTTTTAGTGATGTTTCTAATCCCATACCGTTTCTAAACACAGTAGAAAACAACTGAACTGAGACACTTTAGGTCTTGACAGACAGACTGACGGACAGACAGACAGACGGACAACAAAGTGATCTTATAAGGGTCCCGTTTTTTTCTTTCTTAGGTACGGAACCCTAAAAATGTGGGCTGCATGTGCCAAATATTGCGTATTTAGCGGCTATGACAACCTCTCTAAACATCTTCAAAGGATCTCTTTTTATATAGGAGCATGTTTACCGTACGACTAATCCCAGTCGAGATCCTGTTTCGTTTTCTTTGTAAGTAAAAGTAAATAAAATATTTTTTTCTGTGTAAAAGTAACGAGGTTTATCGGTTAATGTCGAATGACGACCTCTGTAGCGCAGTGGGTGAGGGGGCCCACCTACAAAAGACATTCTGACTTATCTAGGTACTTCAGGTTCAGGGTATTCTGTACCTGTTATACCTTTCTTTCGTTTGCCCACTGCTAGGAATATCCCCTTTATTGGCACAAAGGGGATGGATGGCTCCAACACGATCCTGTGCAACTCCTAGCATTATGGGGTCTTGTTTTCTTTAAATTCTTGAGTTTTCCCACCCCTTACACATTCTCGAAGCTATCATAATACAATTTGCATGCGAAAACGAAACTTACTGCTGTTCGTACACAAAGGGCAAAATACGCAAAATGAGCTCTTTTCATTTTTATTTTTATTTAAATTCTACAAAACATCTTATGTAGAAATACCCGGATCTCTACTTAAAAAATTGCTAGTAGTTCAAAAATTTTTGAATTTCCACTCGAGGCTCTACCAAAATTTTATAGGATCTACCTTTAAAAAAATCGTGAGTGTCGTGAAACACTTGGTTGGAACGAAGTTTCAACTTTGACTGACATTTTGATATTTGCTTTGCACACCACATTGTGCACAACTTTGCGCACTTTGCGCATTACTCTGCGCACTATGCGCACCACTTTATCATCATCCATCCGCAAAATGTGGTGTCACCATGTTACGATAGATAGGTTTTTCAATTCGACTGCGCATTTCACATTACTACTATCTAGAGAATAGACACGTGGATTAATAGTCTGTGTAGTAACAGATAGGTATTGATTCTAATAGAATAGTCAATATTTACATTTACGAATAACGTTGAAGACTGACTGACTGGTCAGAGTAACTCTATAAAAGTAATCTATATTATAGAATCTTAGAATAGGTGCTCAGATAAAATTACAGTGAGTTTAGCCAAAAGCGTCTTTTCTACAACCGCAATATAACTCATAATCGTGTAAGCTCAAAAATTTAAAATCTATTCTACCACTAAAGAGGTCATGCATGCAGTGCAGATCCTTTCAATAAAAAAAAATATTCAGTGCAAAGGCATGTCCTGACATATTTTGGCACACGCCCACATTTTTCATGAGTTAGCACTCAAAATGAATCCTCTTTAATTATTGTCGAGGGTAGTCCAATAGATTTTGTTAATGCACAAAATGTTCTATTCCACTTAACTTAAAAGACACCGTAAAACTGTCGATAAAAAAACAACTTTGGCTATGGTACGAAAGTGTCCGTTCGTACTCCACATAACTCTACCAGGGTGTCCATAAATGTTGATTATTTCAGGACAATATTGTTTACAACCGCTGAGAGTGCATCGTAAACTATAGTGACCATTTCAAGATTACCGTCGCAGAGTAAAGATGAAAGAGTTGGACTATAAATTCGTAGTATTCAGTCAAAATGTTTTATCACTGACAAAAATATGAACGGCAAATCAAATACCTACGAGCTTCGTCTAATATTTGTGACTTTTATAACAGCTCCTTCATTTATTTTGAAACCCTCATCAGCTTGTCCTTAGTAGGTACTAAAGTTTATCATCAGAAAAATGAGAGTTTGAAAAACATTGTTTTAATAATATAAACTTATAATATACCTAATAGAAACTTATCAATTTCCTCTCTGTATTCTGTGGCAATACATAATGCATGTAGGTCGGTTTACTGAATAATATATTTAGATTAGCATAGTTAGTAAGTACCTAAGTAGTGTTCTTCATACCGAAGAAAAAGTCAAATATTATTACTCTGAACATTAAATTACTTCACTACTTTTGTGGTCCGTCTGTCATGGCTTTGTACCTGCATTTTCACTAAAACAAAATATTTTATACTTCTTTCCGATATTACATTCTAGCCAATTTTTTTTTTTTTTTTGTGCATTTGTGAATATTGCAATGCTTCAAAAACAAAACAGAAAACGCTATATCATACTTGAGAAGTTGTCCGCAAAAATTGGAATAGATGGTGCGCCTGTGGCCACAAATCTCACGTATCTTCTATATTGCGGCCATTTTACCCGGCTATCAATCATTCCCTTTATCCGCGAATGCAACCGGTTATGTGGACACTATTTCTTGGTCACCCTATTTTTGACAACCTGAATCATATCTGCAGTGATATTGAAGGTAAAAATAGTTTCACCCATAATTTTACTGTACGAGCTGATAAAATAGGTAGTAGGTAAGTATATTTTGGAACGAAGTTCCTTTTCTGACGGTATCGGATGGAAGCTGGATGAAAAAAAGTATTCGATTTGTGCGTCACGACACAATACACTATGTCAAATGCGCAGCCGCGAAATTCCATAGATTACATTGTTAGTACGGAAGAGCGTTTCTAGGATACCTAATTGACAATAATTTAACACCCAGTATAGAACACTCTTTGCTTCGTTCCAACCGAGTTTTCTACGACACTCACGTAATTTTTGTAAATCTGAAGTTCTTATGCAAAAATTTTAGAAAATCTTTTTGTTCAATAAATTCAAGCAACATAAAGAAGAAAAGGATAGATAAGTATTTGTTGAACACAACGCCATCTGTGTGTCAACGGCTGCATTCGGTATCTAGCTCGCTCTCATAACTCATACTAATTAAATAATTAACCGATACGGCCGATACCTTGACAAGTTAGTTCGGACAGTCGTCACAGTGGCGCTGTCCAACTACTATAAAAGTTACCGCTGTCCCGGCTGGTCTCTCGCCATCATCCGAACCCTCTTGTCTCTTTCATTCCAGAGTATCCAGTTGTCTACGTGAGGCCAGAGCGGCCACCCGATGTCGGCGCCCGCAATAGGCGGAAGTTCGTGTTCACCCCCAAACGGCCAAGAAACGTTCTTGGTGATCCAGATGACGATATCACTCTCGCCAATGGTGAAGTGATACCGTCATCTAGTGATGACAGATAGGTAGGTAAATTCTCTCCGGCAACAGCCCAAGCTGAGGTTCGTACCTATTAGAGGTGCCCTTGCGCATGTTGTCGTAACTTCTCTCTAGGCGTCTCGGCACCTTCAGTGCCCGCCATAGTCCGGTAACACTAAAACGGCCTCATAGGCCATTAGTATTAGGCCCTCCGAAAAAAAATAAAAAAAAAGCTGGTCTCTCGCTTTTTCATCCAGCAACTGACCTGTACCCACAATATACCGATTACCGAAGTAATTTAATAAAACCTTGATTTCTGTTGTTATAGCTGGCTGGTTTCATTCCCTTTTACAGTATTTCATAGGCATGTTTCTCAACAATACATAAATAACAACTTAAGTTTAAAAGTCTCAAACAATGTAGGCACCGTCTTTGATCAGCGAAACTATTTACTGGAAACGCAGATTCTAAAACTTCCCAAATTCTCGGGAGTTTCTTAAGAATACCTGGCAAATTGCTGCTCTATAATTATTGCGAAGATGACAGGCGAAATATTGTCTAAACAAGGCAATATTGTCCCTAATGGCGGAGGAAATTAGGACTGCTTCGTAAATGATGATTTATGCCCTCCAGGGTCGCCAAACGTGTCCAACTTTGACGGACAGATATAAAAAATGTCTTTCAACTTTTCGGGTTTTATGAAGAAACAATAAACAAATATTTTATGGATAAACTTTTGTCAAGTTACTGTCGGTAAGTATTTCTTGCCTCAAAACCTAATTTTCCGGAAGGAATGCATTTAGGATCTTGGTAAATATCCCGTTATCTTATCCATACTAATATTATAAATGTGAAAGTAACTCTGTCTGTCTATCTGTCTGTTTGTTACGCTTTCACGCCCTAAACCACTTTACAGATTAAGCTGAAATTTGGCATAGTTTAAGGTATCCCAGGAAAGGACATAGGCTATTTTTATGTTACTGATTAGGCGATATAGTCGCTCAGCGACAAAGCCCTTTTCTTTATTTTTTGTAAATAAAAAAGAAATAAAAAAGAAGAAAAATGAATAAAAAGAAGAAGAAGAAGACTAAGCTAATATGTTACAGATTGGGCGGTAGGTATAGTCGCTCAGCGACAAAGCTGTTTTTTAATTTTTTGTAAATAAAAAAAAACTTTGACGTCTTTGTAAGACGCCGCGGAATAGCTTCAAGCCTATGCGCATTTCGCGTTGGGTACCTGTACGTGTGTAATTACTACCAAACTTCATGTGCACCCCACAAAAATTATAATCCAAAGTCGAATAATGAACACCATCTATTTCAATCCAGCTTAATGGAGCTAAAACCAAAATCTTTTCTATTCTACGATCATTAATCTACAGTAGGTAGGTATTCATTTTAGGGTTCCGTACCCAGAGGGTAAAACGGGGCCCTATTTTCATTTAAAATGTGTGTGTGATATGGATCATGGTATCTGAAATAAATGTATTCAATTGAATTACTAAGACTTCGCTGTCCGTCTGTCTCTCTGTCTGTCTGTCTGTCCGTCTGTCGCCAGGCTGCATCTTATGAACCGCAATAGTAGTAAATATTTTCTGTGGCCGCTATAACAAGAAATAAGTACTAAAAACCGAATAAAATAAATATTTAATGGGGCTCCCATACAACAAACGTTTTTTTTTGTTTTTTTTTTTCGGAGGGCCTAATACTAATGGCCTATGAGGCCGTTTTAGTGTTACCGGACAATGGAAAACAAACGTGATTGATAAGGATTATATTTTTAGTGTTAACCGCACACTTAGTGTTGAATGTATGGGTTTCTTCAATAACCAAAACGTATATTTTGATAACTTATCTATATTGAGCTTTTTACAATATTTAAACTTATAAAAAAGACGTGACGACGGATGGGTTTTTTGTTGAGAGAGAGATTTTGCTGAGTTGACAGCCGCCTTGGCGTTTTTTACTTCGTTCGGAAACGTCACCGGCGCGTGCGTTCGGAAATTGTTGTTTGGTGGCCCATACACTTAGGGATATTTAAAGATTTTTAAATGTATCCCAAAAAATAAAATTTTAACTCATGCGTCGGTTGCCCGTTAGCTCAGTTGGTCAGAGCGATGCCACGGATCGGCAAGGTCGTGGGTTCAAATCCCGCATGGTTGCTAATTTTTGGGATACATTTAAAAATCTTTAAACAAACGTGATTTTTTTGCCGTTTTTATAAAAAAAATTACGGAACCCTTCGTGCGCGAGTCCGACACGCTTTTCCGGTCCTTTCCGGCCGGTTTTCTCGTTCCCTTTGTCATACTTAAAAATATAAGGAATTCAATTTCACTGTATTTTTCGATCCCGGTCTAAAAACTCCGTCACAGTAGGCCACAAACTCATACGAACTTTTATAAGGTATACCTACTCTTGACCGGACCAATAAAGACCACTGGTCGTCTAGTGGTAGTGGCCCCGCCTTCCGATCGTAAGGTCGTGGGTTGAATCTCGGTCGTGCACCAAAGAGTTTTTCTGCCGAAAAACTTATGTGCACTATGCCAGTACTCTTAAACGGTGAAGGAAAACATCGTGAGGAAACCGGCATGTCGTAGAACCTTTAAAGTTCGAAAACATGTGTAAAGTGCACGAAAGTAGCCTCTTTGAGGCGGACTTAAAATCCTTTCACCACACTGGTTGGAAAGAACTAGTGACACGATAAGAAGAAGAAGACCGGACCAATGACTCGAGTGACCGAATAAACAAGTGCCAAGCTCTGACCTACCTGATTTTGTTATCTATTTAGATTAAACAATAACAATAACAATACTTTAACCTTTAAGTTTGGATAGTAAAATAATTAAACAAACAATTGATTGGGTATAGAATAATCATTCGTTTATTTAAGAAAGAGGTCTCAAATTAAGTTTAATGCCTCTTTTGCGTGTAGCCCAGGGGTAGGTTGAGATCAAACCCCGTGCTACGATCACCTACGACAGACACAGGGTGGTTATTCACGTTCGTTCGATGAATATTCGGATGCTTCTTACTACGAGCTACATAGTATTCAGTCGATAAGATCAAACACGGTTCTAACCTAGGACCAAATATTCCAAACCGAAAAATAGGCCCTTGAAGTCAAAAATCGTATTAAGAAACATCCGTATATTCAACAAACGAATGAAAATAAGAACGGGAATAAGGCCCCTCAGCACTTTCAATCATTACATTCTTAGTACAATACGCTCAACCGATCTTTGTCTGTCTGAAGTTAGTGCACTAAGCGATTGCGCAGGTTTGCGCGAATAGGCGAGATAGCACGATGCAACAAACTAAGCGAGTGAGCGAGGCAGCTATACAACGCCATCTTCGTCTTATAGGCGTCATCAAAAATGGGTTCTGCGCAGCTACTTCGGAGAGCTAAAGATTGGTTGTGCGTATTGTACATAAGTACAATAAAAAATGATTTTTGGTTTACGTAACGTAAATTACTTTTCGAGTTCGAGAAAAAGTTGGCGTGACGACCTCCTTTGAAGAGGACTGGTGGGACGTGGCAGAAGACCATGACAGATGGAAGCAATTGGGGGAGACCTTTGCCCAGCAGTGGGATAGTATCACTATCACTACATAGTATAAAACAAAGTCGCCTTTTCTGTCCCTATATCCCTATGTGCGCTTAAATATTTACAACTACGCAACGGATTTTGATGCGGTTTTTTCCAATAGATAGAGTGATTCAAGAGGAAGGTTTATATGTATAATACATGCATCATATACTAAGGCAACATTGCTAATTTTAGAGGTTTCTAACGTGATGTCGTAAATTAACCTATTTTTTTGGGCTTATTTATGCCCGTGCAAAGTCAGAGCGGGCTGCTATGTTTTTATATACAACGTTCATAGTTTTTCTGTAGTGTATTTAATTTAGTATCAGCATTGCACCCGTGCGAAGCCGGGGCGGGTCGCTAGTAGGTTATAAAAAAAACTTTTACCTACCGACTTATATGCTTTGCGTGCTAATAGTAATTTTGATGATAAGTTATGTAATGAGACAGACTAAATTAAGTATTGTCTAGCTAAAATAGGTAACAGTTTAAAGTGCCCAATGCAAATAAGAATTACTTAATGAGCTTTGAACAGTTTTAAGTCGCCATTTTGGGAGCATTACCTACTCCCAAAATGGCGGTTCCTTTTACAAAATCTTAAATACGTTACTCTGTAGGTACTTAGCAAAACCTAAAAACCAATTTCATCTTGTAATACGTTTAGGTGGCCCTAATCTTTGTCAGAGTTCGAAATTCCAAACATACTTAGCTCATACGAAATTAACTTTATCAAAAGTTTTAGGGTAAACTTTGGCGGTTCCTATTAGGTGTGGATTACCTACTTACCCCTTCTTACCCGTTGAAGTTATCCCATCGGGTAACTTTTGAGAGGTAGGTAATTCGAGTGACCCAACTGTTTACAATAAGTATGTAGGTACCTAGATGCCTATGGGTAACTTCCTATCTATAGCGATGAGAAATAATTATATAGGGTCTTTCATTTTAAACTAACTTAATTCAGGAATTGAGTTCAACAAATAAATTCAAAAATATTTATGTAAGTAATTTTTTTTTTGTTGTGAAAATCCCGAGAAAATCGATAAAGACTATCCTTTCAATTGATTGTTGCTTCTTGTATAACTTAGTCCATTCGTGATGTAGCTGCGCTGCGATTGGTGGAACGTCTGTTCTCCTTGAAAATCATTATGCAACATTTCTATGCCTTCTATGCCTTTGCTATCTTGCTTAGCTTCTTGAATTTTACTAACTTTACTTTTAATTTTACAACTAAGTTAGTTAAGAAATTAGCCTAAGTTTAGATCTAAGATGGATCACCTAAAAAAAGCTAGGCCCCCAACCGTGTTTGTTGCCCTGATTCTTCACGGTATTGGTCGCGAAGGAACAGGAGTAGAATCACTAGTTTTAAGACGTTTCAAAGTGATTAGACGGTCCTACTGAATAAATGCTTTTTGACTTTGACTTTGACTTTGACTTCTAAAAAATCAAGTTTAAGGCGATTTAAGTTTAAGTGAAAACGTAAATCGGCTTAGGAATTAAATTGATACGGTCTATTTACAGCCTAAAAATGAGGCCCTGTCAGTTTGTGTAGTTTAAAATGAATATTTGTTGAACCCAATTCCTAAATTAAGTCCCTTCAATCTGGGCTATACCAACTTTGGTATCGCGGACGTTTCGTTGATCTGTCGTAACCCAATATTGGTATGGGAATGTTACAAAAAAATATATTTAAAAATTAATAATAAAAAAATTATTAAAGTGCAAGAAAAAACGGCCATTTTTTTTTTATTGGTCGCCATCTTATTTTTTTGAAAATTGATTTGAAATCTCCCTACCATAATATCAATCCATTAAGATTCAATATGTGCATACATAAATAGATACCGATTGTCTTGGTAGAATAAGAAACCTACGGATTCCTAAGACACAAGATTGAAAACCTCAAAATGTTCTCAACTTTCTTCACTCCAAACAATAACATACAAACATCCAAACAAAGTTTTAGGTTAATTAAAATTAAAGGATCTTTTCAATGACGTTGCCGACTTTTCACTAATCCCCGTAGACAAAAGCCACATCGTATGAGTTTACGCTATTGTCTGTGGCTTTATTCCTGTTAATTTGCATACTGAATGGCCACACTCCATGCGACATCGTATATGAATACAAAAGTTTGGTTTGCTCATAAGCGATGGTCGTAGTTTAACGTGCTTCCTGGCACGCTCTCTTTCTCTCTTGTGGCGGGGTACAGTCAGCAACGCATATCGATTAACAGTTAAAATGACATTTGTTTTTGATTTATAAGAAAAAATTAACTTTTCCTGGGAAATTAACATTTACCGAAACTTATTCTTCAAATATTTGACAAAATATTTGTGATAATGTTACAGACTTTGGAAATATTGTGATTTGTGAAACATCGAATGTTAAGCGACTTTCGTTGCTGACTGTACTAGCGGCCACTGTCAAAGAATAGGCGATTTCGATTAGGAATAATTTACCTCAAAAATAAAATTTAATTAATCATTCTTATTCTCCTAAAAAAATCACTGTATACATACGTAGTAAGAAATGTAGTGCACGTGCTCTCGTTAAACTGGCCAAAAAAAGCGAGGCACTAGCACCTTTTTTCGTCGAAGCGTTTCGTCGTGTTGTTTAGGCCTACCATCATAGCTATGGCTTCGGTTCAGATTCTGATAGAAAGCGAAATTTTCGGTTTCAACAATATTTATAACTAGCTACTGCGCGCGGCTTCGCCCACGTGGTACCATTTTGAATATCCTATTATGCTATTCCAGGTCACTATCTACGCCTATTCGTATTCGTACGCCTATACGTTTAGGCGTAATTGAAACACAAAAATCCAAACATCTAACCAAACTCACAATTTTCCAGCTTCTAGGTTAGTGAGATAAAAATTAGCGTCCGTTAAATGACGATAGCCGCTTTCACCAAAACTGGAGCTTAGTATTCATCAGTCATAAGTCGCTCGTGTGGGATGTGCTTTAGGAATGGGAATGTAAAATCAGCTAAGCTTCGCGGTTGTGGCTAAGAGAGGTATTTTTGCTCCCAGAATTAATTTGCTAGAAACACTAGTTTTTAGTAAGGAGCGGTCGAATTATTTCAGGCTAATTCTGTTGTTCCTGAAACGAATACCTAAAAACTACCTGGGAAACTTTATAAATGTTCACGACTGTGCTGTGTGCTGTGTCTGTGTGTGTGTGTGTGTGTGTGCGTGTGTGTGTGTGTGTGTGTGTGTGTGGGCATGTCAGATACATGTCCAAGGTTGAGCCTTCTTTTATTTTAGATGAGTAAAATAAAATTAAGCGTGTGCACAGTCTTGAACTTATATCCGGCTCGAAGGACCACGAAGAAGGTTGAGCTTACTTAGGAATGAAATCAATGTTTTCCTTCACTGCTCAAAGCTCGTCTTTCTCAAAAAAAAAGTACTTACATGAGGGTCGTGGAACACTCGGTTGGAACGAAGTTTCATCTTTGACATTTGGCATTTGTCAAATAAATTATTTAAGTTTAAAAATATTAAAATCCAAGAAACGCTCGTCATGTCTATGGACTGCTTCGTGACTGCGCACTTCGCACTGTGACATTTGATATAAAGGTACATGGTGTCGTAACGCAAAATCTAACACTTTTTTTCGTCTAGCCCCCATCCAGCATCATTAGGGAAAAAATAACGAAATTGTCACTATGTAGTGAGTTTTCTTTGCAATAGCATACGTTGGATAAACAATAGCAAGCACAGGTGCAGCTAATAGCTCGGATTTAACTACGTTTTGGCTGCGGTTTCTCTCGCTCGCGGAGTTTAATTGAACATCATAATTTATTGGGAGCTCTCTCGCATTTGTTTAAGATATTCTAGATTTTCAGCAAGAGTTGATGCATTTATTTTATTAGACAGTTTGTGGCGAGCTTGTAGTATAAAGAATTAAATAATGTCGCCATATTAATAATTGTAGGCCGCCATTTTATGTACTTATGTAGCAAATGAAAATATGATGTCTCTGCCAACAAAAATGTCGACCTCTGTGGCGCAGTGGGCGAAGGTCCGCCTGCGACGCAGAAGGTTGCGGGTTCGATCCCCGCCGCGGGACAAATGTTTGTATGACCTACAGATATATGTCGGGTCTGGGTGTTTCTATGTATAATATGTATGTATTTATATTATAAACAAAAAGTAGTTAAGTGGTATATCAGTTATCTAGTTCCCATAGTACAAGCTTTGCTTAGTTTGAGGCTAGATGATGCTGTATGTCTGTATGTAATGTATGTATGTAATACTTACCTACATTTTATTTGCTAACCTACCATCTTTGTTAAATCCAACAGTTTACAATAAAAATTATTCAACCTCTACGAGAAAAAGTGATTTTATAAGTAGGTATCTAAGTTACGTATGCAGTTTTTTTTAACCTGTTTCGAGTCACGTAAGTCAAATAGGTCTAACTTAAAGTAAGTACCAAAACTAACCTTACCCAAGTCCTTTAGGTACATTTGCATATACGTGATTAAGTTAGATAGTCCCAAGTTATTTATCAGTTGTGCGTGAAGGGACGGAGACAAAAGATTCGGGTAGGCATTGTAAGTATGAACAAACTAGCAACCTTCACATACACAGAGTTTATTCAACTGGTACACACAAAAATTATTACAGTTCAATGATACTGATATCGCAAAGCGGTGGCACTGGGAGCTTTGCTAAACGCGTAAATCCGTTGTTGACGATCGGATGTTTGGCTGTCTGAAGTTAGGTGCACTAAACGATTGCGCAGGTTTGGTAGAGTAAGCGAGATAGCACGATGCAACCAACTTAGCGAGTGAGCGAGGCAGCTATACAACGCTGTCTTCGTCTTTTAGGCGTCATCAAAAATGGGTTCTGCGCAGCTACTTCAGAGAGCTAAAGATTGGTTGTGCGTATTGTACCTACCTTTATTTGAGTTCTTGCGTAGATACAATGATACGTAGGTAAGTAGAAAAAAATCTTATATTTTATTAGGTACTAACTACCTATAAATATAAATAATGCTGGACATTTTCACACAGCATCATCTAGCCCCAAACTAAGCAAAGCTTGTACTATGGGAACCAGATAACTGATATACTACATATATACTTTTTGTTTGTAAATACATACATTATTATTAGTGATGGGCCGAATGTGGTTTTAACCGAATACGAACTTCGGCCGAACATTCGGTAAAAATGAAAAGTTCGGCCGAACTTCGGCCGAAGTTCGGTAGGTACCTAGTTTCATTGTATTTTCTCGAAAGAAATACGTCAAATCTTGTTTACGCGATCGTTGAAGTTTTCTAGAGTAGATGTAGTGTGGTGCTTGTACTGCTTTTCGCTGTGTGACAAATATGGATGATTGCGTTGTCGTTACAACTACTTATTTTCAATTCTACGATTGTTCAGAAGGTACGTGTACGTACCTACGATGCATTTCACTAATTTAATTGGCATAAATCGATAACACACACGGATAACACTGTAAAACCGTCCGATTTACCGTTTTATAGTGTTAACTGTGTGTGTGACTTTAGTTGATTGAGTGAGCGAAGCGTCTCAGTTTCGAGATTGGCCAAAAAAAGCTTTTGTCTGTCATTCAGGTCGCATTTTTAACCGATTTCGATGTAAAGAACGTCGGTCGTCTCCATACAAACTGTGACCTGGTTCAAAAAATTATCGTTTCCAGAATTGATCTACAGCCTGATTTCTTGCTTACGAAGCCACTTACCGTATGCAATTCGTAATTTCTTATTATCAAGCCGAAAAATAATAAACTGAACTTGGTATATTTTTTTCTGTGAAAAATTTGAGGTCCGATCTTGCCGTCCTTTTTTGAACAAAGTTCTGTATAGTAAGATTTATATTTACTTTTGTCGATTGTGATGTTTGACTGGGGTGAGATGGGAGGGAAACGGGGGGCTACACACACAGTCCTCTCCGCTTTCAAGAGGCGAACCAGTGGATACCAGATTCTACCTATTAGGACTAAGGGAACGCGCGTAGTCTATTCAGAAAACTAAAACGTACTTAAACGTCAAAAGTCTACCTTAACTTTTGAAAAATTCAAGCACCTGAATTACAAATTAAATTCAGACTTTCTTTTTGGAGGATCTCACAGAATCACTTGTTTTATAGTGTTCTGTTTTTTTCTCACACTTAGGGATCATGGAGTTGTCACACACAATGAAAAGCTGTTTATATAATGGTTGAAACTTTGTAGGAGTACTTATACTTAATGCACTTAATGTACTCCTACAAAGTTTCAACCATCACGTCGATTGCACATTTGCTCAGTTGGTAGAGCGTCACTGGTTTAGTTTTATTATTTTAGTCAAGCAGTTGTGTTATTGGAACGAAGTTCCTTTACGGACGGTATCGAAGAAAAACAGGCTGGAGCTGGAAGAAAAATTTCGCTCCATTTTACTGTCACGACCGCCACGTCACGAAATCGTCACAGTGTGAAGCGCGCAGCCGCGAACAGTCCATAGATTGTTACATTGTTAGTACGGAACTGCGTTTGATTTGAATTTGATATTTTCAGTATAGTACTCTTTGCTTCGTTCCGACCGAGTGTTTCACGACACTCACGTACTTTTGATTACTATAATTTGTAGTACCGAACTTCGGCAGTTTGAACCGAATTTCGGCCGAATGCCGAACTTCGGTTCAAGCTGCCGAAGTTCGGTTTAACCGAATTTGAAACGAACTTCGGCCCATCCCTAATTATTATACATAGAAACACCCAGACCCGAGACAAATATCTGTAGGTCATACAAACATTTGTCCCGCGGCGGGGATCGAACCTGCAACCTTCTGCGTCGCAGGCGGACCTTCGCCCACTGCGCCACATAGGTCGTAATCCTATCTACATAATGTAGGTACCTACCTAAATAAAATTGTTCTCATTTGACTCTACCAAACAGGGCTGAGTGACAGGTTTACTAAAATGTGTCTCTCAAGTTGTGCCTAATCAGTTTAGTAGCAAGGCGACCCTATTCAATGAATTTAGGTGACCGTCCATGAATAACAATTGCAAGATAGTAGGTAGGTACCTACTTAATCATCAGAACAAGATCTTTAGGTAGGTAATTAGGTACCTACCTATACCCGTAAAGATGTCGAATGTGTTTTTGCGCTCGCTGCGAGACAGTCACTTGCACTCCTTTGATAGAGAAGGCACAGCTGGCGAAGGAACAGGAGTAGAATCACCTAGTTTTAAGACGTTTCAAAGTGATCCTACTGAATAAATGCTTTTTGACTTTGACTTTTACTTTGGCGGTTAAAAAAAGATGACGTAGGTAGCTATGAGTCAGTGGCCACTCTGGTGACGGAGTTTTAGGCCGCCCTTCGAAGCACCCTGCGCACAATCGTTCTTTAGCTCTCTGAAGTAGCTGCGCAGAACCCATTTTTGATGACGCTTAAAATCGTGCTATCTCGCTTACTCTACCAAACCTGCGCAATCGTCTATTGCACCTAACTTCAGAGAGCTAAAGATCCGTTGTGCTTAGTAGGTACACTTACGCGCTTAAAATGATAATGCTACTGGTGGCCACCAATCCATCCCCTTACTGACCGTTGCTATCAAGAACATATTTTATTTTTATTTTATTTTATTTTATTTATTAAGGATACCCAACACGGGTGTACACCTTACATACAAGAGTTAAAACAAAATGTCTTAGGTCTAGTGTTCCCATAATTACAGGGTATCACAACATGCGTAAAAGAGGGCACAACAACTTATTTCTAGATTTACTTGAGTAGTAGGTAGGTATAACAAAGACAATAATATACATCCATACTTCCATATCCATACTATCCATACTAATATTATAAATCTGAAAGTAACTCTGTCTGTCTGTCTGTCTGTCTGTCTGTTTGTTACGCTTTCACGCCCAAACCGCTGAACAGATTGAGCTGAAATTTGGCATAGATATAGATTATACCCCAGGGACGGACATAGGCTACTTTTTTTTAAATATTTATAAGGGGGCGTGAAAATAAGGGTTGCAAGTTTGTATGGGGAAAAAAGTTCAGCGACCCTGGGCGAGGTCAAAGAGATGATGGGTGACCGCCGCTTTTTGCTATGTTCTTGCATTGCAGATTTTTTTGTTTTTTTCTCATTTTGCATGGTAAATGATTTTTAAATTAATGATAAACATGTAACATGTATATTTCCTTTCATCAATATATCCGAAATTAAGTTTTTTTTTTGATATTAAAATACTTTTTCCTTGGCTTTGGTTAGAACGCCATCAGTATCCCCCGAGGTCAAAACTGCTTTTTACTTTTTTCTCCTAGGTGGCGTTTCTACTATACCGGAGGTCGAGATACGATCATTTTGAGTTTTGAAAGCTATTGGAGATTTTTGCTTAGACTTTTCGGTAATTTTTATAGGTTTTCAAGTACCTACTTATGTTATTTTACTGACAAAGTCGCGGGTACCAACCAGCTAGAAAATAAAATATTTTTCCTTGGCGTTGGCGTTGGTTAGCAACGCCATCTATGTTTTTCATTTTCACAACCAGGTAGCGTTGCGAGGTCAAGAATGCAGATCATTTAGCGTTTTGGAAATTAAAATTTGAAGTACCTACCTACTTAATGATTTTAAAATTAATGATGAGCATGTAGGTAATCATTTATAAATCTACTCATCAATACATCCGAAGTTTCAATTTTTAATATTAAAATTATTAACGCAACTAGATGGCGCTGCTAATTTTGACCGTTTTCTAGATCGCGCTATCGTTGCGTTTTGTCAAGTCTACTTTAGCCTGTGCTTTAGCTTATATTTGTTTCCCTGATCTTATTCCTTAAATAATCCTATCCCACTAAAATTATGAATTGATCGAAGATTAATTAATTAAAGTTTATTAAAAAAAGACCGTATTTTTATCAAAGAGAATATTAATAATTTTTATTTTTTCAAAACAACTTCTATGGGTGGTGCAAGGCAGGCAGTTTCAAAGTCGTAAGATTCGAAAAGAAAGTCTGTGTTAGTGAATGTTTGTTTTGTTGCTCCGTGACGACTTATCCGATTGTGATGAAATTTGGAACGTAGATGCTTTAAGTACCTACTTGAATATAGGCTTATTTAATTTAAAAAAATCAACCCATATGGATGTTTTACAGGGTGTTAAAGTTAGAAGGGAAAATTTGATTCCTTGGTCTGATTCACTGCAAACACAGTGTAAATAAACTTTAGGTAACACTCCTGCACTTGAATCCTAATAATGCGCAGACGAAGTTGCGCGGGTCAGCTAGTTAATTATAAGGTAGCCAGAGCGTTAGATAGGTGGAGATACTTTTTGATAGAATAATGAGGCTAATTATTACTTATAAGGTAGGTACCTTACCTAAGTATATTATCTGGGATTCAGAAGAACAACCGAATTGACGCTAACCTTCTAGACAGACAGATGAAGGAAATGAGTCTGTCTGATGTCTGTGTTCTGGACACTTCGGCTAGACAACCCAATTCCCAAGTTAGTCGTTATCAAACCGATCTGAATAGCTATTTGATAGCGATTACCATAGGTATACATCAAGAGGTACCATACTAAATCTATGGCGATTACCGATTCCTGTCAGTTCTTGGTCTGTCCTCTGTCATACAAATATTTCATTGAAGCTACGTGACGTTGCGATGTGGAGAGCCTAGTTTGAGTTGTTTCTCAAATCGGCGAATAACGCTAAGTACAGTTCGCCCAACGGATCTAGGCATTCGTGAAGTTAGCGGTTTGTCTGCGCAGTAACCGCTTATTCACACAAAATTGTGTTCTGCAGATAAACAGCTAACTTCACGAATGCCTAGATCCGTTGGGCGAACTGTACTGGGTACAGTCAGCAACAAAAGACATGAACAGAATATGAATACGGCAGCTGTTTTTATAGAACTGGCATTCTATATGGGCCTGTTTGCTACTTTGATTTATAGTTCGTCCATAACTCGTACAAATGGTAAGGACATTGTGTTAGTTTGCCTTTGTTTGCCGGCACGTGCCTAAATAGGCACTTTAGGCTTTTGTTTCAGTTCTAGATGGAGGATAAAATTATTTTGTGGGTACGTGGGTAGGTATTTAATATTTACATTTACTCAACTTATTTATGTGCCTAATCTAGATGACTTTGAATCATCTTTTTAGGTTGTCTAGGTAGGTATATTATAGTTGTTCTTACCTACCTACTTACAATGCTAGGTAGACCAGTTACCTAGGTAGGTAGGTATATATAAGTACCTATCTGGTAGGTAGACAGGTAGGTACCTACTTAGGTGCCTGCTTAAAGTTGTAAGTACCTACCTATTAATAGCAACTTTTAGATAAGTAGGTACGTCTTGGACGAGTTGGCTGTGGAAGGTAGGTAAGTACATACCTACTTAGAAGTGTGTGCCCATAGTTAGGTACTTACCTAATAGGTCTAGGTACCTATCTACCTACTTAAGTAGGTATTTCAGGCTTTTATTAGGTTAGTACAATTAAAAGAGAATAATCAGTGAAAAACCCTAGTCATTCGGTACCTAACTTACCTATGTTTATTAAATAAAGTACTTATAGTTTAGTTTAGTTTATTTATTAATAACAGATAAGTTACAGGTCCAATTACTAAATTTCTTATAAATTATTACATTTCTTTAAATATAAACTTAATAACTATGGTAATAGTATACCTAAAAAAAAATTAAAAGTAAAATAAAGTAAAGAAAAGTAGAATTTATTGCAAGAAATACATGTTACAAAGATGTTTTTCATGAAGATGTCCATTGTATTCTGCCATGTTATGGCGTGCAATAATTAATTTAAATACATGGATTAATAATCATAAAAATATGTCAAGACTAGCTGACCCGCGCAACTTCGTCTGCGCATTATTATGATTCAAGTGCAGGAGTGTTACCTAAAGTTTATTTACACTGTGTTTGCAGTGAATCAGACCAAGGAATCAAATTTTCCCTTCTAACTTTAACACCCTGTAAAACATCCATATGGGTTGATTTTTTTAAATTAAATAAGCCTATATTCAAGTAGGTACTTAAAGCATCTACGTTCCAAACATCACAATCGGATAAGTCGTCACGGAGCAACAAAACAAACATTCACTAACACAGACTTTCTTTTCGAATCTTACGGCTTTGAAACTGCCTTGCACCACCCATAGAAGTTGTTTTGAAAAAATAAAAATTATTAATATTCTCTTTGATAAAAATACGGTCTTTATTTAATAAACTTTAATTAATTAATCTTCGATCAATTCATAATTTTAGTGGGATAGGATTATTTAAGGAATAAGATCAGGGAAATAAGTATAAGCTAAAGCACAGGCTAAAGTAAACTTGACAAAACGCAACGATAGCGCGATCTAGAAAACGGTCAAAATTAGCAGCGCCATCTAGTTGCGTTAATAATTTTTCAACACACTTGCTCATAAAGTGGCTCTATGGTCACCGCAATTAGGCACATAATGACACCCATAATCAAACTGTGACTTTTTCATTACTATAACTCACTAGTGAGTAATAGATTTTTTTTTTAATTTTATTGGTTGAGTTGCTTTGTTCTTTAAAAAGTTTTTATTCAGAAAAAAGATCGTGTTCAATAGAACAAATAAATTAATGTTCCTATTGCTTGCTCATTTCATGCAACTTCTAATTTAAATAGATAATTTTAACTCGTACGTGTTTAATAAATAAAACTTTCACTCAAATATAACTTTTGTTTTCTCTATAATAAAAGAAAACTTTAAATTCCCCATTTTGTCCGTGGCAGAATAGGCCGCAAACCCTATGCGCGGCGCGGAAATATAGTCTGTGGCCGATCGCAATGCGCGCGCATAGGAAAACTGATTAATTTTTCCCGCAATAGCGAAACATTTTTCACAACTCGTTTTCACTGTTGAAAATGAGTTTTTATTGTTATTTTATTCACAAGTGTGTTGAAAAACGTCGTATGATACACGTGTGTATTGATGATTACCGTCCTCTGTTCTGTTATGAGCCTCGCCTAACGGCTCGGCTCATAAAAACACCTCGGCGGTAATCACCAATGTTACACACTAGTACCATAATGTACTATTAATATTAAAAATTGAAACTTCGGATGTATTGATGAGTAGATTTATAAATGATTACCTACATGCTCATCATTAATTTTAAAATCATTAAGTAGGTAAGTACTTCAAATTTTAATTTCCAAAACGCTAAATGATCTGCATTCTTGACCTCGCAACGCTACCTGGTTGTGAAAATGAAAAACATAGATGGCGTTGCTAACCAACGCCAACGCCAAGGAAAAATATTTTATTTTCTAGCTGGTTGGTACCCGCGACTTTGTCAGTAAAATAACATAAGTAGGTACTTGAAAACCTATAAAAATTATCGAAAAGTCTAAGCAAAAATCTCCAATAGCTTTCAAAACTCAAAATGATCGTATCTCGACCTCCGGTATAGTAGAAACGCCACCTAGGAGAAAAAAGTAAAAAGCAGTTTTGACCTCGGGGGATACTGATGGCGTTCTAACCAAAGCCAAGGAAAAGTATTTTAATATCAAAAAAAAACTTAATTTCGGATATATTGATGAGTGGAAATATACATGTTACATGTTTATCATTAATTTAAAAATCATTTACCATGCAAAATGAGAAAAAAACAAAAAAATCTGCAATGCAAGAACATAGCAAAAAGCGGCGGTCACCCATCATCTTTTTGACCTCGCCCAGGGTCGCTGAACTTTTTTCCCCATACAAACTTGCAACCCTTATTTTCACGCCCCCTTATAAATATTTTTAAAAAAAAGTAGCCTATGTCCGTCCCTGGGGTATAATCTATATCCATGCCAAATTTCAGCTCAATCTGTTCAGCGGTTTGGGCGTGAAAGCGTAACAAACAGACAGACAGACAGACAGACAGACAGACAGACAGACAGACAGACAGAGTTACTTTCAGATTTATAATATTAGTATGGATTAGTAGGTATTTTAAACAGAAAAAATGACGTGTGGCACTCGGAGACTGCCGCGGTAAAGCTATTGCATAGCCGATAGCGTGGCAAGCGTGATATTTCAAAAAGTCATTAAAAGTTCTGCTTTTCATCGATAGATGGCAAAATTATAAAGTACTAGCTGTCCGCCCCGGCTTCGCACGGGTTTATTATAGGTATTTAACAAAAATTTAATAACAACATGGCGGTCCCGGAGCGCGATGTATGATCCTTTAAAGTTTAGAGGTTAATATGTAGGTAAGGTCTAAGGTAGGTAGGGGAGTATTGGGCAGTAAGGCAGGTTTGGACGCCACTGGCAAATCCCTGTGTTATGCCGGCCATACACCATCATGCCAATCCACCATTAGTCATGCCAATCCACCCCCATACATGGTCAATTCTAACTGATCAAATTCCGATTTGACGATAGGCATGATGGTTTATGGCCGACATGACACGGGGGTGTCCAAACCTCCCTACTGCCCAATGCTCCCCCTCCCATATAAATTTCATTGATATATTACCACTCCTCTCTCCCATTCCATAGTTCCCAGACACTTTTTAAACTATCATGGTTTTCAACATTTTTAACACAGTTAACGGGATATTTACCATCATTTAATGTTTTTTGAGTTTCCCGATATTTCGGCGCAGTTGCATACGCCATGATCAATAGTATCTATGGTATTAAACGTAAACGTAAACAGGTTCACGACTGTATCCCCAATGTGCGGTAGACATTCTCTCAGATCTTTTTATGTTACTTATTCCAGATCCTATGAAGATGTCTAAGGGGGGTAGTCAGAGGCATGTCCAAACACATATTTGATACATGCCCACATCTTGCGGAAGTTAGTATTCCATACGTGACAGGTTGCAAGCCCATCGCCGCCTATAAGAACACTAACTGTTTTCCTTCACCGTTTTGAGCTCGTGCTAAAGCGCATATACATTTTTCGAAACGAAAAATCCAGTGATGCACGGCCGGGATTCGAACCCACGACCTTCGGATTGAAAGTCGAGGCACAACCCCATTCGACCAACACGGCTCTATGGTATTAATCATGGTTAATATCCCGTTACCTGTGTTAAAAACTCAGACACTTGTCCTACCGTACTAACTGATATTTATTCTGTGGTCGCGATGTAACTTACATTTTTAAACTCATGATAACTTTTGAATAAAATTTCCGATTTCAATCATTCAAAAAGTAATCGACTGGTACTGAAACAGCCTTTACTACGAAGGAATTTATTTGGATAAGAAAAAATACCAAAATAAGAATAACGTGGTCTGCTTTTGGTCGGCATTTTTATTCACTTTTTAAATTATAAAAGTTGTTATTCTGACACAACCACAATAGTTGGACATATGCTATCGCTGACTTTTTTGTAGATATTGATACGTTCTTTAATATTGTAGAACATTTTTTTGTTCTATCATCAATAGTTTTCGCAGCGCACGCGATATGAAGAATTTTATGTTCAAAATTTTTACACCTTTGGTTACATTATTGCAATTTTCATAAGGATCTCTAATTTTTTTGAAAATAATTTATAGCCTATGTTCATCAGAGATAATGTAGGATTCTAATGGTGAAAGAATTTTTCAAATCGGTCCAGTAGTTTCGGAGCCTATTCAATTCAAACAAACAAACAAATGTTTCCTCTTTATAATATTAGTGTAGATCACCGCTGTGCCGGTCGGAGTGGGGGGTGTTAGGTTATTTTCGTTACGGAATTTCTGGATTCGGTCTCCACGCTCAAGGCCCGCGATAGAATGTGCAATATCTTAAAAAAAGTTGAGAAAATTATAACCACATAAGTAAATATTACAAAATTATTGGATGTTGAGTTGGTATATAATACATACACCTAAACGATCACTGAATATAACAAAGAGAAAAAAATAGGTTCTTAATATGATAGGTAAAAAGTCATTTTTTTAATTCTAATAACCTAGATTAAATTTGACTGTAGGAGATTTTATCTTCGAGAAATTATTTTACTGAATAATAACATTTAGCTTCTAGTACCTACTTATCGATTTCAACTTTCTCTGAAACAGCGAACGTGGTAGCTAGCTACAAAGTAGGTAGATAATAAAGCAGGTACCTGTCTACCTAAGTATGGTAATTAATATGGACACTGATACCAATATTCACCGTCCGCATCTAGCCAATCGATAATTTTTCTGTTATGCCACAAAAAGGCACCCTTTAGTTTCGGAGACGCTTCAAGAACCAGGTAAAGAATCCCTTTAGCAGCTTCATCTGCTTCTAATTCCCCTTCATTGTTCGCCATATCTGTTTTTATGTGACCAGGGTGAATAGCATTGATAGAAATATTGTTGTATTTTCTTTGCCATATTTTCGTCAAAGCTGTCAGTGCGATTTTGGACACCCTGTGCTCAGCGTGTTTCCCGCCATCCGCAAAATCGTTTCTGTCAAACGTTCCGTTCCGCACACTTTCCAAATATTGCTCTACGAACTGGTTCAGCTGTTCGACCGTCAAATCCGGGTTTTGAAGTATTTTCAGCCAGTGTGCGTTCTTCAGATTCGATAGATGGCCGCACGCACTGGAGACGTTCACAACCCTAGCGCCATCTCTTAGCAGCGGGAACAAATACGTTTCAATAGTCAGCAGACTTCTGTAGTTTGTGTCGATATTTCTCTTCGCTGCTTCGTAAGTTGGGTAGATTTGCTTCAGTTCCATGACCCCAGCATTGTTGACAAGAACATCGAATCCACCGTGCTTCGCTTTGATGAAATCTGCAAGTTTTTTGACACTGTCACTGTCATTTATATCAAGCTGATGAAATTCTGGCTTCAGTCCAATTTTATTAAGAGTTTCTACTGCTTCTAGCCCTATTGCTTCATTTCGCGATGTAAGGTACACTGTTCCGTTGAATTTCTGACAGAGACCTTTAACAATCGCAAATCCCAGGCCTTTGTTAGAACCAGTCACGATTGCTACTTTCTGAGTCATGGCTCACACGTCTATCTTCAAAGTTTCACTGAGAAACAATGTTTTGTTTAAGTAAATACGTAGGTAGGCTACCTATCATAATTATCACTTCACTGCCTATCACATTTCATGACACGTTTTAGGTACATAAATGAATGACTAAATAACCAACATAATGCGTGTTGGAAGTGTTGGAACGGAACATAGGAACGGAATGGAATGGAGCAGACGGACGACACGAGATGACAGATGACAGAAGCAGGAGAATGTCGTATTTCTGACAGCTGTTTCAAATCGAGTTTGACGTCTACCGTTTGACATGCAATTGTCAAAAAGTTGCTAAATTCCGTTCATGGGTGCAGCAGTTCGTTTCGTACAAAATTCGTACAAATTTATCATACCTGCACCATATAAATTCAAACAATAATAGTCAATCTTTATCACTGGGAAGTATTTTGAGAGTGAAGTGAATAAAAGTCCCTCTGATATTACATAACAACCGGTGTTTCATTCAAACGCCGCTCATTTTTCCGGGTAAGTTCTGTATATTTTCTATTTTAAGCAAAAAAATAATTTTTAGTGATACTCTCATCTCGTGGTTGACGGAATGTAACTGATAATAGATATCTTGCGTCAATTGGTAAATAGCGTGCCGTTTTCAACACATCAGCTGTAGATTTTTCTCAAAATAGACAAGGAAGATACCTTGACCTAGCTCATTTCATTACCATCCGACGGCATTGCAGATCTAGATTTAGTTAGACTGAATAAGTGGTTGTGCTTGTAGACAAAGCAGCTTGAAAAAGTGCGAGAAATAACTGGCACAAAAAGTACAAACAAAAAGGTTTTTCATGCAAAATTATTTCTAAATTGAATTTAGAACTGTGAAACCTTGACTGCCAGTGCTGTGTCTGAAGTTTTTTAGTGCAAAAATAACGATATGGAATTGTTTGAAATTGGAACGAAAATAAAATTGCATGGATGTGTTACAAAAGTGTGCTAAAATTAATCCACACAAAAATGGTTGAAGTTGAAGAGACCTTGAAGCATTTATCTTGTAGCTATAATGTTATGCAAAGCACTTACAATATGATAACATCTACGAGGCTAACCAAAAATAAATGTACACCAACCAACTTACAGCTGTAATTCTGTTATTAATATAATTTACATTATTACGAGCCAGTAATTTTGCATAAAACCAATAAATAATGGATTTAATGCCAATAAAGTAATAAAACCTGAGTTTGCTCCAGATAAATTTCTAAGCCTATAAGTGTGCCAAAAAACTTTCCAAACTCATCTACAACTTCGAAAACAAGCTACAACACTCAACCAAATCATGATTTGCGGTACTAACCTAGCTGAGATATGAATACTTTGATATGAAAACAGTAGTTAGAATTGTGTGCCAAAAACACAAGAAAGCAAAATGGTTTTAGTAAAGTGTGGGCGAGCAATGGCCTCTTTCGCCGCACAGGCAGCTCTCCGATCCCGTTGGAGTTCCCTCATCGAGTCCACTAGCGTTGACATGCCTGGCGAGGTCACTGACGGAGTGAGATCCGTTGTCGGATGGTTGAAACAGGCATGTGAAGCTCTTACATTGGATTGTTTAGATTGCTTGCTTGTGACCATTTTTAGACCTCGTATTTAAGTAATTTGCACTATGATTAGTTCATCAGAGGTCTTAATATGCCCTATTCCACTCTGATACATTTATCAATTCCACTTAGGTATTTGTTTTCACCTTTTCTTCGACTCTTATCCACTACCAGGGTTAGCATGAACTCTTATTCCCTGGCAGTTTTCGAACTTCATTCACCCGGTTCATTAAATAAACTTTGCAACTTATTATGTTCTCTCGCTTGCACACTAATACAGTCACTTATGTGCAAGCGAGAGAGCATGATAAGCGCCGCCACTTAAGATTCGTTTCTTTATGTCAAAATTGTCATGCAGTTCAAAAACTGCCTGGAAATAAGAGTTCATAGTAACCCCCGTTCATTCGGCAATGCATAGACAATTTGTACACTACATAGTGCACTATGCGTCTATATTTCGTGAAAGATACAAAGCAAAGATATCTGCAGATTAAGTAGCATATGTTTTGAAGCAGAATAATGAAAACTAGATTTGTCCGTCAGAAACATTATTTAATGGCATGATTTGTTTCTGATAGTTAACCACTGTGCACTTTATATTCATAATCTAGTTAGATACCTTGCACTATTACCTATCAATGATTTTTCCCACTCCTACTAGCGTTATTTACACAGAACTTCTTCACAGTCTTCTCTTCCTTAGTTATTTTAAACTAAATAAGTAACTTATAGAGATTAGAAATGACCTCGACTCATTCGATAGTGAGTGGTGGAACCTATCAAAGGAGAGAGATGGTTGAAAAGAATTTGGGGAGACCTTTGCCCAGCAGTGGGACAGTATAGGTTAATAAAACAAGTAAATTATTTATCAGCGGGGAAGTATTAGGCTCAAATTGCTTTTTTTAAATATATTTACTAAAATAACTACAGATTGCCTGAAAACCATTATAGGTTTGAGTAGGCACACTTATTATTAATAAAGCATTAGTTTGACTATATTGTTGCATGACTAGTACCTATATATAATTATATACATAAAGCTAAAGATGGTTACATAATGGGTAAGGTACTAAGGTACCTAATTCATTATGATTGAGAATTGAGAATGATTGAGTGAGAGTTAAGTACCTATTGAATATGTGATTTTATTACCTATTAAGAGGTACAATCAGCGTCACTAACTGGTAACTGGCAGTTCAATAAGAAATAAGAAACATTTAGCTGCTTATTACATAAACGTTAAACCTTAGTTAAACCCCATGTTGACACATATTAAAACAAAACTGTTGCCACAAAAAAGCGTTCTATGAGTATTCAAAGATAGTTTTTCTAGGGACAGTTTTTTAGTTAGTCTTAGTCTAAACTCGGTTCATTTTCTTGTAATAAGACGGTTATTGTTTAAACTGTGTTGCAAAGATGTTAGTATTTAGCTATGTATCAACAGTTTACCCATCGTGGGCGCACAATAATGTTAGTATGAAGGTACCTGTTAGATACCTACCTTCATAGAAAGTTATGACAAAGTAAAACTAGGTTCCTTCTAGGAAAGCATGCTCCATCATAGACCTCACTACTGCTTAACATCAGGCAGAGGGAGGTCGAATGCTGACCTATTTAATTAAAATTACGTTTTAATACTAAAAAGAAAACCGACTTCAATGTTTGACTCGAAACGCGGTGTGACTCAGGGCGTCAAGCTGTCGATTCGATTTCTATTTGTGACATGGCTAGGAGAGAACCTTCTCTCCTAGCCATAAAACTAAATTCTAAACACCTGTTTAGAAATTTACGGGGAAACTATCAATCCCTCAGGAATAAAATTTATATGGGACCACCTCTGGAGTACCATTTCAAACATAAAAATAATTTTGCAAATCGGTCAACAAATGGTTGAAAAAAAACGTTAACGGTTCGTTAGCCTTTTCGATGCTCAGTTGACGCTTATTCAACACTAGCTAATGCGCGCGGCTTCGCCCGCGTGGTACCATTTTTAATAGCCTATATGCTATTCCAGGTTACTATCTACGCCTATTTCAGGTTTCATTCTAATCGGTTCACTGGTTTAGGCGTGATTGAAACACAAACATACAAACATCTAACTAAACATATTCACAAACTTTAAGCTTTATTATATTAGTGGGATTATCTATTGCGCATCCAATAATTAACCCTTTGTTCTCTAGGGACCTAAATGATTATCAGAGATCAGAGGGGTCCCGACAGAATTGGTATGAATGTTTCGGTTAGCAAATTGGTTTGACATTGGTCCATAAATGTATCTTAGTAGGTACCGACCTTGCAACACCCTAGGCGTTTGTATTTTCACTCCCAAACGGGCAACTAAAATTGGCCAATGTTGGTCAATTATCGTGGCATTGCTTGTGTGAAACCAACATTTGAAATGCCATGCACGCCTTGTCACTATAAGTATTAATTAAGACTTAATAATAACAACTTTTTGGTCAAACCCCAGATAATACGAGTATACTAAGTCTCCTTCTTCCTGCCCTTATCCCACTTAAGTGGGGTCGGCACAACATGTTTCTCTCTTCCATTATCCTCTATCACCCGTCATATCAGAACTCACTCCTTTCACAAACATATCCGCATTCACACAGTCCATCCATCTTTTCTTATACTCGTATTATCTGGGGTTTGACCAAAAAGTTGTTCCGTCCAAGTTTTATTAAGAAACATAAAAACTAATTTATAATGCTAATATATAGTTTTTTTTAGACGTAAGCGATGACAGTTAAAGTTTTAATACCATAACCGAAATGCCTCCGTCAGGTCATAAAACAAAGTCAATCAAACCTAGTATATTGTCTGTGATCAAACGACACATTTAACATGTCAACCTAACCTAAAGTCAAGTTGTATGGACAAAAGCTCTTAAAAATATCACGGCGTGATAAAACTTTACAAAAGTCACATAAATATTCAAATGTGATTGACGGCCTAATCACGAATGTGCGTGTCTTACTTAAGTGAAAAGTACCTGCGCCTAAATTAGTATTCTACCGGTATATAAAAGCACCAGACACTCCACAAAACGAAGTCTATATCTCCTAAATAAAAAAAATATATATTTACTAGCTGGTACCCGCGATTTCGTCAGCAAAATAACATACCTACTTTAGAACCTCTAAATAGAACTGAAAACTGCAAGAATCTTCTGAAACTTTTAAAAATGCAATAATAGCTCCATCTCGACCTCAGCCATAGGTTAGCAACGCCATCTAGTTGCCTTTAACTGGAACTTCACTTCAAGTCCCCATACAAAATTTCAACCCTTATTTCACGCTCTCCATTCTTATTTTTGAAAAAAAAGCCTATGTCCGTCCTTGGGACATAATCTTTATCCATGTCATATTTCAGAATAACCTGTTCAGTGGTCTAGGCGTGAAAAGGTAACAAACAGACAGAGACATTTTACTACATAATAGATGGCGCCACAGAAAACATTAGATTCGAGAGAGACAAAAAATTGTGGCACTCCGGGAGTGCCGACAGAAGTGAAAACTTGAACAATTACGTACATTACGCACAATGAATTTTATCCCTCCAAAGTTACTGCGCAGAACCCATTTATGATGACCCACAAAGATGAAGACAGCGGTTGTCAGACAGACAACAAGAAATGACAGAGGCTTTACACCGCGGCCTAGAAATTAACACCTGAGTTGCGTACAGACTCATATGAACTTACTTTTTTTGGTACTTGAAAAGCTGAGGCTTGTGCCTTCACAGTGTACATTTGCCTGATACAAGTACAAACTTACAAAAATAGATATTTGGTTTGTATCAAAACTAAAAAGTGATTGTACTAACATACATTTAATTTTAACTATGTAGCAACAATAGTATTCTGAAGTTATTGCATATAAATAGTGTGATACTTTTGTGATGATTGAGTGAGTGTGATTCAAAAATTGTAGAATGTCTGTACGTATACATCTCATTGCAGGCGACTGTACCTAACAGGTAGCGCTACTACAGTATCTATTCTTGTACTACTAAAGTAGGTACAGCAGCTAAATTAATACTACAGCAGCTAGGTAAATAAATACAATGTCCCAGGCACTACAGCATCGTCTTGAGTGTGGGCATAGGTTCGCTCCTGAATCTCCTGATTCTGTATAAATCATCTAGTATAGATGTACCTACAGAGGCAGAGGTTTTAGATAAAATAAAGTGTTATTGTTGAACAATTGTAATAATTTAAAAGTTAAATTTATAGTAAACGCAACATATACAATTTGACAAATCAATGATTTGAAAAGTGTCTGCGCAACCCCTATGAACACCATCACTGATAGTTATTAGTAGCTTCATGCAACTCAAGAGTACAGTTCGCCCAACGGATCTAGGCATTTGTAAAGTTAGCCATTTGTCTGCGCAGAACATAATTTTGTATGAAAAAGTGGTCACTGCGCAGACAATCTGCTAACTTCACGAATGCCTAGATCCGTTGGGCGAACTGAAAGTAAGACAAAAGCTAGATCAAACGGATTTTTGGATTAGGAAGGTTTTGTACCTACATATCTAGTTGGATAGAAATAGCTTTGGGAATGTTCCGGCTCCTCTCTGGTTTTCTTCAAGCCACAAGTAAAAATACTTACTTCTGAAAAAATGCTGCTAGGAAAAATTATCATACATATTTGTCATAGGATAAGTTTTAATCAAAAAGTGAGAAATCAGCTGTGTGTGAGTCATGTACCAATGCACTGTACTAAAAAATCCGAAATAATCACACATCACTCGGTAAGTTTGTATGTAATGTAACACAATTAGATAGTAGGTACTTTTCTCTATGCACAGCACTGACAATATTCTAGAATACATAAAAATGCTCTATCTGGGACCTTTTTATAGTTTCTCCAATTAATTTAGCTTATTCTAATGTTATTATTTATTAAATTATTATATCTAATCTAAATGTAAACAAAAGCTCTATTCCTAAACTTTATGCAGTGTAGAACAGTTACTGAAAGTAGTTCTGAAATTTATAACTAGATGGCGCGACTAAATTAAACGGCCGCCTTTAAAGTCGAACGAACATTTTTGTTATGATGTGCTAGTTGATATGTGTGGTCTTAGTTCACGTGACAGCGTCTTGACATTAGAGCGTCTTAGCGTCTTGACCATATATATAGGATGAAAAGGTACCATGCTAAATCTATGGTCTTGACCATAAAAAGGTACCATGCTAAATCTATGGTCTTGACAGTAAAGCGTCTTACCGTTTTGACAGTAAAGCGTCTTACCGTTTTGACAGTAAAGCGTCTTACCGTTTTGACATTAAAGCGTCTTAGCGTTTTGACATTAAAGCATCTTAGGTCAAGTGACAGCGTCTTAGTTGAATCCAAAGGTTTTTACTCATATTTCCTCTATGTCGCTAACGCGCCTAAAGAAGTTTTCACTTCAAAAAAAACCATGGAGTCCATGGACCTAGATGGCGCGTAGTGTAATTGCTCATTGTGTTGCCATCTCTAGTTTACTACTTGGTATAAACCATGCCTAAAATGTCTTTTTAAACACTCGCAGTCTGCGCAACGCGTTCCTTATTCGTAAGAATGCAATCGAAAACTGAGTTTCAGTTGGTGCAGGAGTGTCCAATCTTTACGTAGTATCGTTAGCTATTCTTTGGTAAAGAGAAATTACATTACCCTATCGGCCTTACCTACCTAATTTAAACGCTTGATGCCTTGATGGTAAACTAGGTTAAAAATGGAGGTCAAGTTTATTGGGGTGATAGCGAAGCTTAGTTAAAATACAAGTGTGGTTTGAAATTACCAAATCTTTAACACTATTTATTTTCTTGAATAAAAGTATACAGGGTGTAAAAAGACTGCTACCGAAAACTGAGGGATTACAATCAGACCATGATTCTGAACATATTTATCGAAAAAAAAACTCATTTTTTTTTTTATTTTCTAGTTTTTTGCTACTAGTACAACATAATAAGACCATACCTACCTAATCATTTCATTTATAAAAGAAAAAAACAGTTAAAACTCAAAATCCAGCAATCTACGTATAAAAACGCGCCCAGTACATACGCAAACAGTAATCTTCAAACGCTGTTTTCTCCGGATATAATGATTTTTTCGGAAAATCCTTTTGGATTTGGTTGTGTTTTGGTATGCTGTACCTACCCCTTTCGGCTTCGGTAGACGTCTTTTTACACCCTGTATATCTTTCTAGTCACATTCCAATCATACCAAAATAAAACAAAAACAAAACAAAAAGTGGCCGCAGTTGCATCGATCATGGCACGCTTAATTGTCGCTAAGCCGTCATGGTATAAGCCTAAAGAGGAGAAAGTCAACCTTGAAACTCTATCATCATCAACTCATAAGCGTAAGTACGAGCTCAAAAAATCAAAATCAAAATCAATTTATTTAATCAAGTTCATTCGTTTCAGAGCTACGATGCCACAAACAGACAACACAGACATAAATGGAAAATGGGTGGAAAGCTTAATTGTTTTTTTTTTGTTAGCCTATACTGTCCCACTGCTGGGCAAAGGCCTCCCCCGTCACCTTCCACACCTCGCGGTTTTCCGCGATTTTCCCCCAATCCTTCCTAAAGGCATCCAGGTCATCGCGCCAGCGCTTTTTAGGCCTGCCTCGGAGTCGCCTGTCAGTCACCACTCTTAATAAGTTTAATAAATGGAAACTTTTTAGTGAACATGCACCTACGTCAAGTTGGTGTGTGTTCTATAATCTTAGGTTCGCCCAACAGATCTAGGCATTCGTGAAGTTAGCCGTTTGTCTGCGCAGAACAAAATTGTGTATGAAAAAGCGCCTAGATCCGTTGGGCGAACTGTACCTACTTTGTTTTGCCTAGCTGTAAGTTTTCCAAAAAATTTTAAAAGAAATAAAAGAACACAGAAATGGTGAATGATTGAATTGTTTCTCAAAATGATAATGAACAACTAATTTACAACGACCTCCCAACACTACCAACCTCCTTATCTCACCGGAAGACAAAATCTATGACCCACGACTCAAATGTTTTGTCTGCTCTTAATTCACCTAAAATTTTACTCAAACCGTATTTTTTGCACTTTTCTTCACGAATCCAGTGGCGTAGCTACCGGAGGGCTAGGCGGGGCCCCCAAGCTCACGGGGCCCTCGGACTCTGAGTCAGAGCCCGAGAGTCCGGAATGTCTTGTTCTTAGGAAACTATAGGCTATCATCATCATCATCATCATCAATAACCTATTAATACCCACTGCTGGGCGTAGGCCTCCTCTCTAACCCGCCACTCCTCTCGGCTCCGTGCTATCCTCATCCATTGTCGTCCAACCACGCTGACTATTTCGTCTGACCAACGGGCTGGTGGTCTGCCCCGTGGTCGATGTGCGTCTCTTGGCCACCATTCTATACCTATAAATAAAGCTAGTTGGTCTCAATCGACGCTTTTTCCCATCAGAAACACGTTTTCCAAAGTAGCATGCCAAATAAAATTGTAGGTTTTTACAAAAAATTCAAAATACGTTTACATTTTGCCACCTGCATATTTTGACTTGATAAAACCTAAACCGTTCAGTTAGAGCCCCGGTTTTTTTTTTGCACCAAGGCTACTTAGCTACGCCCCTGTCGAATAATGGTATTAGTCGCGAAGGAACGGGAGTAGAAACACATAGTTTAAAACTATTCTAAGTAATAGTGGTCCTACTGAATGAATGCTTTTAATTAGACTTTTTCACAAATATAGTGTAAGTAGATAGTAGAGTATTAGAACTAGACTGTAGACTAGATTAGCTATCAAAAATCCTTGATGAAGAGGGATAGTTATTAGTGCTCTGTTTCCAGGCATCACTCGAAGTCCGTCAGGTCGGAAGACGAGCAGTCAGTCAGCTAGCCGGCCGAGGGATGGGAGACGATGTCGTCATCATACACTTCAATGATGTGTATAATATCGAGCAGACGACGAGTAAGTTTCAAATTCATTCTGCTATGTCATTCTTGCCTCTTGCTTTCTCTACGGAGCAAGAGCTAATATTCTGTGACAAGAGGCAAGAATAGTATGCCAGAAAATGGCGAATCTGTAAATGGCGAATCTGTAAGTAAATGGCGACTTAGGCTTTTATATCTACGAGTGTAGGTACGGCGGCGACTAGGTGGTGTAGGTACTAGATATTTTTTACATCGTTAGGCTACACTCAACGGGACGCTGCAGTGTATAGACATTGTTTAGAGATGAAATAGGCTTGCTCAGCCCAGCACCTCAGCTTAACGAGATAACAGTATGCAATTTTTTTATTTTTATTTTTATTTCATAGGAAAACAAACAGTACTTAGTAACTAATTAAAAGATCACGTTAAATATCTACTGCGTTAAATATAATAAAATCTAAGATCTATGTATAAAACCACATTGAAGCAAATAAAATGAATTATGACACTACCACCCTTTCTCTCTCGAAGTTTCGTCGTATTTTTAAGATGCCATAGTTTCGGTGTAGAAGCTGCTAGAATCCTATTTTCTATCCCGATTTATAATCTTATACTCAAACTGACTGTCTTAAATATCTTCAGAGGATCTGGATTAAGTAACATAAAGATCTGAGAGAATGTCTACTGCGCCTTGGGGATACAGCTGTGAACCTGTTTTTACGTTTTCTCATACAGATACGGAGCCTGTAGGCGGAGCCCTAAGGTTCAGCACAGCTGTGAAGGCACTACAGCATCTGAACCCTTTGGTGTTATTCAGTGGAGATGCCTTTTCTCCAAGCATGCGTAAGTATTACTTACTTAGGCCCTTACTAATAAACTTGACATAAAGTTATGTCATGCATAAACTAAAAGGCCCTTACTAATAAACTTGACATAAAGTTATGTCACGCATAGCCTATGAATAACCATACAAATTTTTAGTTTATGCATGACATAACTTTATGTCAAGTTTATTAGTAAGGGCCAAAATTTGTATGGTTATTCATAGGTTATGCATGACATAACTTTATGTCAAGTTTATTAGTAAGGGCCTTATACTCTAGCCAAACTCGATATGGAATTTTAATGATCTCCAATGTTTACAAAACATTGGAGATCAGCTGATTGCTGGGTTTGTCTAGGATTGTCACTCACGTAATGTTCAGTGCTCACCAAACTATGAATTTATATGTTTCACTTATAAATTCTACCAGATTAATTACAATTTTCAATGTTTACGTCACTGCTATGAAGAGTATTAATAATGGATTTCACAAAACTTCACTAAATTACCGAAAACAACAATATAAATCACAGAGTTTTAATATTTTTATTAAAAGTGACAACCCTAAGGAATTTTCGTTTTGACGTCTTGTTCCTCATTGGTTAATTTCTGCTGTCAAGTTAAAGAACTTTCAGTCCTAAGGATCGTCTGATCGTCGCGGGTTCGAATCCCGTCGGAGTCGAAATTTTTTTATCATCATTTCTCGTTATTTATATTTTATTTCATGTATTTTAGATCATAAACTATCTTCAATCATAAATTGCCTGGAGAATGTGAATGAGTAATATTTTCATGTAACTATTGGTTCAAGCCACGATATTTTTTTTACAGTTAGTACGTTTACCAAGGGCGAGCAGATGGTGCCAGTGCTCAATGAAATTGGCACTCACTGTGCTGTATTCGGGAACCATGATTTCGGTATGTAAACCTATCATTAATTAATTTGATTTGATTTTGTGATATGAAAACGACAAGTAGAATTTTTATGTTACCCAATGATACTGTTTAATAATTACGTTTTAAAAACTACAAAGAAAACCGACTTCAATGTTTGACTCAAGACACGGCGTGACTCAGGGCTGTAAATAAGGAAGGATAAGCCACCCTATAAATCGAATTATAATAGAAATCGACAGATAGCGCTTGTCTTAAAGACATTATTTGCTAAAATTAAGTACTTACAGTACGCACATTCAATCTTTAACTCTCTGAAGTAGCTGCGCAGAACCCATTTTCGATAACGCATAAAAGACGAAGACAGCGTTGTATAGCTGCCTCGCTCACTCGCTTAGTTTGTGGCATCGTTCTATCTCGCCTACTCGCGCAAACCTGCACAATCCTTTAGTGCACCTAACTTCAGAGATCGGTTTTCTCGGATCGGGTCGATTTTATGTCAAGTAAAGCACGTCATTTCCTGGGGCCGTATTACCGTTTTTTTTTCGTTTGTTTGATTAATATTCGGATTCATTCGGATTCGGAAACATTTGAAACCCAGCCTGGGCTTCAATTGTCATTTTCGTGTTGTGTGATTGGTTGAGCTGTATTGGAATGACAACATCGAAAAAATATTTATGTAATGATTTTTTTTTGTTATAAAAATCCCGAGTAAATCGATAAAGACTATCCTTTCAATTGATTGTTGCTTCTTGTATAACTTAGCCTATTCGTGATGTAGCTGCGCTGCGATTGGTGGAACGTCTGTTCTCCTTGAATATCATTATGCAACAATTCAAAAAAATCAATAAATGATAAATTTTTAAGTGAAAACTTAAATGGGCTTCGGAATTAAATTGATACGGTCAAACGTCTATTTACAACCCGAAAATGAGGCCCTGTCAGTTTGTGTAGTTTAAAATTAAAGACCCTATATACAGGGTGTAAAAAGACGTCTACCGAAGCCGAAAGGGGTAGGTACAGCATCCCAACACACAACCAAATCCAAAAGGATTTTCCGAAAAAATCATTATATCCAGAGAAAACAGCGTTTGAAGATCACTGTTTGCGTATGTACTGGGCGCGTTTTTATACGTAGATTGCTGGATTTTGAGTTTTAATTGTTTTTTTTCTTTTATAAATGAAATGATTAGGTAGGTATGGTCTTGTTATATTATACTAGTAGCAAAAAACTAGAAAATAAAATAATATGACGTAGCTAAGTCAAATTTCTTTTTGTGTTTTTTTTTCGATAAATATGTTCAGAATCATGGTCTGATTGCAATCCCTCAGTTTTCGGTAGCAGTCTTTTTACACCCTGTATAGAAGATTACTTCTATATGGACGCCTCTCAACATTTTTGGAGTATAAATCCCAGATTTTTCATTCCAGATTTCGGCCTAGACGTTCTATCAGGGTTAGTGGCACAATGCAACTTCCCCTGGCTGATGAGTAATGTTATCGACAACGAGACTGGTCGACCATTGGGCGATGGGAAGATCACCCACGCTTTGGTCTGCAATGGTCATAAGATCGGCCTCATTGGATTAGTTGAACAGGTAAAAAATAGTGGCACTCCGGGAGTGCCAACAGAAGTGAAAAGTAGAACAAGGTTGCGGTAAGTTCTAAAATATAAATAAAGTACAAAATAAAATTAAGTGCAAAAAGTTACTGTCCCGCTGGGATTCGAACTCGGGGCAGTCTCACCCGAGGCGGTCACTCTCTCAAATAGACAATTGTGAAGATGCCATATGTAACGAAATTAAGGTACGTATTAGTAACAGGATAGTGTCGTAACAGTCACGTGACTGAGTTTGATATTTTTCCCCCATCTACAAAATGCCTAACGCGGTTAAAGAAGTTTCACTTCAAAAAGACAGATGAAACTATTCTCTATGTAGCTTGAATAGTCGTTTTTAATAGATCATCGAAGTTAACGTTTGAAACGGTCAGTAAGTGGATGGGTGACCGCCTGTGGCATTATCAACTGAGCGCTTCCATGCTTCACAGGGCACGTTAAGTTGTCGGTCCTGGCTATTAAGTCGTTAAGCCACGACGGAGGCCTTAAGGCGGCCTAATGCTAATGTACTTATCAGATTTTATTTTTAATATTACAAGCATATATCTGGATGCGGGAGGCCAAGATCGGAGTGAATGGCGTAAACTAGAAGTCCTTTCCGCAGTCAAGAATTCTTGACTGCGGGTGATGATGATGAAGCATAACTAGTAATACATTTTAAGTCAAATTTAATTTGCAATGTTATCTATAGGAATGGCTGGACACACTCGCTACAATAAACCCGGAAGAAGTGACGTTCATCGACTTCATTCAAGCTGGCTCTAAACTTGCCTCGCAGTTGAAACAAGAGGTAAGTTAGTGTTATTTCCAGGGTGTAAAAAGACTGCTACCGAAAACTGAGGGATTGCAATCAAACCATGATTCTGAACATATTTATCGAAAAAAAACTCAAAAAATTTTTTTACTTAGCTACGTCATTTTATTTTATTTTCTAGTTTTTTGCTACTACTACAACATAATAAGACCTACCTAATCATTTCATTTATAAAAGAAAAAAACAATTAAAACTCAAAATCCAGCAATCTACGTATAAAAACGCGCCCAGTACATACGCAAACAGTGATTTTCAAACGCTGTTTTCTCCGGATATAATGATTTTTTCGGAAAATCCTTTTGGATTTGGTTGTGTTTTGGGATGCTGTACCTACCCCTTTCGGCTTCGGTAGACGTCTTTTTACACCCTGTATATAACTTAGTATATCTTAACCATTGTACGAGGGTAGACCTTGTCACTTATAAGGTTGGGATACTTGTCAAATAAACCAGTGTGAATTATACCGTCTTTACGTTAACACCTCTGTAGGCTTCATATACAACATTGGCGACGAGGATTGCAGAAAATTGCCAAAATCCCAAGAATTAGAATTAGAGTTCTATATTTGCCTTTGACATGCCTCTGACTACCCCCTTAGATATCTTCAAAGGATCTGGAATAAGTAACATAAAAGATCTGAGAAAATGTCTACCGCACCTTGAGGATACAGTCGTGAACCTGTTTAGGTTTTTGAATTGAATACTTCTATAGCCGCGTTAGGCATTTTTCAGATGGGGGAAAAAATATCAAACGCAGTCACGTGACTTTACCGTGTTACGACACCACCCTCTTACCACAGATCATACTAATCATCATCATCAAATTTAAGAGCTCAGCTCTTGTCGGTGCAATGATGCAACTTCCTCCACCTCTCCCTTTCCAATGCGGTCTCCTTTACTTCTTTATACGACATGACAGCGATCTTCTCCTTTATCTGACTCATGAAATTTATTCTAGGCCTTCCTCTTCCTCGTCTTCCTTCCACTTTTCCTTCTATGATGTTCTTGATAAAGCTGTCATGTCGTATAAGATGTCCAATCATTTTTCAACGTTACTATCTTTCTGTTGTTGCATCATAACTTTTTTGGGAGATGTTGTGCAGTAGTTTCCCGTTGCTTTCTGCACCGCAGTTCAGAGGTCGGTGTCCCGACCTTTGATATCTAGCCAGAAGCCCTTCCGGAAAACTATTCTTCGGCCTTCTGCCAGTACTGATACGGCTGCTGCTCCGCATCAGGGAGGGGAATGCTTATTTAATGGCGGCATTTGATCGCCATGTCACAGGATCGTCATCGGAACTTGTGCAGCACTTTATAGGTTAGCCTGTCCCACCAAACTTCCCACTGCTTCCTGTTGACCCTGCCGCTGCTGGTCGGGGACTGCTTATTCAATATATTCGCAGCGAACCACCATATCTGGTGGCCGTTCCACTATCCGCCACCTGTGGACCCCGTTGGTAGCTTGAAGCTCAGCCCCAATCATACTAATACGTACTTTAATTTCGTCACATATTGTATCTTCACAATCGTCTATTTGTGAGAGTGACTGCCTCGGGTGAGACTGCCCCGAGTTCGGTTTTTTAGGTTTATAATAAATTTATTCTCAATAAAAATTTTTGAAAAAAAAAATTGAACCGACTTCACAGAACACAAACAGAAGAACCTTCTACACACTAAAAAGAGAAAAATAAGAATATAATTTGAAGTCGGTGCCAACTATTCATTTACATCTAAGAAATTCAAAAGAACTTGGGGCAAAATTGTATCCTGGTACGCTATCGCTCGATTTCTTTTTTTGATAGGAGGTACCTAATCGTATTCACTTGGCACCGACTTCAAATTATATTCTTATTTTTCTCTTTTTAGTGTGTAGAAGGTTCTTCTGTTTGTGTTCTGTGAAGTCGGTTCAATTTTTTTTTTCAAAAATTTTTATTTTTCACTTTTTAGTGTAAGTAAATAAATACTGTGTAAATAAAAGTGTATGTGTAAATAATATAGTAAGCTACGAGTACATTAAGACTTTGCTTATCGTAGCTTAAGTAGGAAAGGATAAGAGAAGTCATGGGCAGACCTACTAAAGGACAGACCGGAGTTCAGCAAGGGGGAAAACTATCAATCCATAAGGAAAATAAATATTTTGTACTACCTCGGGTGTAATACCCTTTCAAACTATTTAATGTTTGACTCAGATTGTGAGTCAGGGTGTGTTGTGTAGTGAGAATGAGGTTTTTTTAATGTTACGGGAAAACTGGCAATCCCTCAGGAAAAAAAAATATATGGCGCCACCTTGAGAGTATACCTCTTTTTAACAAAAAAAAATTTTGGAAATAGGTCCACAATTTTCTTAAAGTTCAGTGATTGTTTTAGTTTTACGGGAAAACTATTAATCCCTCAGGAAAAAAAAATATGTGGCGCCACCTTGAGAGTATACCTCTTTCTAACAAAAAAAAAATTTTGGAAATCGGGCCACAATTTTCTTAAAGTTCAGTGATTGTTTTAGTTTTACGGGAAAACTATTAATCCCTCAGGAATAAAATTTATATGGGACCACTATAAGAGTATACCCTTTCAAACAAAAAAAAAAATTTGGAAATCGGTCCACAACTGACGGAAATATCGTTTTCTTAAAGTTCAGTGATTGTTTTAGTTTTACGGGAAAACTATTAATCCCTCAGGAAAAAAAAATATGTGGCGCCACGTTGAGAGTATACCTCTTTCTAACAAAAAAAAAATTTTGGAAATCGGGCCACAATTTTCTTAAAGTTCAGTGATTGTTTTAGTTTTACGGGAAAACTATTAATCCCTCAGGAATACAATTTATATGGGACCACTATAAGAGTATACCCTTTCAAACAAAAAAAAAATTTTGGAAATCGGTCCACAACTGACGGAAATATCGGTGAACATACATAAAAAAAAAAAAAAAAAAAAAAAAAACATACATACAGCCGAACATATAACCTCCTCCTTTTTTTGAAGTCGGTTAAAAAGACAATAAACAATGTCACTTATATGAGAACAATTCTAATCTAAGTATTGTGAATGTCGGTCATTTCCGTGCAAGTAAGTACATAAAGTTGGATTGTATTGGAAGATTTGGGTTTTGGTGAGTTCGTATCCCATTAGGATAGTATCTTTTTGCACTTTATTTCTTTGTGCTTTTTTTTAAATTTGAGAACCGTTACCGAATCCTCGATCAAGTTTTTACTTCTGTTGGCACTACCGGAGTGCCATAATTATTTTTTTGTAATCTCTGTACTTCATGTTGTCTACACTTTCATGTTCTCACTCGCTCACTAATGCAGTCAATAATGTGCAAGCGAGAGAGCAGATTCGTTTCCTTATGTCAAAATCGCAATGCAGTTCAAAAACTGCCTGGAATTAAGAGCTTATAAATAAATAATGCTGGACTTTTCACACAGCATCATCTAGCCCCAAAGTAAGCAGAGCTTGTGTTATGGGTACTAGAATGACTGATAAACTACTTGTATACTTTTTGTTTGTAAATACATACATATTATACACAGAAAAACCCAGACCCGGGACAAATATCTGTAGGTCATACATACATTTGTCCTGCGGCGGGGATCGAAGCCGCAACCTTCTGCGTCGCAGGCGGACCTTCGCCCACTGCGCCACAGAGGTCGTCTTATATTGTGTAATTTATCGAACCAATAAACATTTAATTATTTCAGGGTTGTGAATATGTGATAGCTCTAACGCACATGCGCACACCAAATGACATTAAATTAGCGGAAGGTTCTACAGACATTGACCTTATTCTGGGCGGACACGACCACGTTTACGAAGTATTAGAGGTAAGAAATTAATATTAATAAAATACATAAATAAATAATGCCGGACATTTCACACAGCATCATCTAACCCCAAACTAAGCAAAGCTTGTACTATGGGAACCAGATTTGATATACTACTTATATATTTTTGTTTTTACATACAAATTATACATAGAAACACCCAGACCCTAGATAAATATTTGCAGATCATGCAAACTTTTGTCCCGCGGCGGGGATCGAACCCGCAACCTTCTGTGTCGCAGGCGGGCCTTCGCCCACTGCGCTACAGAGGTCGTCATATATAAAATGTTCTATTTTTTTGAAGCAACAAAATTAGCTAAATTATGATCCAATTATATCATATCTATGTTTAGTTTTACAATTATATTTATGTAAGACAATCAGTGACCTGGACCAGTTGAGCTATCTATAGATCGTTTATATCAATCCTTATCTAATCTAATCCTGTTGTATTTTGTAAATATGTAATGTAGTAGCTTACTTTCTGTAAAAAATCAGACAGTTATTACAATTATATCTCAGCTAAAACAAAAATGCAACAGCTTGAGATGGCCACAGAGAGCTGTACTCACTATACTAAAAAAACCATTTCGTTACTCAACTAAATCACTATACAACGATTATAAAGTGCTGTCCGTGAGACAGCTCTTTGTGCTACAAACCACCCTGCGCATGCATGATCTGACTCCCTATCTCTCCCTATTCTAACCAACAAAACAAAAAAAGAAGATCAGACCGGGTCTGCAAAATAGTCCCCCATAGAACTTCGTAGTCTGTAGCTTTAGTATTACTTAGTATAAGTATAAGGTTGTCTGGAAGAAATCGCCTTGAGCGATAAAACCGCCGATTGTAGGACAATACTATCGAAACTTAGATAGATAGATAGATAAATTATTTATTCATAAAAAAAGTACATTACACATCTTGGTTACCAGTGCCTTTAATCCTATTTTAGGTTTGACTAGGCACTAGGGTTCTCAAATAGTTACCAAAATTTGTAAGTAAAAAAGGTACTTACGTGGTTAACACTAACAGTTATCTAGTATCTACAAATATAATAAGATAGTAATTACATAACAGTTGTTTATGCATTAGGGTAGTCTTAGATCCTATACAAACCAATATTGGCACTAATCTAGTCTTGTGCATGACACAATCACACCCCGCATCATTTGTCCACGCTCGGAATATTGAGAGTATGTAGGTAGGTAGGTGGGTAGAAGCATTCATTTCGAATCGCACTGAAGGTTGTGGGTACCTACAACTCGTTGACAAAAAATGAAGTCGTGTGCGTGCGTCCACCAACTACAGGGTGCTCCAATTTAACTTATAGTTTTCTTAAAACATATTTTATATTTTTTTTATTTATTTTTCACTTCTTTTGGTGTATTGAATATTATAGATCTGATCCAAGTAAGTATTATAGGTACGTCCATAATTATTATATCCATATAATTATTTCATGTAACACTGTGTCCTCAATAAAGTTCTTATTTATTTATCTTTGTAGATAAACAACAAATACATTGTGAAGAGCGGCACAGACTTCCGTCAGTTTTCCAAGATCAGTATTAACTTCAGCGGCGAGAGTGCTCAAGTTGACATCGCTGATATGCACGTCAGTAGCTCTTATGCTGAAGATCTCGTTTTGAAGGCGAAAGTTGACAAATATTCAGGTGAGTTAGAAAAATGAGACGTGGTTGTTTTTTTCTTGAAAATTAACCTATAGTTTCCTTAGAACAAAAGCTTACGACCCCATGTTCATAAAAACAAATAAATTGTATACTTTAAACACCGTCTAACAAGCATTTTTGTCAAGATTCGTTCATCAAACGTGCGAACTAAAATTTTAACTAAAAATATTAAATATGCACTTCGTTATAAACATGATGTATTTACTGTAGATAACTGTGCGCTTAGTGTTATTCTATCCCTAAGCATTTTTATAATATTACTAGCTGCGCTCCCGCAGTGTGACCCGTGGTCCCTCGGGATTTTTTCATTTTTTCGGGATAAAAAGTAGCCTATGTCCTTCCCTGGGATACATCCTTTAACTATGCCAAATTTCAGCTTAATCTGTTCAGCGGTTTGGGCGTGAAAGCGTAACGAACAGACAGACAGACAGGTTATTTTCACATTTGTAATGGATTAGTGTAACAGTTGTTCTAACCAATAAATAAGTTAAGGTGAACTCAGTGTTGGTGAACTAATAAATAAAATAAATCCTTACTTTTGATAGTACCAGAGAAATGATAAACTATATAGAATTCTGTGGATAGTACACATCGAGAATGTTTGACACCTACAACGTAATATGTTTTTATTCGCCTCTGCTCCACTATCTTTAATTTCTGTGGATTTTTAATAATAATTTTCTACATTCTTTGCAGCAATGATAGAAGGCAAGATGGACGAAGTGCTGGGCAAGTTCTGCGTCCCTCTAGAAGGTCGTTTCTCCCGTATCCGAGCGTGCGAGTGTAACCTCGGCAACTGGATCTGCGACGTGCTGCTGTGCGCCACGGCCGCCGACCTCGTGCTGCTCAACTCCGGCACATTCAGATCTGATCAGGTAGTGTAAAAAACTTGGCCTTTACATCTATATTCGATCATTTATACAGCGTCAGGAGGCAATCCATGCCTACACTTTGTAGGCGAGCTCACTACTTTAATTTATATTTATGTATTTATTATTAAACTGGACATTATTAGCACAGGAGAGAGATGAATGGAGGGAGTGGGGGGAGGCCTTTGCCCAGCAGTGGGACATTGAGGGCTGATATAATAATAATAATATTAAACTGGTGACCCCGACGTGATAAAGAGGCGACCTGGTTGGCATGGCGGCAATCTTTGGTCGCCATCACTGATTGCCCGTCGCGTTTCCCGCCTTGTAGTCGCAGGGTTTGACACACCTGGGCGCCTCGGATCCGTGCCGGAGTGGTGGTTTTGGTTTTACTGGTTCTTTATTTACAATTTCTGTGCTTGTGTTTACGTACCTATCTATCTGAAATGTACCTACTTCTTGTGTATCGTTCTGTGTTTCTTTTCTTTCTCTGGTTTGTGTGTGAAGCTCAATATAAACTGTGGACTTGCAAACTTTCGTTTCTCTGCCAACCCCGAAAGTTTCAAACGCTTCTAAACAGGACGCTGTAGTGCCTGGGACATTGTTTGAGATGGAATAGGCTTGCCCAGCACCTAAACCATCCTCTCAGCTTAATCAGCCGCCCACAGGAAAACGACGTCAATGCGTGGGGAGCTGACTAAGTCAGGTAGTTTACCATTAAAAAAAAAAGTACGTGAGTGTCGTTGAACACTCGGTTGGAACGAAGTTTGTACATTTGTCATTTTGCGCACTTTGCACACCATTTTGCACAGTTTGTGAAGATAATGAAAACATGTTTTTTGCTTCTTCTTTAAAGTTGTGTTTTTGCAGTTATCGTTTTATTCCTTGGAGACAGCGATATGTCGGCTCAGCGTAAAATCGTTCGCTTTTTTTTCTAGCCTCCATCCTCGATAACGTCCGAAAAGGAACTTCGTTCCAAAAAGTACAGATGAATTTCTCCAGTTGTTTCACCCGAAAATGTGACGTCACAGACTTAAGAACCCTCCCACCTTATCACACCGCGACCCTCCCCCTCCCTCTTACGTACGACGTTATATGTAGATACTTTTCCCCAGGTTCACCCAGCTGGCGAGTTCACCCTCCGAGATCTATCAACCATCATCCCCATGCGAGACCCCATCGTGGTGGTAGAGGCCACAGGATCTGTGATCCTGGAGGTGTTAGAGAATGCGGTCAGCAAGTACCCCAGTCTGGAAGGAAGGTTCCCCCAGGTGAGACCTAGAATTCCTCCTGGCAAAACCTCATATAGTCAAAGTCAAAAAGCATTTATTCAGTACTAGCTACTGCGCGCGGCTTCGCCCGCGTGGTATCCTATATGCTATTCCAGGTCACTATCTACGCCTATTCCAAGTTTCATCCAAATCGGTTCACTGGTTTAGGCGTGATTGAATCACAAACATACAAACATCCAAACATCTAAACAAACTCACAAACTTTCAGCTTGGGATCACTCGGAATAATTTAAAAAAGAAATAAACATAAAAGGGTAAAAGTTCAGGCGGTCTTATTGCTAAAAGAAATTTAAAGCCCTTGACGACCTCTGTGGCGCAGTGGGTCTTTTAATTTAACTAATAAAAATTGTTCAAAACATAGTAGAACGATATGACATCGCCATTTAGAAAAGTCAAAAGTTATTGGTTGTCATGGCAACCTTAGAGCAGTGCTCTTTGTGTCAAACAGATTACTGCTAAAGTTTTTATGCAATATTCCCGTTGTCCTTTTACATGTTTTTTGATTTTCAGGAACGTTTTTCGGGATAAAAAGTAGCCTATATGCTATTCTGGAGTTATACCTTTCTACCAAATTTCATTGTAAACTGTTTCGTCGTTTGAGCCTGATCCTTACACAAAAATACAAACATCCAAACTCACAAACTTTCAGCTTTATTAAATGACCCACTCATTTAACACGAGCTCTTAACGGTGAAGGAAAACATCGTGAGGAAACCCGCAGCTTAGTCAGCTCCACACGTATTGACGTCTCTCCTGTGGGCGGCTGATTAAGCTGAGAGGATGGTTCAGGTGCTGGACAAGCTTATTCCATCTCAAACAATGTCCCAGGCACTACAGCGTCCCGTTAACGCTGTATAAATCATCTAATATAGATGTAAAGGAAGTTTCATTTAATAAAGCTGAAAGTTTGTGAGTTTTTTTTTTATATGTAAAAGAAATCAAATAAGCATTCATTCCAGGTTGCAGGTGTTTCCTTCGCCTTCGACCCTTCAAAACCCCCCGGACAAAGGGTAGCAGAACAAGTTGTAAAGATTGGCGATGAATATTTTCAACGTAGCCAGAATTACAGACTCGCTATCAAGGAATATCTATACGCTGGAAACGATGGATTCACTATGCTGCCTAATTGCAAACTTATTGTAAGAACTAGTAATGTAACTAAATAAATAGATTGGACGACCTCTGTGGTGCAGTGGGCGAAGGTCCGCAGAAGGTTGCGGGTTCGATCCCCGCTGCGGGACAAATGTTTGTATGACCTATAGATATTTGTCCCGGGTCTGGGTGTTTCTATGTATAATATGTATGTAATGTATTTACAAACAAAAAGTATATAAGTAGTATATCAGTCATCTAGTAATTATAACACAAGCTCTGCTTACTTTGGGGCTAGATGATGCTGTGTGAAAAAGTCCAGCATTATTTATTTATTATTTATTTAATGACATCTACCTTCTCCTTCACTTGGCTCATGTAGCTTATCCTCGGTCTTCCTCTTCCTCTTCTCCCTTCCACTTTCCCTTCTATAATGTTCTGAATGAAACTGTCATGTCGTATAAGATGGCCGATCATCTTTCCCCTTCTGTTCTCGTCAACTTGCAATAGCGATCTCTCTTCGTCGACTCTAGCTTTTCAACCGACTTCAAAAAAGGAGGAGGTTCTCAAGTCGTCTGTATGTTTTTATTTTTATCTTGTTACGCGATTGTTCCGCCATTTGTTGACCGATTTGCAAAATTCTTTTCATGTTTGAAAGAGTATACTCCAGAGGTGGTCCCATATAAATTTTATTCCTGAGGGATTGATAGTTTCCCCGTAAAACTCTAAACACCTTCCCTCCTAGCCATGTCACAAATAGAAATCGAATCGACAGCTTGACGCCCTGAGACACCGCGTTTCGAGTCAAACATTGAAGTCCGTTTTATTTTTAGTATTAAAACGTAATCATCCATACTAATATTATAAAGCTGAAAAGTAGAGGATTAGCGAGTTTATATCTTACGTTCCCCAAAACGCAACGATAGCGCGATCTAATTTTTCCTGTGGCGCCATCTATTATGTAGTAAAATGTGTCTGTCTGTCTGTCTGTTTGTTACCTTTTCACGCCTAAACCACTGAACAGATGATGCTGAAATATGACATGGATAAAGATTATGTCCCAGGGGCGGACATAGGCTACTTTTTTTTTCAAAACTAATCATGAAGGGCGTGAAATAAGGGTTGGAATTTTGTATGGGGACTTAAAGTGAAGTTCCAGTTGAAGGCCACTAGATGGCGTTGCTGTCCTATGGCTGAGGTCGAGATGGCGCTATTATTGCATTTTTATTTTTAAAAGTATCAGAAGAGAATCTTCTGAACAGCAGTTTTCAGTTCTGTTTTTATTAAGTATGTTATTTTGCTGACGAAGTCGCGGGTACCAGCTAGTTACTGTATATTTAGAGCATAGCCAGCTAATATCAATATGTAATTCGTCACCAGGTATCAGAGGATATGTGTCCAGAGATCGGTATGGCTGTGCAGAATCATTTCGCAGCCATCAATGTGAAGACAGGACGTGCGCGACCTTCCAAACATCGACAGTCGCTGGTTACACTCAGTCGAAGGTATTAACTATCCCACTAAAACACCCTATTTTTTAATTACCAAAAAATTTTAAACATGGTCTCGGTGTCTGGTACCAGGGATGCAGTTTTTTACGAAGTATGGCTTAAAAAAAAAAGTATGGTATGAGCCGTGTTGGTCGAATGGGGTTGTGCCTCAACTTTCAATCCGAAGGTCGTGGGTTCAAATCCCGGCCGTGCATCAATGGATTTTTCGTTTCGTAAAATTTATATGCGCTTTAACACGAGCTCTTAACGGTGAAGGAAAACATCGTGAGGAAACCCGCAGCTTAGTCAGCTCCACACGTATTGACGTCGTCTCTCCTGTGGGCGGCCGATTAAGCTAAGAGGATGGTTTAGGTGCTGGGCAAGCCTATTTCATCTCAAACAATGTCCCAAGCACGTCCCGTTAAGTGTAGGTATGCCCTGACGCTGTATAAATCATCTAATATAGATGTAAAAGGCCTAAGTTCATGGCTTCAAAAGCATCAGTTTATTAAAGAAAATGCTTGTATTTTGAAGGACAATTAAAATATTTTATTCTCTTCAGTTGGGAAAAACTTATATCCACAAAACTGAAGAACAGAAAAAGGCTACTCGTTTGGCTGAAGAGGTATTTTTTGTGTATGGTTGTGACCATGCATGCGTCATGTACTTTCTTCTTCTTCTTTTTATTAATGGCAACTAACTGTATCAACAGTATAATTCTGCCAATGTCAAGTTTTAAATATGAATTCATGTCAAGTCATGTCAATTTGGTTTTGAAAAAAATCATAATATTAGTACCATAGATTTAGCATGGTACCTTTTTGGTAATTAGTACAAATAATTAGTGTCATTCGCAGTGTCATCGCAGACATATCCTCGCCGAACTGTCAGTTCATTTATTTTATTTATTTTTATTTAACAATAAAAAGAAAAGGGCTTTGTCGCTGAGCGACTATACCGCCCAATCAGTAACATCTTCTTCTTCTTCTCTCTCACTTCACTTCTTGGTTTCTTCTTCTTCTTCTATAGAAGAAAGGCTGAGACGTCAGAAGCCAGCTGCATTTTCTGACGTCATCAGCACTTTTTGTATAGCCTAGTTACATAAATAAATTAAATGAAAAAAAAAAATGAAAAAATATTCATTTAAAAGCGAAACAATACAATCACATATTTATCAGCGGACTCCACACTAGGCAAAGCCTGTATCGTGGAGACCAGTTAAGATTTAAGACAAACGAAAGTTTCGGACTACTTAAAATGAAATTGGAATACATTATATCATTACTAATATCTAGTGTATATATTGTCTTTGCTAATATCAACATAGTACAATAAATAAATAATGCTGGACATTTTCACACAGCATCATCTAGCCCCAAACTAAACAAAGCTTGTACTATGGGAACCAGATAACTGATATACTATTTGTTTGTAAATACATACATATACATAGAAACACCCAGACCTGAGACAAATATCTGTAGGGCACACAAACATTTGTCCCGCGGCGGGCATCGAACCCGCAACCTTCTGCGTCGCAGGCGGACCTTCGCCCACTGCGCCACAGAGGACATCAATAGTATAAATAGTATAATAATAATATATTGTATGTTTCCAGACATAGCTTGGTGAAAATGTTGGATTGCAGCGAGCTGGATGGTCCACCCCCGCTGAGAAGAGCTTCCTCCGCCGCCGTCGAGCCTGCTTCTCATAGCGGACACCACAGGTAACCTTACCAAGAGAACCTTCACTGCGGTACAATAGAGGTCTTCTCATAAGATAAAGATAAAAATAAGTATTTTGTGCCACAACAAAAACAATATAATAGAATGGAGTAACAAAAAGCTTAATTTATAGGCACGTAATATTAGCGTAAACTTAACTGATATAAAAGCTAGAATAGCTATGGCGAAACAGGCATTCCATTATAAAAGAAACATATTTACTTTTTTTTTTTTTTTTTAACCTATGTTGTCCCACTGCTGGGCAAAGGTCTCCCCTATTATTTTCCAAGACTTGCGGTCGCCAGCTTCGTCCCACCAGTCAGCCCGGAACGCATCGAGATCGTCACGCCATCGTCTTCGAGGCCTTCCTCGGCGTCGCCGCCCATCGTCAGGCACCCATTGCGTCACGATCTTGGCCCATCTATCGGGATGCATTCGGTTCACGTGGCCCGCCCAATCCCATTTCAGAATAAAAGAAATATATTTACTTCGAAAATGAAAAGCATATGTGTGGAGCATAGCTCTCTATGGATGCGAAACTTGGACTCTGACACAGCGGGATAGAGAGAAGTTGGAGGCTTTTGAAATGTGGTGCTGGAGAAGGATGGAGAGGATTAGCTGGACGGAGAAGGTTACCAACGAGGAAGTGCTGAGAAGAGTTGAGGAGAAGAGGGTTTTGATGAACACCATTCAAAATACAAGAGGAAAAATGATTGGACATCTTATACGACATGACAGCTTTATCAAGAACATCATAGAAGGAAAAGTGGAAGGAAGACGAGGAAGAGGAAGGCCTAGAATAAATTTCATGAGTCAGATAAAGGAGAAGATCGCTGTCATGTCGTATAAAGAAGTGAAGGAGACCGCATTGGAAAGGGAGAGGTGGAGGAAGTTGCATCATTGCACCGACAAGAGCTGAGCTCTTAAATTTTTTGATGATGAATATTTGCGTAGGTACTTATAATTTAAAAGGCAACAAAATTGGCATAGGCTCATAGTGTCACTAGTTCTTTCCAGTGTGGTGAAAGGAGTTTAACGCTTCAAAAAGGCAGGGTAGAGTAGGTACAGTAAAATTTAATAAACATAGATTTGTAACGGACTTCAAAAATAGAGGTGTTATGTTCGGCTGTATGTATCAGTGAACATACGTCATAAAAATATACATATCCGAAATGATATAAAAAAAACTCAAAAAACCCCATCCCATTTGTAGGCTAACCACCCCCGCGGCGGTGGATAGCCATAAGTGTTACCGTCTGCCACCGCGGGGGGCAGACGGTAATAATTCTATTTTTTTTTTACTTGTCCAACATTGAAGTCGGTTTTCTTTTTAGTTTTTATTTATGTATGTCTTCATTAACCATTATTTAATCAAATAATAATTCCAGATTAACCCGTCGCGCGTCTCTGGAAGACTTAGAACAGCAGTCTTGCGAACTGGCGCCTAAAGTCGAGAACAGGATCATTATTCTCGACAAACCAGAGGTAATTTAAACATAAATGAATCCCACTCATATAATAAAGCTGAAAGTTTGTGAGTTTGTTTAGATGTTTGGATGTTGGTATGTTTGTGTAAGGATCAGGCTCAAACGACGAAACAGTTTACAATGAAATTTGGTAAGGTGAAAGGTATAACACCAGAATAGCATATAGGCTATGTAATCCCGAAAAACGTTCCTGAAAACCAAAAAATATGTAAAAGGACAACGGGAATTTTGCATAAAAACTTTAGCAGTACTCTGTTTGACACAAAGAGCACTGCTCTAAGGTTGCCATGACAACCAACTTTTGACTTTTCAATATGGCGATGTCATTTCGTTCTACTATGCTTGAACAATTTTTTTCACTTACCTAAAATTAGAAGACTATTTGTGGGGTTGTGATGCCTATAAAGTTTTTTTATAAATAGCGAAACATCTATTAATATTTTTTCAAAACTACTACCTAACCCCTTAGATGAGTAGGTACTTATTTATATTTATCAAAGACAGCAAATCCAATAATGAATTCAGTGTTTTAATAATGCTGGACATAATAATAATGCTGGACATTTTCACACAGCATCATCTAGCCCCAAACTAAGCAAAGCTTGTACTATGGGAACCAGATAACTGATATACTAGGTACTTATATACTTTTCGTTTGTAAATACATACATATTATACATAGAAACACCCAGACCCGAGACAAATACCTGTAGGTCATACAAACATTTGTCCCGCGGCGGGGATTGAACCAGCAACCTTCTGCGTCGCAGGCAGACCTTCGCCCGCTGCGCCACAGAGGTCGTCAAGGTCGTTTTCATGGGTTAAATTGGAACAAGGTAGTTCTATCTCTTAAGTTTGTATGACGAAACAATGTGCAGACAAAGTCGCGCCCGGGTCCATTAGTTAATATTTTTTTTTTGTTAGCCTATACTGTCCCACTGCTGGGCAAAGGCCTCCCCCGTCACCTTCCACACCTCGCGGTTTTCCGCGATTTTCCCCCAATCCTTCCTAAAGGCATCCAGGTAATCGCGCCAGCGCTTTTTAGGCCTGCCTCGGAGTCGCCTGCCATCCACCGGGATCCAACCAGTCACCACTCTGGCCCACCTGTCTGGGTGCATGCGGGTGACATGACCTGTCCACTCCCATTTTAACTTGGCAGCCTTTACGCCCACGTCAGCAATATGACGTATGTTTTGGTAGTTAATAATAAAAAATGTTATTTCAGAAACTGCAAGAGCTATTAGCCGAGCGGACCCGATGGGAATCTGATACCGTTATCAAGGAAGTGGACGAAAATTCTCCGTAAACTTAATAAAATAATTAGATGCTTTGTATGCGAAATCTAGTGCACATACCTTGACGATTGACAGGTAAGCTTTTTAATATACCTACTAGTACGAACTAGCCTGATTGACATGAAAAAAAAATTTTTGGTTGACATAAAAGTTGTTCTATACTTAATTGTGTTATAAATAAAATAAGTATATATATATATACTTGTATATGATTTTACAAGTGTTTTATAATGCTAAAAATAACAATTTATTAATTCAATATTGCTTCAATAATACCTAATACGTTAAAAATATGATAATTATCCAATCGTTAGATGCGTTTCTAAATTAGTGTTGTTTCAGTATAGAAGGTATGTTTATAAAGTATCATCAAATTTTATAAGTGTTCAGTTCAACAGGTCACACATCTATTTGTGTGACCGTGCAAAACGTCGCATAATACATAACTAATCAAAATCTAAGCAAATAACTCATACGTTTAACACACTTTTATGTGAGATCTGTCACATGTTTTTTTCCTTTGTTTATCAGCCGCTACAAATCATAGCAGACAGTAATTACTTATTTCATGTAAATGTCAGTCGTCATGATAAAGTGTACATATTTTAATATTACTGCGTAGGTTCGCATTTTATCGAAATAGAATTGTTCAAACGAAAATCTTCTAACGAAATTATTATAACGTCAAAAAAAATGATGCCCTATTTATATTGTGTGAGAGAATAATTTGCAACATCGTTAAGCATTTCGCGGGTTAAAGTAGATGTTAACATATCATTTTATATATTATACACGTATTGACATCTCTCCTGTGGGCGGCTGATTAAGCTGAGAGGATGGTTTAGGTGCTGGGCAAGCCTATTCCATCTCAAACAATGTCCCAGGCACTACAGCGTCCCGTTAAGTGTAGGCATAGGTTTCCTCCTGACGCTGTATAATCATCCATACTATCCATACTAATATTATAAATGTGAAAGTAACTCTGTCTGTCTGTCTATCTGTCTGTCTGTCTGTTTGTTACGCTTTCACGCCCAAACCGCTGAACAGATTAAGCTGAAATTTCGCATAGTTAAAGGTTGGATCCGGGATGGACATAGGCTACTTTTTATCCCGAAAAAATTAAAAAAATCCCGAGGGACCGCGGGTCACACCGCGGGAGCGCAGCTAGTCTAATAATAAAGGCCTAAGTTTTTTTATATGAAATCTTTTATCTTTTTTTAAATAAGATAACTGGTCGAAGTATGATAAACTTGAAACCATTGTTTCAGTTTTCTGATCATAAAGTAAATAGCTACCTACTTATTTACTATCGACCTACTTATTTGAGCCGTGTTGGTCGAATGGGGTTGGGCCTCGACTTTCAAACCGAAGGTCGTGGATTCGAAGCCCGGCCGTGCATCAATGGATTTTTCGTTTAGGTTTAAAGACATTTATTTTCTCATACAAACAATAATAGTTCTTTTATAATGAGATTAAGATTAGCTGAATATTAATTTAAGTGTAGGTATTTCGTTTCGTATTTATATGCGCTATAACACGAGCTCTTAACGGTGAAGGAAAACATCGTGAGGAAACCCGCAGCTTAGTCAACTCCACATGTATTGACTTTGAATATTATTGTATGAAATAAGATTTTTTTTACAAAAAACTAAGGTGGAGAATGAAAATTATTGAAAATAATGGGTTTCATGTTTATTGAATTAAAAATACTTTCACTGCCAGATACCTTATTGACTGCAAGTTCAACTCTAGTCCGCTAAATGTATAAATACCCCCAACATTTATACTATAAATAGGATTACCGAATCATAAACGTATACAATACGCACAATCAATCTTTGTCTCTCTGAAGTAGCTGCGCAGAATCCATTTTTGATGGCGCCTTAAAAACTAAGACAGCTTTGTATACCTGCCACGCTCACTCGCTTAGTTTGTTGCATCGTGCTATCTCGCTTACTCTACCAAACCTGCGCAATCGTCTATTGCACCTAACTTCAGAGAGCTAAAGATCCGTTGTGCATATTGTATAAACTTTTACAACCATTAATTTTAGCTCATCTACCTCAAACTTGTATGTATTCCATTTTAAACTTTTGCTCTTAGTATTAAAAGACGCTTATTATCATGCTTATAGATTTAGCAAGGGCGGAGGTGGGATAGACCAGGAGACAACGGTAACAAATATATGTCCTTTAGTACCATAATCGAATTCTTTTGAGACTTTTTTTATTGTTCTTGCTGTATTTTACAAAAACAAATGTTTAACTTACCTCCGTCTTTTACGGTTAGGTCTTTCGTTAATTTTTTTAAAGTATGGTAATTATTGGACTGTAAAGGCTTAGAGAACAAATGTTGTAAAGCAAATTGTATGAGTGAGAATTGCAATATTACGATATAATTTTCATGAATTAATTTTGTATTCGATAGCATAATTATTTTATGTTGTCTTTGGGTTATCAGCAGCATTTTACATCTATTTTATCTGCGAAAAAGAAATTAAATAAGCTAGTCTTGGCTGTCTTAAATTATAGCCTCAATGTTGATTGACGATGTCATTTAATTTAGAAAATTAATATATTAATTTTGGCTCACGTTATTGCAATATTAAACAATGTTATATTTTATACTCACTTATATTATATTTAATTAATTTATGTAAATAATAACTTACCTAGGTAATTATAATTTGCAAAGCATATCATTCAATGTGATCTGAAATGAAATTATGAATTTTATTTTTAATACCAATTACATAATTTATATTTATACCAATACGATTGTTATGAACAGTATTGATGTTATTATAAAATTTATGGTTAATTTATATTATTGCCAAATCACTATTCTACTTCAGAATAACCATAATATAGTCAGCTCCTATAGTTAAATGAACAGTTTTATATTGCGAATAATTATGGACCATTACAATTTATTTTAAATACTTACGCATAAACTTTAGTCGCTGGCTGTTCTAAATTGTAAATATTTAGTAATAAATATCTGTGGATCTGATCGTAGATACATGTCCTTAAATTATAAATATTATAGACCAGGCAAATGCCGTCAAACACTTTACATCAGTAATGATGAGGTACTGGATCATGGAAAGTTTTGAACGGCCATCTACCGGTCTATAAATATGCTATGTATTTTAACAATGCAATGTACTTATATGTATACATTTAATTAAAGTACATACACAAAAGCTTAGCTTTCACATAAACGAGTAGATAGCACAATCAAGTTATGTATCACATTATGTAAGGTATATGTGTTACACTAGTATATCAAAATAACATAAATAAGTATTTATTTTACACTACTTTTCCAAAATCGCCAAGTTTTGAATAATTTAAATTTTATCTACCCTGCATAAGTCGATTCGACCACTACATATTAATTTCTGCTATTATTGTAGGCATCTTATTAAGTAAGTTCGTATGAGTCAGTGGCCAACTCTGATGACGGAGTTTTTAGGCCGCCTTAAGGCCTCCGTCATGGCTTAACGACTTAAATAGCCGGGACCGACAATTTAACGTGCCCTCCGAAGCACGGAAGCGCTCAGATGAAAATGCCACTGGCGGTCACCCATCCACTTACAGACCGTTTCGAACGTTGCTTAACTTCGACGATCTATCAAGAAAGACTAAGCAAGCACGACCACGAGCGCTTCATCTTATTAAATGAAACAGAATCTAGACTATCCCAAAGGCATGGTGGACATTATTTCACATTAAATCTCTCATTCAATATCCTTTGTTTTAAATGTCTAAGATAGTCAGACGAACATCCAGATACAATTGACACATGCAGTCGTTATTAAATTACATAAAAGGCATATTAGTAGCAGAGTTCCTATGTTTGAGTTATAATGAACTCATACATGGGGTCTATAGCCACAAGTGTTCCCGTCTGCCCCCGCGTGGGGGGGCAGTTTTTGGGGGCAGACGGTAATAATTCACATTTTTCTATATTAATATCTGTTAGTCGAATCGAATCAAAGCTAATATAATTTATAAAAAAATCTTATAAAATATTGGACAGTGCCTTGCAAACACTAGGGTATTATTCTTATTAGCATTTTGTGTTCAGAACTTATGAAATAGCTATTAAAGATAAAATTGGTCTACTTTTACTGGCAAGCTTGTGTATTTTTACATTTTTTTTATTATTAATAAAATGAAGACGCTATTAAAAATAACTACTCATTTAATCGTAGTGAAAACGTGACTAACGACAATGCAGCGAGTCAGTTATTTTTATTATAAGTAATTTAATTAAGCCAATAATCTAACGAAGAAAGTTATTTTTAAGAAACTACTAGGTAGTTTATAAGTATATGTACTGCTGTTTAAGTGAGCTTATATCTATCTATGTAAATGTATACAGGGTGTAAAAAGACTGAGAGAACAGAACATGATTCTAACAGCTTTACCGAAAAAAAACGCAATTTTTTTTTTTGACTTAGCTACGTCATTTTATTTTGTTTTCTAGTTATTTACCACAAGTACAACATAATAAGGCCATACCTACCTAATAATTACATTTATAAAAGAAAACAAAAGTTAAAACACAAAATCCAGCAATCTACGTATAAAAATGCGCCTAGTACATACGCTCGAGAAAACCAACCTCGCACAGCTGGTGCGAGGTCGGTTTTCTCCGGATATAATGATTTTTTCGGAAAATCCTTTTGGATCTGGTTGTGTGTTGGGATGCTGTACCTACCCCTTTCGGCTTCGGTAGACGTCTTTTTACACCCTGTATTTTAAACGCTTTTATTTTATAAAAACATGATGGGTACCTAAGTTGAACATTACAATTTGCATGAAAATAATAAAATATTTTTTATGTGAATTCTCTCAATAATCTGTTTTTAAGGTATCCATTCACGAGACGTATTTTTGAACGGGACGCATACCATCTTATTACAAGAAAATGAACCGAGCTTAGACTAAGACTAACTAAAAACTGTCCCTAGAAAAACTATCTTTAAATACTCGTACGTAGAACGCTTTTTTGTGGTAACAGTTTTGTTTTGACATGTCAACATCAATTCAACAATAAGCAGCATTGATTTCAATCGGTTTGGAATTCCAAAGCTTTACGACGTTATTTTTACCATCCACGTAACTATTTTGGAAGATGACCACTCAGTGGCGTAACTACCGGAGGGCTAGGCGGTGCACCGGGGCCCCCAAGCTCAAGGGGCCCTCGGACTCTGAGTCAGAACACCAGAGTACCTACGTAAGGTTTTGTTCTTAGGAATGATTATTTTGAAAATAAAACAACTGCATTTCTAGATTTTTTTTTTAAATTATTGAGTAAGTAGTTAGGTACTCAATAATTTTTTTGTACTGTAGAGTCAGCCCAGAAAATGACGACGAAAATTTCAAAATACGTTAACATTTTGCCACACCCTCCATATTTTAACTTGATAAAACCTAAACCGTTCAGTTAGGGCCCCAGTTTATTTTGCACCAGGGCCCTTGGCTACCTAGCTACCACTCCATTTGGATAGGTGGACGTATCGTGAATGGGTGGATACCTTTAGGTACATCTACGTACTTGGTACTTTTACCTAAATTTTATGTTGATTTATTCATTTGTATCTAAGTAATTTGTTATGTAAATTCTCTCAATAATCTATTCTTAGGTACGTCTACATACTGAGTAACTTTACCAGTCAGCTCCACACGTATTGACGTCTTTCCTGTGGGCGGCTGATTAAGCTGAGAGGATGGTTTAGGTGCTGGGCAAGCCTATTCCATCTCAAACAATGTCCCAGGCACTACGGCGTCCCGTTAAGTGTAGGCATGGGTTGCCTCCTGACGCTGTATAAATCATCTAATATGTAAAAGCCTAAGTTTTTTTTACCTATATTCATTTGTTTGTATCTAAGTAATTTGTTTTAAAGTTTATTAACGGTAATTACTTTCGGGTCGGTTCACATCTGACGGAAGATGCGTCGCGTAACGCCAGAACAGACAATTATATGAGAAAACATTCAACCCTTCACACTTGACCGATGACTACGCTCGACGCATCTTCCGTCAGATGTGAATCGATCCCTAAATACATGTTGTGAATGAAATTAGTTTACTAAGGCCGGCCTTACACTTGTAAGTTTTACGTAAATTTTACTCACGTAAGTAACTTACGTAATAAACTTGCAATGCAATACATTTGCAAACGTAAGCCGCCTTTACACTTGTAACTTACATGAGTAAAACTTACAAGTGTAAGCAGTGCATAGTAGTAATACAGTCCTGAGAGGTTACCGGTGTTTTACAAATAACCTTGTATACTTCTCTCCATTTTAGCTTTAGTGGATACCGGGCCTAAACAAAGATAAAGTACCTAAGTATATTCTTATTAAAGGGTTTACGGGATCAAAAGTTCCAAAAGCTTTTATGTGAAGTGTTACTTTTGATGGTAAAATTGAATTTACCCAAACAGTTGATATACTTATCAACAATAACTTGATTTTACCATCAATAGTAAGTTGAATTGATCTGTGTCTCTATAGTAAAATCAGTTTTATTTACCCATTACAAATATAAGCACAAGTATTTTCTGTAAATAAGTCTATTATATGCTATGCTTTTTTATATTTAAAAGGTAAAAGTGATTATGTTGTGAAATATTTGTGATAATTATTATATTCAATTATGTTGCTGTTATTGTTTTATAAATATACAATTTAGATTGACTATTTGTTTTTTTATCAACTTCAACCTAAAGAGCCGTGTTGGCCGAGTGGGGTTGTACCTCAACTTTCAATCCGAAGGTTGTGGGTTCGAATCCCGGCCGTGCATCAATGGCTTGCAACCTGTCACGTATGGAATACTAACTTCTGCAAGATGTGGGCATGTATCAAATATGTGTTTGGACATGCCTCTGACTACCCCCCTAAGACATCTTCCAAGGATCTGGAATAATTAACATAAAAAGATCTGAGAGAATGTCTACCGCACTTGGGGTCGTAAACTTCTTTTTTTTCAACCTGTTTTCTTTTTACCAACAACACTGAGGAAATAAAACTAAGATTAGGAATAAAACTAAGATTAGGGTAAGAAATAATTTATTTACACTAAATACAAAATAGTTCCGATTCGTCTTTCTTAATCACAGCTTCATTTTTCAACCACAATATTAATCTAACATTTTCTGATAACAAATTAAATATGCATAAATTAAACACTGATAAAGCAAGGTTTTCACCATTATAAGGTACACTTACACTAAGTCCACTCGAATAGCTACTAGTTTTAGACACGTTAACATTGATGCTATACAAATTCTATATAGGGTCTTTCATTTTAAACTACACAAACTGACAGGGCTTCATTTTTGGGTTGTAAATAGACGTTTGACCGTAACAATTTAATTCCTAAGCCCATTTAAGTTTTCACTTCAAAATTTATCATAATTTAGAATTGTTGCATAATTATTTTCAAGGAGAACAGACGTTCCACCAATCGCAGCGCTGCTACGTCACGAAAGGGCTTAGTTATACAAGAAGCAACAATCTATTGAAAGGATCGTTTTTATCGATTTTCTCGGGATTTTCATAACAAAACAAAAAAAAATCATTTCATAAATATTTGTTCAATTTATTTTTTGAACCCAATTCCTGAATTAAGTTAATATAAAATGAAAGACCCTATATCTAGTACGTAAGAGTGGATTTGGTCAGTTGAACTTCTACCTACAGTAAAAAAACCTGACAATGATATAGTAAATGGGGTCATTGGGAATATAATCATCAAATCTAGTATTTTAATTACGAAATTATTGTTCATTCATATCTATTAGGGCCCAAGTACTTTCACAAGAACAATTCTTATTTCTCTCCAGGGGGGTTACTATGAACTCCTATTGCCTGGCAGTTTTCGAACTAAATGTCAATTTCGAATAACCCGGTTCACTAAAGAAACTTCGCAACTTATCATGTTCTCTCGCTTGCACACTAGTACAGTCACGAACTAAATGTCAATTTCGAATAACCCGGTTCACTAAAGAAACTTCGCAACTTATCATGTTCTCTCGCTTGCACACTAGTACAGTCACAATGTGTAAGCGAGAGAGCATGATAAACGCCGCAATTTCAGATTTGTTTCTTTATGTCAGAATTGACAAGCAGTTCAAAAACTGCCTGGCAATAAGAGTTCATGCTAAGCCACCTGTTCAAATCTTTAATTACAATCTTAAAATACAGTTGCCAAGTCAAAAGCAACACTCATAAGTCGACTTTAGCTCCAATATTACTGAGCGGGATGGCTTGCAGCTCTGTTCTGAGACAAAGAAACTCTCCTGCTACACATGTAATCGCTGCACAAGCTATGTTGAGTGTCCACCAAGAGAATGTTGTAGGAAATGTCCCGTTAAACATCCAACAGCCCATTAGGTGTATACAGTGGAAGGTGCAACTGTAAACAAAAAGATAAAAATTAAATAATAAATACCTAACAAATAATAATGGATATTTCATATAGCGTCATCTAGCTCCAAACTAAGCAAAACTTGTATAGTCAGCATCAAAAGTTGATTAACATTTGAAGTGTCCCAAATTTTTTTATTTTATAAAATGCGAAAAAACTTAAAAATCTATTTTCTCGAAATAAATACTTATTTTTTTTATGCAGTTCTTAATTTTATCAAAATCGTGCCCGTCCCAGATTTTCCCGAGGGCCCTCGACACAACTCACCCTGTATACCTACTTATACTCGTATATTTCTAAAATAAACTTACAGTAAGTTTTGTGTGAGTTTGTGGCCATCACTGGCAACGAGTTTTTTTGGCCACCTTTAGACCTCCGTCATTGCTTAACAACTTAAAATATCGTCGGAATCGATTTTTTTTTATTTTTTAACTTGAAATAAATTGAAGTCACTTGTGCTATTTGGTATAGGTATATCAGTATTCCAAACCCTGAAATAGATTGAGTTGAATTGAGTAGAACTTACCTAAAGTCTAAGCACAGCTTAGTCCTCCCGACAATGTTCCACATCAAAACCGCTCCAATAAATGCATTCAGCACGAATGCAAATATGACTGCTCTGCCCTCATTATCTCTTACATGTATTTCCTGGAAAAAAAATTATGGATGTACAGTACGCACAACCAATCTTTAACTCTCTGAAGTAAGGTGTACTAAACAATCTAGGCATTCGTGAAGTTAGCTGTTTGTCTGCGAAGTGACCTCTTTTTCATACAAAATTCTGTTTTGCGCAGACAAACGGCTAACTTCACGAATGCCTAGATCCGTTGGAAGAACTATTATTTCTATAGAATAAACTTATTGTAAACTAAACTGAAGATTTCAAACAAAAACAATATAAAGGTTAAAGATCCAAGTGATTAAATAAAGAATTGAAAAAGTGCAGAAGAAAATCTCTTGATGGTGCCCCTTGGTAAAGGGTTTCTGAACAATACATAAATAATGAATCTAAGTATAGTGGCAGTGGGCTGGCCATATCTGCCAAAGAACCGATAACCGCTGGGGTAAACGAATTCTTGAGTGGAGACCGCGACTCGGCAAACATAGTGCCAGACGCCCTCCAGCCAGGTGGAGTGACGATCTACGAGAGGCTGCCGGCAGAAGCTGGATGCGTCGAGCTGAGGACAGGGCGCAATGGCGCGCACTAGGGGAGCCCTATGTCCAGCAGTGGACTGCCATAGGCTGATGATGATGACGATGAATCTATAGACTCCCGAACTAGCTCTAGATGAGCCAGAAAATGAGTAGGTACCTATGCAAATAGTTTAAGCATGCATCATAGTCGTTACACTGAGTAGCAGCTGGAAAAACATAGCTACTTACGTGATACTCAAATATATGGTCCAGTGTTCTCGTCGAACCAGTAATATCCTGCATAATAGCCATCAGCACACACAGAGACAGGTACACAACGGACTGCATTGCCACTATTTGGGAAGTTATCAAACAAGGATCCCATTGTGTATAGCGAAAAGAGCCTTTTAGTTTCTTCATTTTGGACATTAGTTTAACACTTGATTCGAAATCGTTTCATCGAATTAGGTAGGCAATAGCTTGTAGATTTCTCTTCGTATTATTTTAAATAGTATTAGTGTAAACATATGGATCTATGATGAAATTATTTTCGTAAAAACATCGTTCAGCGCGAGAGAGAAACCAATCGGTTAAAAATGACGGACGCAACATCGTCATTGACGTTGACACTGACACTGACTTTTTCGTAAGCTGACACTGACATAATTTCAAGAACGATAGCGTACACCATAAAGTTTTACTGTTTCAGTCAGACCTTCATGACTGACTGTGTACGAGGCATTTTCTATTTACATAAAAGATAAATAGAGATATAGTCCTGGTAATAATAGGTAGGTACTATGAATCTTGGATGAATATTAGGTATTACATAGTGGTCCTTACTTATTTATTTTTATTTTTATTTATTAGCCTTATAATACAGATTTTCTTTACTATAACTATCACTTTAATCTATGTTTAGGTACATTATTCGACATCGACATCATCTGCTTCCCCCTTTTTGGCAAAGGCCTCCTCCAAGCTTTTCCACCTCTCTCTATCCCTTGCTTACCTAAATTAATTCGTTCGCCGTTTTTCTGTGTACCTAAGTAACTTTTCCAGTCCATCCAAAGGTTGTCTGGAAGAGATCGCTTTTAGCGATAAGGCCGCCCATTGTACCTACTTACTTGTTTTCGTGTATTTCCTGTAATGTGTTTTTGTGTACAATAAAGTGTTTTTCTATTCTATTCTAATTAATTCATATGTACCTTACAATATTTTGTATAACACATACAATATTTTGTTAGATACATTGGGACCAAAAAAATAAAATAATGGCTATTGCTATTTTAAGTACTCATTTTTTGAAAACTTTTCTAAATAAATCCTGAGGTCATAATAAACCAGTAGATTATTTGTTTAAATTTGTTTAAACCGAAAAATGCCTTAAAAAATGCATTTTAATCTATGATTTTTAATTGTCGCGCGGAAATGCTAGCTGGAAAATACGGAAATCTGATTAAAAATTCTCAAAAACTGAATGGCAAAAAATCTGGCATTCGAGTTTTCACTCGCCGCCACGTTATAGAAGTGCTAGAGATTAACCGGAGCTAAGCTAACGAGTTAATAAACCGCGAGGTTCTGTGAGGCCCGCCCAAGGAAGGTGCGCTGCCCACCGTCGCAGCCGCGCGGGCGATCGGCCGCAGCGCACGTTACAAGGGTGTGCCTGGCAAAGCGTGACGTCACGTCTTGCAGATCTTCTAACTATCGCTAGTGATCTATGTTCAGGATTGCAACATCACACTACTAGGAGATACACTTCCGATATAACATAGAAACTTAGGTCAACGCATGGCGCAAAATTTGATAAATTTTACTTGTGCGTTTTAGAATTTCTTCAATTTTCAATATAAAAACTAAAATAGCCCAACTTTTTGCTTTTGAACTATTTTTTTAAAACTTAATTCAATTCTTTGATTTAAAAAAGTATTACATAAGTCAATAATTACACTATAAAAAGCAAATTATAAGTTTTTGCTTCGATAAATAGTAAACTACCGACATCTAGTAACAGCTTTGGTAACGAAATAAAGGCTTACTCTTGGTTTACTGTGGCATTGTACAGAATAGGGAACAGTTAGTAGGTTAGTTACAGCTAACTAAAGTTGCCCTGAAGAAACCACGAACCTTAGGTTCTCATAAGAAGGTTACGATTCCATTTTATAAAATTAAAGTTTTATGCTACCAAATCAGTTAAACCTATTATTATAAAAGAAAATTTTTACAAAATAAAAAAATGTAATATGTCCTACTCGGAAATTATTTCAGTCATCTTTTTATGTCCGAGTGTGTAACATAAACCTAACCTACGCTACTGAACGTTATTTATAGTTAAATATTTTGTACTTAAATATATTAATTAAAGATTATGATTTTTTTAAATTGTTTTGTCTCAATTCAATATTATTCTAAAAGATCAAAATTGCTGTCCCAATCCTTCCTCTACAAAAATCGATAGTTTTCCATAGAAAAGATTTGAACGCGCTTAGTGTTGCGATCTCGTAGCTTGCTCGCACATAAGTTGTAATAATTTTGTATTTTGGATTTCATACCACTATAGATATTTCTTTAGGCACTACCTAAAGGTTACTTTTTTTAAAATTTATTTATTTATTTACTTTTCACGCCTAACAAGGAAAACATCGTAAGGAAACCCGCAGCTTAGTCAGCTCCACACGTATTAACGTCGTCTTTCCCGTGGGCCAGGTTGATGAAGCTGAGAAGATGGTTCAGGTGCTGGGCAAGCCTATTCCATCTCAAACAATGTCCCAGGCACTACATTTATCTATTTATTTATTTATTTATTTATAAGCCTTATAATACAAATTTTCTTAAGTATAACTATCACTTCGTTTAATCTACGTTTACATTATACGACATCGACATCATCTGCTTGCCCCTTTTTGGCAAAGGCCTCCAAACTTTTCGACCTCTCTCTATCCCTTGCCGTCCTAATCCACTCTTTCAACTTTCCCTGCTAACTCTCTCAACTCGTCCTCCCATCTTTTAAACTATCTCCCCCTCTTTCGTTTATTGTATTTCGGAAACCAATCCATCACTGTTTGACTCCATTTCTCCTTTCCCCTTCCTTCTCCAGGCACTACACTTAACGGGAGTTAAGTGTAGGCATAGATTGCCTCCTGACGCTGTATAAAGATGAAAAGGCCTGAGTTTTTTTTGAAGATTAGGTATGTACGGGGCACTAGCTAGGTACTTACTAACTTTACTAAGTTCGGTAGGTAGGTAAATATTGGTAGATACTAATCTAGTTTATGAAGAAACTGGGCAACGTTTTGTGTCATAAAAAGTTAGAGCATGATGTCTAATTAAGATAGGTAAAGTATAATGTCTTAATTGATTACAATTTAGGTACAAAATCAATATTAGTCTGGCACATTTTTGGCTCAAAGGATCAGCATTGCAATCCAACGTGGTAATGCCGCCAGTGTTTTGGGCTTCCGACTGACAGTGACCTGGATCAGTTGAGCTATCTATACTTAGATCCTTTCTAACGATCCTTAGATAGCTTGACTAATCCTGTTGTATTTTGTAAATATATGTAAATATGTAGTAGCTTAGTTTCTGTAAATAAAGTCATAATATATTAGTCAACTTTAACTTTAATTAATCATGATGAATTTATTTATTAAGATGGCTAAAATACTGGGCGTTAGTAGAGTTAATCCTCAACGTGCTGGTCCGGATGACTTGGCTGTAGAAGTTGGCAGACGAGCGTGGAGTGCGGGTTCGATTATCCGAGGTGAAGTCCACTTCGTACAATCCAAATTTGGTTCTGCAATCATTTTTAATGATTATGATATCATTGTATGAAAACAACTCTTTAGGTTACCATTTCACCCACTGAACAGATTTTGATGCAATTTTAGACGGGGAAGGCTACGTTTTTATACATCATAAAAGTTGTATGTTGTTGTGTATGTTGAAACGAGCATAAACTAAGATGTTCTTTAAATTTTGTTGGAGATCTAGGATGTTGGCTACTCACTGGTATCCATCACTCCATTCGAAGTTGTCCATCAGAGACCAGTAGGTATACCCTGTGACGTTCACTGCGTCCATATTTATGGATAATAGAATCTATGGACAAAAATACACGTTAAAACAAAATGCTTATGGGCTTGCAATCTGTCGTATGAAAGTACTTCTGCGAAATGTGGTCATGACAATTATGTACCTACTTGGAAAGCTTCCGACTACCCCCTTAGACATCTTCAAAGGAGCTGAAATGAATCAAAATCCGAGAGAATTTCTAACAAAATAAACGCTATTTGTCAGCTAAATTGAGGATTCTTATACAAATGCACGTTTTTCTAGTTTTTAGTGAGGCTATGTAACAGTTAGAATAGAATAGAAAAACATTTATTTTGTGTTTCAAAGAGCATAAAATACAATTAGGAACTATACTAACACCTTAATACTAGAAACAAAAATGGACACCACTCAGCGTGTGCTGCAGCAACTTAGAGGTGCTGCAGCGCTGGTATTCTGTGGCACCGGTGTTAAACTCTCAGTTTCTGATATGAAATTTTCTGGCTGATTTTACAGCTAGATAATATCAGCTAAAGCTGATGGTATTAGGTCAGGTCGAAGGTAAAAGACCCCGCGGTCGCTCACCTACCCGTTGGACAGCTTCAAGAAACTACCGGCCTACCAATACCTAAAGCTCTAAAGGCTGCCGAAGACGGAGAAACGGAAAGGCATGATGCATCGAGTAATCAACCAGTCCAGACTAGACACGACCTTCAGCAATGAAGATAACGACTAAGAAGAAGAATATCAACCATTTTCTCGTATTTTTATTTTCCTCAAAAGATCTTGGACCCCTTATGTTCTGACAGAATATCTACCATGCCCTGGTACGGTTTGCATTTTCCTGACCTGTTCCAAATGATCCCTGATGTAGCTGATTCTCTTAGAGTCTCTGAGATCCCTCTCAGATGTGGAGAAACCATTTTCTGTGATGAAGAACTCCTGGTCTCCGTACTGCTGCTTCAGCCAGGACAGGAGCTCGCGGAGACCCTTGGGGCAGAGCTGTCAAGCACACCAAGTTATTATTACTTCAGTGTTTGGCATATTGACGCTGTTTTTCCTGTCGATAAGCTGAGAGGATGGTTTAAGGTGCTGGGTAAGCTTATTCCTTTCTTTATCGTTAGAATGACAAAAACAAAAAATAAGTATTTCAAAATTGAATTAAGAATACCTACTCGTTTATGGGGCGCTTAAAAGCCTACCACTAAAAGTCTGGAGGCTCCAGAAAGTGAACAAGGCTGTTCTTCTATCACGGCTCGCAGCTCCGGGATCCCCAGCAAGACCATCGGGTCAACCTTCTCATAAGGCTTGGCGCGGCGCACCAGCCGGCATGTGTAGTAGTTCAGAGCAAAAAAGTCGTAGGTTCCTGAAATTCGTTTAGAAAGTTAATCAGCAGCCTTATTGTCACTTGAAATCCATTTCCAGTTGTCATCCCAATAGAGCTCAACCAAATCACATAATACGAAAATGATAATTGAAGTCCAGAATGGGTTTCAAATGTCAAATGAAGTCCATGTCTATTGCCAGTTGAATTACACAATAAGGCCCAGGTCAAAAGTGCACTAAACCGACGAGTTTTTGTTTTATGGAAGAGGGGGCAAACGAGCAAATGGCACGCCTGATGGTAAGTGATTACCATCGCCCACACACAACCGCAGCATCAATTCTTGATGCATTGCCGGTCTTTGGGGTAAGAACTCTTTTCTTGAAGGCGCTTAAGTCCGTATCGATCTGGAAATACACAGTGACAGCTGATTCTATAACTCTGAGCTTTATTTTTGTATATGTACTATTTTTGTACATATACAAAAATAACGTACGTTGTTCCATATCACGAAGGCAGAATGGTTTTTATTGTGTGTGTAGATGCACTTACACGTTGTTTCTGTGTATAGCTTACACATGATCTTCATTGGGACTTCTTTCGCCATTTTTGAAGAAGGCTCTGCTATTTTATTTAGTTTTCTCGTGTTTTACTAGGTTTTATTATGTAATTTCGGTGGCATTTTACTAATGAAGCTTTGGATACGTAACAGGAGATTTGGCAAATGGAATGGGGGAGTATTCAAGAAGATTTCTCATTTGACGAAAGATTTCCATTGGAGTTTTGAAAGGACAAGCCGCCATGTTTTTTCAATTGACTCAAATTGACGTGACATATAATAATTATTTGAAGAAAGATTTGAAGCGAAGTCAAAGTGAAAAGAAGAAGAAGGAATAAAAAGAAGAAGAAGAAGAAGAAGAAACCAAGAAGTGAAGTGAGAGAGAAGAAGAAGAAGACTAAGCTAAGATGTTACTGATTAGGCGGTATAGTCGCTTAGCGACATAGCCCTTTTCTTTTTATTGTTAAACTAGCTGACCCGCGCAACTTCGTCTGCGCATTATTAGGATTCAAGTGCAGGAGTGTTACCTAAAGTTTATTTACACTGTGTTTGCAGTGAATCAGACCAAGGAATCAAATTTTCCATTCTAACTTTAACACCCTGTAAAACATCCATATGGGTTGATTTTTCAAATTAAATAAGCCTATATTCAAGTAGGTACTTAAAGCATCTACGTTCCAAATTTCATCACAATCGGTTAAGTCGTCACGGAGCAACAAAACAAACATTCACTAACACAGACTTTCTTTTCGAATCTTACGACTTTGAAACTGCCTTGCACCACCCATAGATGTTGTTTTGAAAAAATAAAAAAACTATTTATATTCTCTTTGATAAAAATACGGACTTTATTTAATAAACTTTAATTAATAATCTTCGATCAATAAATAATTTTAGTGGGATAGGATTATTTTAGAATAAGATCAGAGAAATAAGTATAAGCTAAAGCACAGGCTAAAGTAAACTTGACAAAACGCAACGATAGCGCGATCTAGAAATCGGTCAAAATTAGCAGCGCCATCTAGTTGTGTTAATAATTTTAATATAAAAAATTGAAACTTCGGATAAATCATTAAGTAGGTAGGTACTTCAAAGTTTAATTTCCAAAACGCTGAATGATCTGCATTCTTGACCACGCAACGCTACCTGGTTGTGGAAATGAAAAACATAGATGGCGTTGCTAACCAACGCCAAGGAAAAATATTTTATTTTCTAGCTGGTTGGTACCCGCGACTTTGTCAGTAAAGTAACATAAGTAGGTAGGGTACTTGAAAACCTATAAAAATTATCGAAAAGTCTAAGCAAAAAGAAACGCCACCTAGGAGAAAAAAGTAAAAAGCAGTTTTGACCTCGGGTGTTACAGATGGCGTTCTAACCAAAGCCAAGGAAAAAGTATTTAAATATAAAAAAAATCTTAATTTCGGATGTATTTATGAGTGGAAATATACATGTTTCATGTTTATCATTAATTTAAAAATCATTTACCATGCAAAATGAGAAAAAAAACAAAAAAATCTGCAATGCAAGAACATAGCAAAAAGTGGCGGTCACCCATCATCTTTATGACCTCGCCCAGGGTTGCTGAATTTTTTTCCCCATACAAACTTGCAACCCTTATTTTCACGCCCCCTTATAAATATTTAAAGAAAAAAGTAGCCTATGTCCGTCCCTGGGGTATAATCTTTATCCATGCCAAATTTCAGCTCAATCTGTTCAGCGGTTTGGGCGTGAAAGCGTAACAAACAGACAGACAGATAGACAGAGAGACAGACAGACAGACAGACAGACAGAGTTACTTTTAGATTTATAATATTAGTATGGAAGTATGGATAACATGGCGGTCCCGGAGCGGGATGTATGATCCTTTAAAGTTTAGAGGTTAATATGTAGGTAAGGTCTAAGGTAGGTAGGGGAGTATTGGGCAGTAAGGCAGGTTTGGACACCACCGGCAAACTCCCGTGTTATGCCGGCCATACACCATCATGTCAATCCAACCCCATACATGGTCAATTCTAACTTATCAAATTCCGATTTGACGATAGGCATGATGGTTTCTGGCCGACATGACACGGGGGTGTCCAAACCTCTCTACTGCCCAATGCTCCCCTACCTCCCATATATATTTCATTGATATATTACCACTCCCTTCCATTCATTCCATAGTTCCCAGACACTTTTTAAACTATCATGGTTTTCAACATTTTTAACACAGTTAACGGGATATTTACCATGATTTAATGTTTTTTGAGTTTCCCGATATTTCGGCGCAGTTGCATACGCCATGATCAATAGTATCTATGGTATTAATCATGGTTAATATCCCGTCACCTGTGTTAAAAATCCCAGACACTTGTCCTACCGCACTAACTGATATTTATTCTGTGTTCGCGATGTATCTTACATTTTTAAACTCATGATAACTTTTGAATAATATGTCCGATTTCAATCATTCAAAAAGTAATCGACGGGTACTGAAACAGCCTTTACTACGAAGGAATTTATTTGGATAAGAATAAATACCAAAATAAGAATAACGTGGTCTGCTTTTGGTCGGCATTTTTATTCACTTTTTAAATTATAAAAGTTGTTATTCTGACACAACCACAATAGTTGGACATATGCTATCGCTGACTTTTTTGTAGATATTGATACGTTCTTTAATATTGTAGAACATTTTTTTGTTCTATCATCAATAGTTTTCGCAGCGCACGCGATATGAAGAATTTTATGTTCCAAATTTTTACACCTTTGGTTACATTATTGCAATTTTCATAAGGATCTCTAATTTTTTTGAAAATAATTTATAGCCTATGTTCATCACAGATAATGTAGGATTCTAATGGTGAAAGAATTTTTCAAATCGGTCCAGTAGTTTCGGAGCCTATTCAATTCAAACAAACAAACAAATGTTTCCTCTTTATAATATTAGTGTAGACTAGCTGCGCTCCAGCGGTGTGACCCGCGGTCCCTCGTGATTATTTCATTTTTTCGGGATAAAAAGTAGCCTATGTCCTTCCCTGGGATACAACCTTTAACTATGCCAAATTTCAGCTTAATCTGTTCAGCGGTTTGGGCGTGAAAGCGTAACAAACAGACAGTCAGACAGACAGACAGACAGACAGATAGACAGACAGACAGAGTTACTTTCACATTTATAATATTAGTATGGATAAAAATAATAAATAAATCTTCATTGTTCTGTAAACATGCACATTGTTTCTGTGTGCGTAAGCTCGGTTTGCCCAATTAATGGTGCTGGCCAATGGTGCAAATGACACTACGGGGCTCGGGAACGCTCCATGGATGAATGAGCGCTCAGTATCGCCGTATCGCATACGCACACAGAAACAAATCTACACACTTCATTACGACCTAGGTAGTCTCATAGCACCAAGCTTGGTAGATAATAACACCTCACTCACCTCTAATCAGATCAATTTCTTTTTCAGAGAAGTCTGGCAATCTGGATGTTTCATACCCCTCCTTAAAGCTGGCGTCTTGCATGATTTTTATAGTGGAAATGGGCCATCCACCTTCCTTGGAATAGATTGGGTGTGTGTAACGACCCATCTGGTAAAAAAATTAAAAAAATATATATATATATACCTACGCTAAAACGGCTAAACGATTTTGGATGAATGTTTTATTTGTTTAAAGAATAGATTACTCAGGACTTTTTATCCTATAGGCTATAGGTACTTACAGCAAAATCTCTGGCCAACTTGGCTAGAGTTTCGTCTTTGCGGGCGAACGGCATAAACCAGATTAGATGGTTGGAGATGGACACTTTACCTTTAAAAACAAATAAATATCACAGTATAGATGACCTGCAGTTAATAAAAAAAAACAGCACTAGTGAAGTGACAAAAAGTCTTGTGAAATTACAAAAAACTACTTACCATGATAAAGCGTCTTAAACTGCTCATCATAGATCCTCCATGCTTTCGCATGAGCCAACAGCACATGCTTATTACATAGGTACGGCGAGAAAACCGTATCCACTTGCCCTGGAGCCAGGGTACCCATGGTGTAGGCCAAGTCGCATATTACGATTGGCTCGTTGATGGTGATCCAGGTCTTCACGCGGTCTGCGTAGAGAGAAAAGACTACGCGAGCGTAGGACGCGAACCAGTCTGCGATGAGAGGGTTTGTCCAGCCACCTGGAGGGATTTAAGCAAATAGAACCATTTAAGGATCTATGCAGCAGGAAACTGCAGGGTAAAGGTGTCTTTATCACGCCACTCCTGGCGGTTCGTGGCATTGATGTACAATATTTGAAGAGGAGTAGAAGAACTGAAAGCAGACTAGTGGAAGATGAAAACCTGTTATATCAACCCCACATAAGCGAGGTAAGAGCAGCGAGTTGATGATTGAATACCACAACTCACCAAGATCCTGTAAGTTTTGTGGCAGATCCCAATGGTACAGGGTCACGACAGGTTCAATGCCCTTCTCCAGGAGACCATCTATCAGGTCACTGTAGTACTGGGCGCCATCGGCACTTATTTTATTGCTGTAGCCAGAGGGTAGCAGACGTGGCCAGGATATTGAGAACCTGAAAAAATTAAGTAGGTACTTACTGTATTTAAACGTGGATTTCATTAGTTTACATCAAGGAGGCTTGACAGAAGTAGGTAGGATTATATCAGCGGGCCAATGGTTCCTTACACCATGGCACGGGTTTGAAATGTTCTGGTGACGGAGCTTGGCCTTGTAAGGCCTCCGTCATAGGTTAGTGACTTTATAGCCTGGATTAACAATCGCGTGCCGGAGTGTGAAGATCTTATTTGATAATGCCCTAGCGGTCAATTTTGTGACCGTAAAGTTTCTTTTCGACGACGATATATCCAGACAAGGAAGCAAGCTACACCACGAACGCTTGCAAGTTTCAAGACTCAGGTCTTTTCTAAACCAAAAAAACATTTGACAGGTCCGATAAATATTTTACCAGTTTACCTGTAGAAGTGCAAGCCCAGCTCGGCAGCCATGTCGACGTCGCGGCGCCACAGGCGGTAGGAGTCGCAGGCCACGTCGCCGTTGCTGAGGTCCGCCACCACAGTCGGCTCTGCGTGCGTGAACCTGTCCCAGATGCTCTCCGCTTTGTCTGGGGATCATGGCCATGGATGTAAAATACAAAAAAACAAATAAATAGAGATTGAGGAAATTCTTTGATCTTGGGCATCAAAACGAATGAAAAAAAAAACTGTTACTGGGTATCCACCTTTTATTTTCTGGTTAGTTATTGCCCCCTACCCGTAGGGAACACCCTGTATAATGTAGGTAGGTATATCATACAAAAAAACTATAAGATAGCTAGTACCTACTTAACAATTAAGTATTTTTAATTGTTTTAAGGCTAGTTTCACCAAACTTTATCTAACAGCGTTAGTTAATTTGAAATCAAATTTAGTAATAACAACAGATTAAGTATTTAACAGACCGTTACGATTGTTTTGTGCTCCATCATGCTCTAACAAAGGAATATCTTCATTAGCAAGCCGCTAAAACTAATCACTGGACGGCGGCCCGTTAGCTCACTAGCAGTTGACATCGTAGAAAATTAAAAATTATGTCACAACGACCAAAAGTCCGAGAGCGACCGAGAGTCGTTTGTCAGCGCAGAACACCATTTTGTATGAAAAAGCGTTCACTGCGCAGGCAAACGGCTTACGGCCGATTTGACTTTGGTGAAACTAGCCATTAACCTACAAAAATTAAAATATAACTAAAACAATAATTAAACATAAGAAAGGACGAATGCAAATTACCTACTTAATAATGATTATGTACGTGTAGGTACATAATCATAAATATGAACTTCTGTCGCTGACTGCCTGCCTTTTCTATGAATGGCACAAGCTTGGTGTCTTAGGACGCCTTTAGGTATTTAAGGGCGGTAGACATTACATGTGTTTGCTTTTTTGTGCTATAGGTAGGTACTTAGTCTGTCTTATTACTTATCTATTATTATCTATCTTATTATTTATCTATCTATATATATATCATATATACCTACTACATTCCGGGTTATTAATTGTTAAATTTTAGATACTTTAGATAATTAGATTAGTTTACATAAGTGTTGTTTCTGTGTTATATTTTCTTAACTTTTCATTATCTTTGTGTGCAACATTAATTCTATTTTTGATGAGGATTATATTTTTATAGTGTTAACCGCACACTTAGGGATATTTAAAGATTTTTAAATGTATCCCAAAAATTCCAAAAAAAAGGTCGTGGGTTCAAATCCCGCATGGGTGCTAATTTTTGGGATACATTTAAAAATCTTTAAATTCTATTTTTTAAACTTTATTACTTACATTGTTTATTAGATGTAACGCATTGCTGATTGCTTCTGAATCTTATAAATAAATCTTATAAATTACAAGAAAATGAACCGAGTTTAGACTAAGACTAACTAAAAAACTGTCCCTAGAAAAACGATCTTTAAATACTCGTACATAGAACGCTTTTGTTTTGACATGTGTCAACATGGGGTTCAACTAAGGTTTAACGTTTATGTAATAGGCAGATTGTACTATGGTGAGTGTGCCTAGGAGCTACACGACCTTATTCCGCCTTCACCGTTCTTTTACAGGGACTTCAGACGCATAGCTAATTATCATCCTCACCTGGTTGATATTCCACTTATTAGAACTAAGCGCTTCGAAAGTTCTTTTATTATGCGCACTGCAAAAATTTGGAATCAGCTTCCAGCGTCTGTATATCCGCTGAGCTACGACCCTATTGTTTTTAAGAAGAGAGTTAATAGGCACCTTCTGGGTAAGCTCGCTCCATCGTAGACCTCACTCTCACCTGTGTAAGTTTGAGGTCAAGAGCCGACCCATTCATCATAAAAAAAAAGGCAGTATGATTTACAATTGAAGACTTACCACTAACGTTCCATGCACCTTCGATCTGGTATGATGATGTAGAGCATCCAAATTTGAACCATGGTGGAAATTTCACTTCAGCAGACCAGGATAAGCTGAGCACGGCACTGAAACTAGATTAATTTATTTATTTATTATAGGCAAAGGCCCTCCCCATTCATTAGACGACCTCTGTGGCGCAGTGGGCAAAGGTCCGCCTGCGACGCAGAAGGTTGCGGGTTCGATCCCCGCCGTGGGACAAATGTTTGTATATCCTACAGATATACTTACATATGTCTCGGGTCTGGGTGTTTCTATGTATAATATGTATGTATTTACAAACAAAAAGTATATAAGTAGTATATCAGTTATCAAAGTCAAAGTCAAAAAGCATTTATTCAGTAGGACCGCTGGGATCACTTTGAAACGTCTTAAAACTAGGTGATTCTACTCCTGTTCCTTCGCGACCAATCTGGTTCCCAAAGTACATGCTTTGCTTAGTTTGGGGCTAGATGATGCTGTGTGAAAATGTCCAGCATTATTTATTTATTTATTTATTCCCTCTAGACATTGCGATCTTGTGTTAAGTTTTCCCAATCGACCACAAATTCGAGTTCTTCTCACCATCTCTATAGATTATTCATCAATTACCTACACTATCCGTTATTGGCAGGTAGAGGACCGGCTGAGGCCCATCGCGTTTTCAAATTTCTTTCAGGATGTAGATGCCTATGCGAAGCATCATCAGTGATTTAGCTCAACGGATCAGCCAGCATAGCGTGGTAGTGCCGACAGTGTTTTGGGCACGCTTCTGGCAGTGATAGTCAGCGGAGCAATCTATAGATCGTTTTTAACGATCCTCAGATGGTTCAACCAGTTGAGTTCTAAATTCTAATGGTATTTAGTAAATTGATCCTAAGTAAATCTAAAGTTGCATAATTTCTATAACTTTCTAAATCAGAAATCTTAATGTGCACTTACTTACCTATGCGTAGTATTACTAGGTACTTACAGGTATGATTAAATGTTAATAAAATATAATGCCGCGCTCAATGTATTTGCAGACAGCTACACCAATTTGGAAAAAGTACTGTCTATTGAAGGATAAGGAAGAACTGAAGGATAGAATCCGCAACGAGACTATCCGACATAGAACCAAAGTTGTCGACATAGCTCAGAGAATCAGCAAGCTGAAGTGGCAGTGGGCTGGCCATATCTGCCGAAGAACCGATAACCGTTGGGGTAAACGAGTTCTTGAGTGGAGACCGCGACTTGGAAAACGTAGTGTAGGACGCCCTCCGGCCAGGTGGAGTGACGATCTGCGAAAGGCTGCCGGCAGAAGCTGGATGCGTCGAGCTGAGGACAGGGCGCAATGGCGCGCACTAGGGGAGGCCTATTCCCAGCAGTGGACTGCCATAGGCTGATGATGATGATGATGACTGTCTTGTTATTTCGAAAATGGTGTATAGATACTATCTATCTATCATAAATACTTACTACATTCCAGGTTATTAATTGTTAAACTTTAGATAATTAGATTAGTTTACTTACATAAGTGTTGTTACTGTGTTATATTTTCTCAATTTTTCATTATTTTTGTGTGCAATATTAATTCTATTTTATAAACTTTATTACTTACATTGTTTATATTGATGTAACGCATTGGTACCAACTGTAATGTTACTTCTAACTCTTATAAATAAATCTTTAAATAATAATTTTGGTGAATAAAAATAATTTAAAACTTACCAGAACACAACTGCGTTAACGGACATGATGATTTTATATGAAACCCGTTAGTGAGTCTAGGTACCTACATAGGTATTACCTCAATTACGTTTTCAAAACTTCTTTTATGTAAGTAAGTTGTTGCAGCCCAACTAAACAAGATAGCATTTTTTGTAAATGTCCTACTTGTACATTTACAAAAAATGCTGTTTAAAAGTAAACTAAACTATAAAAAATACTATTAAAATTGATTGATGAAACGAAATTCATCATTATTAATTGCTTAATCAATTATTTTAAGTACCTTTTATCTATAGCTATATATAAATCCATTACTTACAGTGATTTAATTGATGAGTTTGAATTTTTTTTATGAACATTAAAAAAAAATAGCACTGGTGGGACGTGGCAGAAGTCCGTGACAGATGGAAAAAATTGGGGGAGACCTTTGCCCAGCAGTGGGATGACATAGGTTAAATAAAAAAAAAAAAAAAAAAAATACAATTATGTAAAAATTACCTAAATACCGGTAGAACCATTCGTTTTAAATAGTGTCGGTAATAACTAATAAGGTTGCATACCTTAGTAAGTAATTATTACCGACACTAATATTCATTAGATACAAAATTAGGTGCCTACTTATTATGGTAATGCAGCCAAATGTAGCTTGATAAGGTTAAAGTAAATAAATAGTAAAATAGGTACAGTAGAATAGAAGAGGTAGAGTCTTTCAATCCGAAGGTTCTGAGTTCGAATCCCGGCCGTGCAATAGGTTTTACATTTCGTAAAATATGCACAAATCGATGATGGAAAACAACCTCGGGCTTAGTCAGCTCCACTAGTAAGTAATGACAATGTTTTTTGTAATGATTGGTTTAGGTGATGGGCAGGGCAACCTATTTCATCATAAAGTGGGCTCTGGGCACTGCAACAGCCAACTACGCGCAGCAACACATCGTATGCAGGCAATGGATGGTTTAGTTGTCTCCCTACGACTAACCTATTACAAAATGATGATTATGCCAACACAATATCACGGGACGCTGTAGTTCCTGGGGCATGGTTTGAAATGGAATAGGCCGCTACCTAGTTAAGTATACTTATTGTTGTTACCTGCGGTCCCTTGAGAAAACTTCACTTTCCCGGGATAAATATAGCCTATGATAGGTATAATGTAGCATTATAATGGTGAAAAAAAAATCCTTCCGTAGTTTCAGAGCTTCAATTCAAACATACAAATCTTTCCTCTTTAGTGTAGAGAAAAAACCGTTGTATGGTTTATTCTTCTTCACAAAACTTGCCGAAGTTTCGTAACTTCCAGTAGCCAGTGATAAATCATTCGAGTTTCGGATCCCATCTTCGGAAATGCACAATGTCAGACGGTAAGGTGAAACGATTCAAGGATTGTGGTGAAGGTCAAAGTGACGTAAAGTTTCCCTTTTTTGAATTAATTTTATATTACAAAATAATTTTGGTCACTCCATAACTAAGTACGTATTTATTTTTCTTTTGACGTCACTTGATGCAGTGCTTCTTGATGCTGCAGTTGTCTGTGGGCGGTGGTAATCACTTACCATCAAAAAAAAAAAAAACTGCTTAGAGTTTAGACCAATTATACCTACAGGTACCTAATTAAATTAGGTAGATTAGATAACTGGGAGAATATCTAAATATCAATCAATATCACACAAGATCACTCAATGCCATCGAATTCAAAAATCACTTTCTTGACAGGGCCAGAGCAAATAAAATTAGGTAATTCAATTAGGTAAAAAAATATAACGAAAATTAGACCTCTGTCATTAATTAAGTGCAATTTGCATTGACGATCCATTAAAATAATACGTAAGTATGTATACAGGGTGTAAAAAGACGTCTACCGAAGCCGAAAGGGGTAGGTACAGCATCCCAAAACACAACCAAATCCAAAAGGATTTTCCGAAAAAATCATTATATCCGGAGAAAACAGCGTTTGAAGATCACTGTTTGCGTATGTACTGGGCGCGTTTTTATACGTAGATTGCTGGATTTTGAGTTTAAATTGTTTTTTTCTTTTATAAATGAAATGATTAGGTAGGTATGGTCTTATTATGTTGTACTAGTAGCAAAAAACTAGAAAATAAAATAAAATGACGTAGCTAAGTAAAAAATTTTTTTTAGTTTTTTTTCGATAAATATGTTCAGAATCATGGTCTGATTGCAATCCCTCAGTTTTCGGTAGCAGTCTTTTTACACATTGTTTCAGTAAGCAAAAAGTTCAAATGTATTATTCTTTTTGCAAAAAATGTAAATACCTACTTATTAAAAAATAGGAAAATAAGCGCATTAGTAGGTACATGATACGATTCAGAGAACAAACATTAAAATTATAGAGTCAGTTTGAACCATGTTGCGTTACACAGCGGTCGTTTTTTGGTGAGTGCTAACTATGAATATTTAGTGCTTATAAATGGACTTTAAACCTTTCACCACACTGGTTTTGGTTGGAAAGAACTGGTGACACTACAAGAAGAATGGAACTGTTTTGAACTAATTCTCTTAGATATTATCTTCAAAGGATTTGGAAAACACAAAAGTTTTGAAAGAACATCCGCGCCTAAGGGATACCATTTCTTTGTGTTAGCTGAGCCACGACTTTCAATCCGAAGATTGCGATTGCGATCCGAGCGATTGGTTTCGTAAAAATATTAGCATTTACGAGTGAAGGAAAACATCGTGAGGAAACCCGCAGATAAGTGAGTTCCACGTGCTGACCATGCCTTTCCTGTGGATAAGGGCGATTAAGCTGAGAGGATGGTTTAGGTGCACCAACTCCGTCTCAAACAACAATGTCCCAGAGTAAAACTGTAAGGAATTTTATTTAATTCTCGGAGGGCAGCGCAGAGGGAGGTCGATACACCTAGTTGACTAAGAACTAAGGTCTTGAATTTTGAATTACAGTCTTAGTGGCTTTGGGTTTTTTTCGAAAACGCGAATAACTCTAAAATGTGTAGGTACACGTGCCTAAGTTGAATGTACGACAGTGGCTATTTTGGTCATGAATAAAATTATTTTGATGGCACCTACCTTGCCGAAAATTGTACGCGTAGTAAATTTTATCCTAAAAAATTAAAATAATTATAAACATAAATAGATTACCAAAGTCGTCAATTCAAATCCCGCACGTATCCAATAAAAAAAAATACCTCTTAAAAAACGTATTATTGTCGATTTCAGCTCACTGTTCCTCACATCATGGTGTGTCGAAGTAAAGTTTCCATCATGGTTCAAGTTTGGATCCTCTACTGCTGCTTACCAGACTGAAGGAGCTTGGAATGTAAGCGGTAAGAACACAACGAAAAAAATTTTCGATTTGCAAATTGTAAATCCAGAAATGTTAAAAGTAATCCAGGGAATTCACTCCGTAACGTGCCCTCCGAAGATCATAAGCCTATTATTAGTATTCCCGTTCTTATTTTCGTTCGTTTGTTGAATATTCAGATGTTTCTTACTACGATTTCTTACTTCAAGGGTCAATTTTTCTGTTTGGAATATTTGGTCCTTTGATAGGCCCGTGTTTTAACGTTGATCTTATCGACTGATTACAATGTAGCTCGTAGTAAGAAGCATCCGAATATTCATCAAACGAACGAAAAAACTAACGCGAATAACCCCCCAAAAGTGCTCAGCTGTCACCCATCCATGTCTTCAACATCGGAGAACTCGCTTGATTTCGTTCGACTGTCTATCAAGAACGACTACAAACTTCACCACGAGCGTTTCATGTGATTCCAATCTGTGTGCTTTTATTGACTCTCTTAAGTAGGTACAAATTGATTCTTATTTTCATTAGCCCTTCTTAATTTTTTTAATATTTTTCAATGGTCAAGAATAAATATGAATAAATCTCTATATATAAAAATGAATCCCTATATCCCTTGGTCACGCCATCACGCGTGAACGGCTGGACCGATTTCACTATTTATTTTTTTGTTGTGTTTGTTTTTGTCAGGAGAAGGTTATTATGACAGAAAAACGGTATACAGGTGGTCCAGTTTATATGGAAAATTTTATTTTTGATCCGATTCACTCTCAACTCGGTATAAATTGAAAAACTCCCCTTAGGGGTTGTGCAAGGCAGTTCCAAAGATCGTTGACGAAACAATGCGCAGACGAAGGCGCGCGCGGATCAGCTAGTATTAAATAAATAAAAATTCTTTACTAGGTAGGTACTAAGCTGGTCAAACGCGGTCCCTGACTGGTCACTTGTAATTTTATTCAATGTGCTTTCTTTGACACTCCTTTTTTTTCAATGATTTATCTACTGATCATTTGCTATAATACTCCAGACAAAGCGGAGAGCATCTGGGACAGGTTCACGCACGCGGAGCCGACAGTGGTGGCGGACCTCAGCAACGGCGACGTGGCCTGCGACTCCTACCGCCTGTGGCGCCGCGACGTCGACATGGCTGCCGAGCTGGGCTTGCACTTCTACAGGTAAACATGGAGACCTGTCAGATGTTATTTGACTTTCTTCCTATAACTTTCTTCCAACTGTTTCACAAACGCCTCAAAGGGGCTCCTCTCGTGCACTTGACACCATATTTTCGACCTTTTGGTAGGTACCTAAGTATCTAGTTGGTTAGTTATACTCGTACATACTAACAAAACTTCAATCCTCAGAATATCCATAGCCTGGACTCGCCTCCTACCCACGGGCTACAGCAACAAGATCAGCGAGGATGGAGCCAAGTTTTACAGCGACTTGATAGATGCTCTCCTGGAGAAGGGCATTGAGCCCCTCATCACGATCTACCACTTTGACCTTCCGCAGAACTTGCAGGAACTTGGTAAGATGAAAAATAAATACATTTTATAAACTAAAATAATTATGTGTTACTAAAAGGTTAAGTGAGGATGAGATTTTTGATTTTTACGGGAGCTATCAATCCCTCAGAAATAGGTACAGAGACCACTCGAGAGTTTGAAACAGAATTTTCTAAATCGATACCTACATAATGACGGAGAAATCCATGAACAGAGGAAAGTGGACGATTAGGACATGTACCGACCCCATATCTACCACAGAAAGCAGAACTTAACCTTACAACCCCACATTCCAGGTGGTTGGACCAACCCCCTGATTACCGACTGGTTTGCGTCCTACGCTCGCGTGGTCTTCTCCCTCTACGCAGATCGCGTGAAGACCTGGATCACCATCAACGAGCCTAACATCCTTTGCGACATGACGTACACCTCCGGCCTCCTGGCCCCAGGGTTCCAAGATTCGAAGTTCGCTCCATACTTGTGCAGCAAGAATGTCATGATCGCTCATGCTAAGGCCTGGAGGATTTATGATGAACAGTTTAAGCCGTTGTACCATGGTGAGCATAACTACTTATTAACCCAGAACTGTGTGTATTGCCCAAAAGAAAGCTATGCGTAGACCCCAAACCATTAAATAAATAAATAAATATCGCTGGACTTTTCACACAGCATCATCTAGCCCCAAAGTAAGCAGAGCTTGTGTTATGGGTACTAGAATGACTGATAAACTACTTATATACTTTTTGTTTGTAAATACATACAAATTATACATAGAAAAACCCAGACCCGGGACAAATATCTGTAGGTCATACAAAACATTTGTCCCACGGCGTGGATCGAACCCGCAACCTTCTGCGTCGCAGGCGGATCTTCACCCACTGCGCCACAGAGGTCGTCAATTGTAGCCCTGATTCTTCAAAGTACCTATTAAACGCGAAGGAACAGGAGTTGAATCAAACCTTGCTAATGCTTTTTAATTAAATCTCAAGTCACATCGGAACTGAAAAATAGATCGTAAATATTACCACAGTAGCACTGAATACAGAAAGGAAGTGACAGTAGTAAATTATTTATTTAGTTTTGATTTATGATTACCTATTCATGTCTTCCTAGTAGTTTATTTTTTCTTATTAATTCATTCCTACCTAAGTATGCGTGAGGCTATAAACTTTTTTTGATGATTAGTTCCCATGCTCGTTCGTCGTGTACACACAGTTGGCATGTCGGAAGATTATAATTTTTTATTATAATACTTATTATTATATACGATTACTTACTACATGATTTATATTATACAGCAGCGTTAGGCAGCTGCTTATGCCTACACTCAATGGGAAGATGTAGTAGCCTAAGAGCCTATGACCAGCAGACCTTCGTCATAAAAAGCCTGAAAGTTTCTCTGCGTATGCCCCAAATAGGTACATAGACATAATAAGTTCTATCGCCAAAAAAATTGATTTTCTGTGAAGCGACTAGCAGTTACCTCGTAGTATTGCAGGGCTCTTTCAAAAAGTTTTTTTGACCACTGACGGCGACAATAGGCCATAAGAACAAAGCGCGTTCACAAAACTAAGCAGATGTTTATATCTCTACTTATTGGTCAAAAAACAAAGGGCGGGATCAGCTAGCTAACTGCTTGCGAAACAGTTTCAAAATTGGTAAAGCGAGTTTGTCTCCAAAAAATGACAAACGTCTGCAGCGCAAGCTCTATAGTGCCTGGGATAGATCTCAGCAGTCCTACTGGTTAAAATGTCATTTGACTTTACTGTTTCTTACAGGAAAGGTGTCTTTGTCCAACCACCTGGTCTGGTTGTCTCCATACTCCATCAAGGAATATGCGCTCACCAAACTTGCCATAGATTTTACAGTAAGTGGTTATGATAGTTTTGGTCCTCCATTATATAAATTATTATTTACAAATACAAAATAGTTTAATAACATAATTATAACATTTAGAAATGTTGGTACATCAGACAGTTACTAATGGTACCCGCACTAGGCAAGCCTGTGTCGCGGGAGACCGGGATCAAAATATTAACCAGTAAGTTAAACCACGTGTCCTGACACGTTTTTGTCCTGACAAATAAACATAAGTTAATTAACAAAGACAAGAGTAGTTACTCAATATACTAAAAAAGATATTATTATAAAACAGAATTACAAGTAGTTTTCAATTAAAAATTAATTTCAATTCTTTTGTGTGTAAAAGTGTGTTGGTGTGTGTTTTACAATAATTTACATTATTTACAATAATGTTTATTTCTGTTATCAGACAGGTCGCTACAGCCACCCAATCTACTCCAAGGAGGGAGGCTGGCCCCCAAGCATGGTGAAGCTGATGAAGGATATCAGCAACCAGGAAGGTTACACCACCTCCAGGCTACCGGACTTCACTCAGGAGGAGATTGAACTAGTGAGAGGTACTTTATCATCGTAGTTTGTACTTTTTTTCGTATTTTTTTCGTTCTCTGTACGTATTAATAAATACTAGGTACTACTATAAATTAATAAAATTATCAATGGTCAATGTAACTTACTTAGCCGAATTGGCCAAGCTGTCATAATGCGTTTAGCAATTAATTTTTTTTTTCAGGAACGTATGATTTTTACGCCCTCAATTACTACACCTGCCGAATGGTGCGCCGTGCACGACCTGGTGAGAAGGTGGACGAGGTATTCCTCCAGGGTATCCCGGAGCTGAGGGCCGTCATGGAGGTGGAACGGAACATGCTTCCCCAGGAGTCCCAGTCTTTATTTATGGTGGTAAGTCTATTCGTGTCACTAGTTCTTTCGAGCCAGTGCCAGTGTGGTGATTTGTAGGTAAATGCGCGAGATGCAGCTCTTTTAAAAGTGTTTGCTCCACACCATATTGATGTTGTTTTTGTTGTGCAAAGAGCTGAAGGTAAACGTAGAGAAGTGGCTGACTTTACTTACCTACTTAACATAGCAAACTACGCGATGGATTGCCCTGAACTTCTGGAGCAAACTGCGTACAAATAGAGTTGCACTGAGAAGGCCTGATACATTGTTTGTTCCTATTGTTGGGCTGAACTATAGGCAGAATGTTTTTCTGATTAGAGCTTCTAGCTCTTTTAATTCATTATATTGACCTGTCCAACAATAGTACCTACATGTAAGCTCAAACGCTTACTTTGCGATAATAAGTATACTTTGAAGAAGTGAGTTAGTACCTATATAATCCACTGTTTTTTGTGTGTGTGTTATGTGATCAAATTTTTTAAATTACTTACCAACTAAGTTATTTCGTTGTCTGTTGTTTTCCTTTCTAAATATGTATTTTTCATATAATCTATCCGTGGAAACTTTTAATTACCTTTCGTGTTAGCCACACGTAGCCACATACCTACTACATATTTAAATGCCTCCTCTGAGTAGGCTACTTATGTTACCTATCTGTTAGTTTCCCTAAGATTGTGAAAATAATAGTACATTATGGTACTAGTGTGTAACATTGGTGATTACCGCCGAGTTGTTTTAAGAGCCGAGCCGTCAGGCGAGGCTCTTAATAGAACCGAGGACGGTAATCATCAATACACACGTGTATCATACGACGTTTTTCAACACACTTGTGAATAAAACAACAATAAAAACTCATTTTCAACAGTGAAAACGAGTTGTGAAAAATGTTTCGCTATTGCGGCAAAAATGAATCAGTTTTCCTATGCGCGCGCATTGCGATCGGCCACAGACTATATTTCCGCGCCACGCATAGGGTTTGCGGCCTATTCTGCCACGTACAAAATGGGGAATTTAAAGTTTTCTTTTATTACAGAGAAAACAAAAGTTATATTTGAGTGAAAGTTTTATTTATTAAACACGTACGAGTTAAAATTATCTATTTAAATAAGAAGTTGCATGAAATGAGCAAGCAATAGGAACATTAATTTATTTGTTCTATTGAACACGATCTTTTTTCTGAATAAAAACTTTTTTAAGAACAAAGCAACTCAACCAATAAAATTAAAAAAAAAATCTATTACTCACTAGTGAGTTATAGTAATGAAAAAGTCACAGTTTGATTATGGGTGTCATTATGTGCCTAATTGCGGTGACCATAGAGCCACTTTATGAGCAAGTGTGTTGAAAAATAAATTATACTATATTCCAGGCAATTCCGTGTCCCGTAGTGTAGGCATGGTTGCTTCCTGACGCTGTATAAATCATAATAGTTATGGATTGTCTAAAATATACTCCTATTTCAGCTATGCCCAAAAGGTCTTCGAGAACAGTTGGCTTGGCTGAGAGAACAGTACGGTAACATTGAAATCCTGATCACTGAATGTGGATTCTCCTCATCAGGGAGCGAGCTAAGAGATGGAAACAGGATCAGCTTCCTAAAGGATCATTTGGAACAGGTGGGCATTTTCTCTTTTTTTCTAGAGAACTCTGGGATAAAAAGTATCTTCCAGTAAAAGTCCCGTTCAAATCGGTCCAACTGTCCCGGAGATTAGCGCGTACAGACAAACAGTTAAAGGTTCGGGTTCTATTGCCTTCATAGATGCACCTAAAATAAGATTTTACCGTGATACCGTGAATTTAAAGCTTTACTAATTTTAATAAGTACCTAGGTATAGAAAATAGATAGAACACTATGATATTGTTTATAGCCTTTTGGCTATATGAATATGCCGTGTAGGTCGATCTTTCTGCCTATAAGATGACAAGAATTTTGTTGTTTAGGTGCTGTTGTCCATCGAACTAGATGGAGTGAATGTCACTGGATTCTCTTACTGGTCGATAATGGACAACTTCGAGTGGATAGATGGATATGGGTAAGCTTTTTTAATTTTTATTATGAAGCCACATAGAATAATAAATAAATAATGCTGGACATTTTCACACAGCATCATCTAGCCCCAAACTAAGCAAATAATCTAGGAATAAATCCTTTACAAGTCATGGTCTGGCAGAGATTGCTTACAGCCAGCGAAAAGGCCGCCCTTTGTACATAACAATATAACAATTTCTTTATTTTGTAAAAATTTTGGTATATAAGATGCCGTTTACACTATGCCATTCTGGCATACCATTCTTGCCTTTTGCTCAATTCTTCTTCTCAAACTCAACGAGCAAGGACTAATATTCTGTGGCAAGAGGCATGAATGGCATCGTGTAAACGGTGTCTAAAAGTAGGTATCTACCTACTTGATCCTGTTGGTATTTTTCAAATCTCGATAGAAGATGATTAAGAACTGGAATAGTAAATTCCAAAAGCATACCAGTGCATGAGACTTTATTTTCAGCACAAAATTCGGCCTTTACGAAGTGGACTTCACATCAGCTCAGCGCACGCGCACCCCTCGCTCCTCAGCCAGTTTCTACAGCCAAGTCATCAGGTCCCGAGCGTTGAGGGTCACTTCTCCAAATAGCAAATACTTCTTTAAATAAAGTTTACAAAGTATTTTTAGTTTCAATCTCCTATGATGAATGTATGGATTTAAGAGGAAAAAGGCAAAAGAAAAGATGGATGGTAAAGGATGACATGGGTAAGAAATGACTGATTGTTGATGATGGCTGATAGAGAAAGAAAGAACACATGTTGTGCCGACCCCACATAATGGGGACAAGGCACAGAATTCACAAGGGCAGAAAGACCAAATGGTGCAAGTCAAAGTATCAAAATAACGAGCAAACTCCTAATAATCCGAAAAGTATCTCTACCTACCTACCTACTTACATATTATAAAAAAATATCAAGTACTTTATCTAATCCACAGCAATAATTGAATTTTTAGTAGGTATTATCTTAAGGCTTATCTGCCTACCTACCTCATTTTTTATGTAGGTGCCTATAATAAAGTAATTGTGTGTATGTTTGTGCTGTATGTAAAAATCATAGTAAAATTAGGGAGTTAACAATCTAAAGAGGTATTTTAAAACCACTTTAAACCACAGAATTCTATATACCGAGTAGGAACTACACTTATATAAAACTAGCTGCGCTCCCGCGGTGTGACCCGCGGTCCCTCGGGATATTTTATTTTTTTCGGGATAAAAGGTAGCCTATGTCCTTCCCTGGGATAAAACCTTTAACTATGCCAAATGTCAGCTTAATCTGTTCAGCGGTTTGGGCGTGAAAGCGTAACAAACAAACAGACATACAGACAGACAGAGTTACTTTCACATTTATAATAAAGTATGGAAGTATGGATTATATGCTCTAAACACACGCAGCTCACTTGAGAAATCTGCAACTCTGTCATGTGGGTTTTTATTTGTTTAGGATAAACAGACAAACGTACAAACTTTCAGAGTAGTACCTAGGTACTTAAATCATAAATTTATAAATTCATTATTTACCTGTCACTGATGGCGTGCTAAAAGAGCTTGAGAAGTTGAGACGCTATGTGAGAATTTCACTCTAGTTTCAGCGGTTTCACTCGCAAGTTAGGTACATTGTGATCTTAGCCTACAATGTAACTTGCGAGTGAAACCGCGGACTTACCCCTCCTCTAGAGATAGGTACATCATTAATAAGTGATATATAAATACATTTTTAAAATGATATCGATATGTGCGCTTGTGTTAAGGTAAGATCGTGTTTTAAAATATTGCCACTAACGAGTAATAAAAAAATACTTACGTATCAAAAACTAAGTAGGTCTAATAAAATTAAGTACAAGAAAAAAAAATTTTTTTTTCCTGAGGGATTGATAATTTCCCTACAAAACTCAAATAACATCATTCACACTGACCGATTCCCACATTGAAGTTCGTTTAGTTTCTTTGCAACTGTGTTGACATTAGTTTAAAAATATGTTGTAGTGTTCTTGTATCGGCATCATGGGGTACGGAAGACCAGAAAGGACCTACAGAGGACCTGAAATTCCCTCTGGATTTCAAATTCGGAGTGGCCTCTTCTTCATACCAAATTGAGGGAGCTTGGAACATCAGTGGTAAGCTTTTGATGATTTTGCTGAGACAACGGCTCCATTCAGTGCTATACTTATCATCCGTACGATCAATTTCTATACGATAGCTCTGGACAACCGGACGTCCGTACTATCCATTTGTCACTAAATGGAGCCTTACTTTTGTGTCACTTGTTTCGAACCAGTGAGGTTATAGGACAGATTTGATGGTGGTTGAGAGCATCGCTGAGAGCAAGTCAATTCTCGACGAATTGTGATGATGATCTGCGGTAGGCACTCGGTAGTTTTTGATACGACTCATCCTAGTCCTAGTGTAGCCAAAATGTGGATCTTTGTCCCGTGCTTTAGTTTATGTAACTGTTGGTTATCATTTATTTATTTTAGTTGCACCTCAAAGAATAATCCATACTAATATTATAAATCTGAAAGTAACTCTGTCTGTCTGTCTGTTTGTTACGCTTCCACGCCCAAACCGCTGAACAGACTAAGCTGAAATTTGGCATAGTTAAAGGTTGTATCCCAGGGAAGGACATAGGCTACCTTTTATACCGAAAAAATGAAAATATCCCGAGGGACCGCGGGTCACACCGCGGGAGCGCATCTAGTAAGAATTTAAGAATAATAAAGTTTTATTTTCTCCACATCATATACAACAGTTACAATAGGTACTTAAATCTACATAATTTTATGTGGGTGAAAATACGGCTACCCACACACATTTGCTCCAACAGCTCGAGAGTGTTGGAGCGCTGGTTTTCAGTGGCGTCAAAGAGACTCCCTTGCACTTTTCCGAGTGGACAAACCTACCTAGTTTACATGAAAAATGAAAATGAAAAAATATAATTACTCAGTACAAAAACAGAGAACAATATAAGTGGGAAAATGGTAACACAATAGCAATAATAAACAAGATATTATTACCTACCAGCGGTTCTCAAACTTTGGATGGTCGAATGGGCTTGTGCCTCGACTTTCAATCTGAAGGTCGTGGGTTCGAATCCCGGCCGCGTATCAATAGATTTTTCATTTCGTAAAATTTATATGCGCTATAACACGAGCTCCTAACGGTGAAGGAAAACATCGCGAAGAAACCCGCAGCTTAGTCAGCTCCACACGTATCGACGTCGTCTTTCCTGTGTTCCTGGCTGATTAAGTTGAGAGGATGGCTTAGGTGCTGGGCAAACCTATTCTATCTCAAACAATGTCCCAGGCACTACAGCGTCCCGTTAAGTGTAGGTATGGATTGCCTCCTGACGCTGTATAAATCATCTAATATAGATGTAAAGGCCTAAGTTTTTTTTAAGTTGTTTTGGCGGAGCCCTTTCTTCTTCTCTTTTCTCGAGTCAATGGTTCACTTTACGGCAGGGCACAAGGGACAGTTTAGGAGATAGGTATCCACTGTAGATATATCAGCCCTGCAATCGCAGACAGTCAGGGAGGGATCTCTACCATTACACCATCTACCTACCTACATATTATTCTGCCTACACCGACTTGGGTGCGAAGTCTATCTAGGGTTCTGCGGAGCACACTTTGAGTAACCGCGGTGACTAACCTATCCAATGTCGTACACAATATTAAAAACATGACCGATATCAAATTATTTACCTTTAGGACCTACCGATATTATTTACGTTTACATAACGGTTTACACACGGCTCGTATGTACTTAGTTGTGTTGGATTAGTGAGGTAGGTAATGCGTTTTGAATCCCGGCCACGATTAAATGGATTTTTGGTTCGACATTTTTAGGTAGGTAGGTACTTTATCCAAGCTTAAGCTGTTAGAGAAATATGTGGCTAACTGTGGAGGAAAGCATTCTTCAGGTGGCGCAGGGCCTTGATTCATAATACTGCGGAATGCATTCGGTTCGCAATCGACCGATAGCAACCAATCACAGTGCAAGAAACGTCAAATTCGGATCAATTCCTGCACTGTGATTGGTTGCTGTCGGTCGATTCCGAACCGAATGCATTCCGCTGTATTATGAATCAAGGCCCTGGTCTTGGTAGTACCTACCACTGAAGCTAGGTATAGTTAGAGGTACCTACCTATTTAATTATCTCACGAAGGTGGGTGTAGATTTGTTTCAGTGTGCAAAGCGATACTGATGAGCGCTCATTCGTCTATGGAGCGGTTGCCGACCTCACACTCGAACAGCGTGCACTGCACGTGCATCTACAGTACACACACAATTACCCTTTATGATCACAATGCCTACGCCGCGAAACGACTTTGAAGGATTAATAACTCACATTTAAAACACCTACAAAGCAAAATGCCTCAAATCAAAACGACTTATTATTACTATACCTCTAATGCAAACGGATTTTATAGTAAAATTTCTAAACATCAAAATGGCTACCAATGCAATGTGACTTTAACGTAAAACCTCTCAGTAGTAAAATACCGCTGTTTTCTCGTGGTCCCAGGATTTTGTCCCCGACTAACCCGCCTTTGTTCTTACAAAACAACTGTGTGACACGTATAGTTAAAATCATATGAACTGTTTTTTAGACAAAGGTGAGAGCATATGGGACAGATTTGCCCATAGTAGACACAGTCCTGAAGAGACTGGAGACGTGGCTTGTGACTCCTACCACCTGTGGAGAAGGGATGTGCAGATGGTGCAAGATTTGGAGGTCCACTTTTACAGGTAATGTTGGTATATTGCTGCACTACCACGAGCTTTTAATGAAAAAACATGAAGACAACTGTATTGACGTGGTATTTTCTGTGGGTAAGGCAGATTAAGTCTCCGGGTCGTTGTTTAGTCAGAGCTTAGAGGTAGAGTTATTTAACTTAAGTATTATAAAGTTACTTAGATGTGGTAGAGCCAAAGACAACTTCTGCTGGAGATTTATTTGAAACTTTAGGTAGGTACCTAAAAGGGACTAGGACCCAAAGGGCCTAGATGCGTAGCACGAATCGCCGCTTGATTACGAAACTTGCGACTTCCACACTCATGTCTAAATTGTATTAAAAACTCAAACTCGACATGAGTGTGGATTGGTTCCTTTACGCATAACTAGGCCGTTTAGCACAATTTGACAGCGGTGACTGCGAGATTTCGCCTGTCGCGCGATTCGTAATCAGGGGGCCGGAGTTCAACAAGGGGCTTGGCTCTACAATCTCATATTTTGTAAAAGCATAACGTATCGTTTGGGCAACCAATCTACTTACCTAAATTTCACATTAAATATGTTTGGTGCGATACAATTAGGGCTACGTGTTTCAGGTTCTCAATATCATGGACGAGGATACTTCCTTCTGGTTTCACGAACCGCATCAGCATTGAAGGCACGAAGTACTACAGTAATTTGATCGATGCACTCCTAGAGAAGGGCATTGAGCCCGTTGCGACGCTCTACCATTGGGACTTGCCGCAGAGGCTACAGGATCTCGGTATGTTGAAGATTAGGGGATAATTTAGGAGTTACTACAGAATGTTGGGGAAATCAAGAGCACCGAGTGCTCTAATGGTAGCGGCACCGTCTTTCAAACCTCATGAAATTGATTCCAGTCTTCACAAGGTCAAACTATCAAAAAATATTTTCGAGTCCCATTTGGCTGGAATTTTGTTCTTTTCATTAAATTTTCATCATCTTCATCATCCTTTCTTACTGGACAATGGACTTTCTTTTGTCAGGTGGATGGACCAACCCACTCATCTCTAAATGGTTCGCCGACTACGCTCGCATGGTCTTCTCCCTCTTCGGAGACCGTGTGAAGACCTGGATCACCATCAACGAGCCAGTCATCATGTGTGATATGCCGTACCAGTACGGATTCTTGGCTCCAGGCATCATCAGCCCTGAAGGGTCGATGCTGTGCAGCAAGCATGTCCTGCTGGCTCATGCTAAGGCCTGGAGGGTGTATGATGACGAGTTCAGAACTAAGTATCATGGTATGAACAAGACTTTTGAAAGTAGAATACAATAAAATATGTTTTGAATCCGAAAGACGCAATAGGTTTAATTAAATCCCGGCCGGACATTCAACAATTTTTTCGTTTCGGAAAGGAAAACATTGCGGCTAAAGTTGCATAATAATGATCTTATTTTTCTGTGGATCTGGATAAGTCTCACCAAGATGAAATAATTATGATGATTTAAATTGGGTAAGGCGAAGTTGGTAAAGTTCTAAATGTGTCCTAGGTCGTGTTTCCCTGACAAACTTCGAGATGTGGTTTCAGCCCGTAACGAAAGAAGATGAGGGTATCGCTGAGTTAGCACGGCAGAACTTGGTAAAGATATTTCTGAATACTCTATCTGTTCTATTCCACTATATCTATTTCTCATTCCTTATCCACACTCGACATTAGAAAAGTCCATATGGATGCATCAGGCACAGGACTGGAATGAATGGCGTGAACATAGGGAGGCCTTACCAGCCCTCTTACGCACTAGCGGTTGAACCCTGGGGCGACTAGCCGCACGGCTCATTAGACACTGCAGTTAGGTAAATATTATTGACTGCGGATATTGATGATTCCACTGTAATCCATCGATGGATTTAATTTGATTCGACTTTGTGTTTCACTCGTACTGATCCATCAAAATAATTTACATTATGAAACATCCATGGCCGCCTCGCCTGTCCGCAGTGGCAATTCAACATAGTTTGTTTCAGGTTGGCTTATACACCAATCCAATCTTCTCCAAAGAAGGTGGATGGCCACCAGCTATTGAAAAGGCAATTGCAGATTACAGCAAGAAGTTGGGATACCCTCGGTCTCATCTACCACCCCTATCGAAAGATGAAGTTGATCTTATCAAAGGTATCTATTATTGTAACAGAAAGGAGGTTCGTATGAGCTAAGGGTTCAGGAGTTTTTAGGACGCCTTAAAGGCAAGATGACGAATTGTCTTAACTTGTTCTATGAATATCACTGACTTTGGACTGAAATAAAGCTACAACTCAAACCGTATTTATTGCATTGTTGCCCTGATTATTCTCGGTAGGAATATATTGGTCGCGAAAGAACAGGAGTACCTAGAATCACCTGCTATTTTAAGTGATCCCAGCGGTCCATTAAATAAAAGCGTTTTGAATTTAACTAACCTCAGGTACATACGACTTCTACGCATTAAACTACTATACAAGCCGAACCGTTCGAAGAGCGAACTTGAACGAGAAGCTACGACCCTGGCCGATTGGAGACGCTCCGCAAATCAGCGCCATACTGGGGTATGACCCCACTTGGGAAACCACCGCCTTAATCTACTATCCTGTGAGTAACCTTGACAATCAATCTCAATGCAATGCAATCTCAATCACGCCTCATAGGAAAAGATGGATGGTTTGTGTAAATGTTGGTGCATATGAGTTTAGTGGCCAAGTCTAGTGACGAAGTCTTCACCTCATATGACATCAAGATCGACGATTTAACGTGCCTCCCGAAGCACGGAAGCTCAGTTGATACGGCCACCAGTGGTCAACCAGTGATTTTTGTGACCACAGATTGAAATAAAAAAAAAACATATTCCGAGGAATGATTTATAAGTTCAACGAATTTTTTTTTTTTTAGAAACATCCAGAAGGCATCAGACTGCAGTTGAACTGGCTCAAGAAGCAGTACGGAGACATTCCGATCATGATCGCTGAGAATGGCTTCGGGAACAGCGGTGGACTTCAGGATAAGGATCGGATCCTGTTCTTCAGGGACTACTTGAAGCAGGTCAGGATAGCGATTCATACTTTCAACAAACCGCTGTTCAACCGACCGATCGCAGTACAGGAATTGTCAGTTTTGGACGAATTTCAATTTATTTCAATTTATTTATTGCTTGTTAACCTAGATTACAGAGTAAATGGTTGTCTAGAATCTAGATCCTGCTGATTAGCATACAAACATTTTACAAAGTCATTGCAGATGTAAAATTATTAAAAAAAAAGTAAATTAAATTAGCATAATAATGTAGTCAAGTTATTAGTAAGTATTAGGATTAAATTTACTATGAGTAGTACCTACTCTAACGGCTCGTCTTACGTAGGCAGTTTGACGCGAACGCGAAGCGGCGCGGAAAAAATTAAACAGTCCATTTACTATTGAAGTGTCCTACGTCACCGTTGCGCAGCGGCGCGGTGCGGTTTGAAGCGAACGCGATCAGTTTGTTTGACATTTACGCGCGAACTAGTATACTCAATCTGAAATCTGTAGGAAGATTCGCGCGCACGTAGGACAGCCGCGCCGCGCCGCGCCTCGCCGCATCGAATCGCGTCGCTTCGCGTCGTAAACGCGGTCGCGTCAAAACGCCCACGTAAGACGGGGGGTAAGCAATCAAATAATATTACGGTCGTTAAGATATTCTTTCACAGTATAAATACTTAATTCACTAAAATGGTTTCGTCGCGGATGCGTTCCGCTGAAGCGATCGCTATGCAGAACGGATATAATCTGTGGGAAAGGTCTTCGACCTTGCCTTCTTTATTGCATATGCAATAATAACAATAATAATAATTAATATTAATGCATTATCAACTGATATTCGAATATCAGTTGATAATGCTTGTGAATGAAGAAAAAACACTTTTCTAAGAAGTTGAATGAAGTGTAAATTCATGCAGGAATCAGCATTCAAACCCAGTCTTCTTCTTATCGTGTCACTAGTTCTTTCGAACCAATGTGGTGAAAGAATTTTAAGTGCGCCTCAAAGAGGCTCCTTTCGTGCACTTGACACATGTTTTCGAACTCCAAAGGTTCTACGACATGCCGGTTTCCTCACGATGTTTTCCTTCACCGTTTGAGAGCACTGGCATAGTGCACATAAGTTTTCGGCAGAAAAACTCTTTGGTGCACGACCGGGATTGAACCCACGACCTTACGATCGGAAGGCGGGGCCACTACCACTAGACCACCAGTGCTGTAGTCTAGAAACTGACGATGGTGATTTGTGAGATGAACAATTCAACGTGTTATTGCTTCTTGCAGGTGTTATTGGCTATCAAGGATGGTATCAATGTGACCGCGTTCACTGCTTGGTCTCTTATGGACAGTTTCGAATGGATGGACAGTTACAAGTGAGTCCCTATCCCTAAGTAGGTTGTTTTATGTCACGAAGGCGGGTTGGTCTTAATTGTGTGTGTAGATACACAATTGAAAATACACGTTGTTTCTGTGTGCTTCTCTATCTTACAGACATGAGAGACGTATTGGCCAACCCCTTCGGTGAGCGTGCAGTAATATGATAGAGCTGATGTGATGGAGTCAGGAGTTGTTCAGCAGATCTCAGCAAAAATACTGATTGAGATGAAACTCTGCATACCAGCACATCGGTTAAGTCCCGACTAAGAACAACCGAGAGTTTTTCTTATGTAATCAGGAGCTTATCAACAGAACTCCTTAGTAAATGTTGCCATATTTAAGTTCGCAAATATTAATAATATAATAGTTACCTTTTCTGTACCTAACTACATTCTGTGTATTTTTATTTGTGGCACAAAATAAACTATTTTATCTTATCTTATCTTAAAATAGCAGTACCTAACATACCCATAGCTTGGCTAGTTTGAATCAGCATAGCATAGCCCTTACTAAAAAAATTTCCAACAAAAAATTGTTTTAGATCCAAGTACGGTTTGTACGAAGTGGACTTCTCATCTGCTGAAAAGAAGAGAACGCCTCGTTCTTCAGCTTTCTACTACACCAGCGTCATCAGAAATCGATCTTTGGGCATCCCTGAAGACATTTATTCTCATATTACCGTGTAAGTTGAGTATCTATACCTACGGGCCCTTGTAAAGGAAGGGTTGTGTGTTGTAACTAAGGAATAACCATACAGTTTTTGGAGTTTAAACCTGTTTTTTTTTTTTCTCGCTGGGAAAAATGCGTTACGCATCCCCTCCGCCGGGGGGCGAGAGGGGTATGTGGGACTCCCCGGGCACTCTCGGTATACCCACTAAACGACCCAGCGTCATTCCGGCGTCGCCTGGAATGGAGGGGGTCTGGGAAACCGGCACAGCCTTTACGTCCAGTCCCCCTCTGGCGATCCCCGCCCTTAAGGCGGCCCCGCATAGTGGTGAGTAGTGCAAGGCGGACGAAGGTGCCCCCACACCTTGCGTCCGCTACTCACCACCAGAGCTCTCCGCTCCCTTCGTCCACTGCGCACTCTAATTAAAGAGGTGCGCGTGGAGAAGCCTCCAAAAACGGCCGCAGAGGACAGGGAGAGCGGCAACGTAACACCGACACTCCTCTTCCACTGCGGCCCCGCCGCCGACGCATCTTACGGTGCGCCACCGTTGGGTCGCGGGAGATAGGGCGAGCGGCAACGAAACACCGACACGCCTCTTCACCCGCGACCCTACCCGCCAGACGCCACCAGGGCGTCCCCGCCTGGGATTCCTTTTGGCTTCACCGTGGGCCAACCAAACTACGGTTACTAAGCCCCCCCATCGCGTCAAGATTGGAATCCATCGGGGGGAGTTGCAGTTTAAACCTGGCGTAACTTTACACCACGTTTATTAATACGAGGCAGGATGATAGGCATCAGTTGAACTATCTTTGGATCGTTTTCAATAATCAGACAACTGCTTTTATAGAAGCGGTCGTGGTGCTTAGTTGTTGTTGATAGATCGTCGAAGTTAAGTAACGTTCTGAATGGTCAGTTAGTGGATGGGTGACGCCTAAGGCCTTCATGGCTTCACGACTTAAAAAGCTAACGACTTATAAGACGGTACCGACAATTTAACGCGCCCTTCGAAGCACGGCGCTCAGTTGATAATGCCACTGGCGGTCACCCATCCACTTACTGACCGTTTCGAAAGTTGCTTAACTTCGACGATATATAAACAACTAAGGAAGCTATACCACGAACCCACAGCTGGGTATTGTATTAGGCCGCTCTTTCTAAAAAATATATAAGTCTTTATTTTTTCCAGAGAGGCCAAAACTTCTACCACCTCAAAGACAACATCTACCTACATATTTATCATTGGAGGAATCACTTTAGTCGTGGCTGTTGCAGCATTGGTAGTCATTAGACAACGAAGGTCGATGAAGAAGGAGGACTACACCAGTGTGCACACCGAGGAGGCCGGAAAAGGTATTGGCGAGCTAAGCGAGAATGGGCGAGAGAAGCGAGAATTGACGAATTAAGTGAGCCTCTGATACAGATAACACCTAGCCTCTGATTATTGAGAGTATCACTAGATTTTATGAAAATCTTAATCTAACTGGGATCCAACTTAGCTTTATTAAACATCTCATAAAATTATTAATAATTGTTTTATTTTATTTTTTGCCCATATTTTTTTAATTTACATAGGTGAAGGTGAAAAGAAATAATTTATTAGATATAAAAATAGATATTAAATCACTGAAGAATATTCGGCTAGGCATCAGTATTAAAATTAATAATACTGATTTCTAGTTATAACAGTAATTATTGTGGGAATAATGTTATGCGTTTCTTTTCATGGTAAGTATTCAATATTCGGCCAAATAGTTTGCAATATTCGACCGAATATTACCATAACATATTTGGTATTATAAGCAATATAAAAACCAAATTAATTAGATTTGAATAAAATTATAAATTGAACGCAGGTTAAAAATCGAATAGTACTTAGCCGAATATTCGTGCCATCTATGCATCATCAGGTAGCTCCACAACCCTGTTCTTTATGATGTTGGAGTAATGCTGGACTGAGGATCGAGGGGTTCTCGTGCGTTCTGGTGATGAGAAGTCTACGTGGAAGAGACCCATCTTATCACTGTAACAATACAATAGTACCTAAAAGTAATTCGTACGATTTAGTGGTCAACTCTGGTGACGGAGTTTTTAGGCCATAATAATAATTTATTTGAAGTAAAAACTTTTTATTATTATTATTATTATTAACTCATTTATTTCAGATAAAAATCCATATAAAAAACACATTAAAAATTCACACAGTCAAATTAATAATATAAATAAAACCCAATCATTATAATTAATACAATCAAATTAAAAATTTAAAAACAATTATTCATAACTTAACCTTAACCTAACTTAACCTACATACGAGGAGCCCAAAAGAATCGGCATCCATTTATGCTGGATGGGACATTCCATACGCGCAGCAATCATCTACATCATCATGCACGTCATTTTTGAGATGGGAAAAAACCATTAAACTCGCGACACTGTTACCGTCATCGACATCTTTTTTGAGATGGGAAAAAACCATCTGTTCAAGTTTTCACTTCTGTCGGCACTCCCGGAGTGCCACTGTTTTTTTATTTGAGATTAGGCAAAAGCATATTCTCTAAAACCAAATTAAAACTCAATCATCTAAACCTAGATGACATTTCAATCTATTCTACAGTAGAAATACATTGGGTCATGGTAAGCAAGCAGAGATTTTAACATGCCTTGAGGAAAATATCCTGATCTACGTTCATGTTAGTAGGTATTTTCCTCTCAATATATCTCAATATATTTTATTTGTTTGATTAGAAAACATATACATACCTATACCCGCTACTCCACTCGAAGGAATCCATGAGTGACCAGTATGTGAACCCAGTTATGTTCACCTTATCCTCATTGATAATCAGCATCAGCTAAGAAAGTCATAGAAAGTTAAAAATCAATAGGCATGATGTCAATTTTTCAAAATCTGTTCTGTTGTTCAAAATGATTTGTGATGTGAAAAAAAAATCATCTATACTATCTATACTAATATTATAAAGCCGAAATGTAGAGAATTAGTGAGTTTATATCTTACGTTCCCCAAAACGCAACGATAGCGCGATCTAATTTTTCCTGTGGCGCCATCTATTATGTAGTAAAATGTGTCTGTCTGTCTGTCTGTTTGTTACCTTTTCACGCCTAAACCACTGAACAGATGATGCTGAAATATGACATGGATAAAGATTATGTCCCAGGGACGGACATAGGCTACTTTTTTTTTCAAAACTAATCATGAAGGGCGTGAAATAAGGGTTGGAATTTTGTATGGGGACTTAAAGTGAAGTTCCAGTTGAAGGCCACTAGATGGCGTTGCTGTCCTATGGCTGAGGTCGAGATGGCGCTATTATTGCATTTTTATTTTTAAAAGTATCAGAAGAGAATTATTTTGCTGACGAAGTCGCGGGTAGGTACCAGCTAGTAGAAAATAAAAGTTCAACCAATCACATAATACGAAAATGACAATTGAAGTCCAGACCATTCTGGACTTCAATTGTCGTGTACATTTTTTTTTAATCTATGAATGCAGGTCAAAATATCTTAAAAAAGTTAAGGAAGGTTTCCTAAGAGTGTTTTCCTGTAGGTACCTGCCCTGCGTGGTCCATCTCAAAATTCCAAAATAATTAGAATTTCATGTAAGAATGAATAAATGAATGAACACTTTATTGTACACCAATTAATAACAAAACACCACATAAATAAAACACGTTCGAAATTACAATGTACAATGTAAATAGTACAATGGGCGGCCTTATCGCTGAAAGCGATCTCTTCCAAGCAAACCTTTGTTGTAAGTATATGTTAATCTACATCTATCACTTTGTTTGTTTTACTTTTATGATACAAGTACAATGGGCGGCCTTATCGCTGAAAGCGATTTCTTCCAGGGAACCTTTTTTGTAAGTAGGTACCTATATGTTTTTATGAATAAATTAAAATGAGTATGAGTACTTATAATAAAGAAGTACTTAATGTAATGCTCTTACCTGTTCCAAGTATCGGTCAATGAACCGACTCCTGCGATCATCGTCCAGGGTAACTTCAGACACGAACCCAGTCTCGGAGATGAAAATGTCAATGTTTCCGTATTTCTCCTTGAACCAGGCAACTCCGTAGCGTATACCTTCATGATGTAACTGTGAGTAAGATAGGTGAATCAAAAAGAATTGGGACACAAAATGATCCAGATTCCAGGCTACGATCTACAGATACGTTCAGCGGTTTCAGCATGATTGAGTAAACATGCATAGGTACCTACAGTTGCGGAATGAAAAGGTCACCTTAAGATCTTTATTGCTTGCTCAGTACGTATAAGTTTGATTTGCCACTAAATTGCCTATTCGAAGATTTAAAAGTTACATAAAAAATAATCTTATAAAGAAAGCGTACTATTCTATTGGTGATTATATCCATACTAATATTATAAAGCTGAAAAGTAGAGGATTAGCGAGTTTATATATTACGTTCCCCAAAACGCAACGATAGCGCGATCTAATTTTTCCTGTGGCGCCATCTATTATGTAGTAAAATGTGTCTGTCTGTCTGTCTGTTTGTTACCTTTTCACGCCTAAACCACTGAACAGATGATGCTGAAATATGACATGGATAAAGATTATGTCCCAGGGACGGACATAGGCTACTTTTTTTTTCAAAACTAATCATGAAGGGCGTGAAATAAGGGTTGAAATTTTGTATGGGGACTTAAAGTGAAGTTCCAGTTGAAGGTCACTAGATGGCGTTGCTGTCCTATGGCTGAGGTCGAGATGGCGCTATTATTGCATTTTTATTTTTAAAAGTATCAGAAGAGAATCTTCTGAACAGCAGTTTTCAGTTCTGTTTTAAAGATGATGCTGTGTGAAAAATGTCCAGCATTATTTATTTATTTATTTAATTAAGTATGTTATTTTGCTGACGAAGTCGCGGGTACCAGCTAGTTAATGATAAATTCGCGTGGCCTGATGTCGCTCTGCCCCTCGACAGCTGATGTGTGCACAATGCCTTTGCTATCTTGCTTAGCTTTTTGAATTTACTAACTTTACTTTTAATTTTACAACTAAGTTAGTTAAGAAATTAGCCTAAGTTTAGATCTAAGATGGATCACCTAAAAAAAGCTAGGCCCCAAACCGTGTTTGTTGCCCTGGTTCTTCACGGTATTGGTCGCAAAGGAACAGGAGTAGAATCACATAGTTTTAAGACGTTTCAAATTGATCCCATCCTACGGAATAAATGCTTTTTGACTTTGACTTTGACTTTGATAACCATTCTATGAGCGTTCAGATGAAAATGCCACTAGGTAACCCATCCACTTACAGACCGTTTCGAACGTTTGCTTAACTTTGAAGATCTATCAAGAACGACTAAGCAAGCACGAGCGCTTCGTGTCGTTTAAAGAGGAGAACTAAGTTGAGAAGGATGCATCAGTTATACCGCGAAGAAGGTTTACCGGTATGATTTCAGCCAACTGGATCTCCCAATTAGGGCTGATCTCCATCACAGCTTCCAGGTCCGGGATGGCTTCAAAGTAAAGGTGGGAGACGTGTTCTCCCGGGACTGCAGCACGCACTAACCGGGAGGTGTAGTGGTTCATAGCTACGTAATCGTAGGTTCCTGTATGAATACACCTGCCTTTACATCTACATTAAGCTGAGAGGATGGTTTAGGTGCTGGGTAAGCCTATTCCATCTCAAACAATGTCCCAGGCACTACAGCGTCCAATCTGTTAATTGTAGGCATGGATTGCCTCCTGACGCTGTATAAATCATCTAATATAGATGTAAAGGCCTAAGTTTTTTACATCTACATTTATGAAAATGATTTATACAGCGTCAGAAAGCAACATGCCTACACTTAATGGGACCCTGGAATATGTAGGCTTGCACATCACTCTCAGTTTAATCGCTCATATTCATGGGAAAGACAACGTTGATCAAAATTTTACCGCATTGGGGGCAAACTATCTTTTATACTCAAGTAAGGTTTAGTTCTTAGGAAATTATACTCAGGTTTCTTTTGAAGCAAAAAACAACAAGTAGGTACTAGGTACCTATTTACTACATTAAAACTACATTAGTGAAAAAAAAAATAAGTTGGTCTTAATGGACGCTATTTCCCATCAGGAATAGTTTTCTCAAAGAACAAGCCAAAGCAATCGTAAGTTTAAAAAAAAACACAAGCGATGATGATACATAGGCATCCGTAAGTGTACCTCTAATCAGCTCAATTTCTTCTGAAGTGAACCGTGGAAGTCTTGACCGAGTATAACCTTGCTGTAGACTCTTCTCCTCAATGTAACTCTCAATGATCGGTGGCCATCCACCTTTCTTCGAGTATATTGGGTGGTAGTATCTTCCATTCTAAAATATTAAACTTAGGTGACGACTTCTGGTAGCGCAGTGAGCGAAGGCCCGCCTGCGAAGCAGAAGGTTGCGGGTTCGATCCCCGCGGCGGGACCAAAGTTTGTATGTTTGAGATCAAAAAACACCCGGATTTCAACCGTGAAGATGGTTTTCGCCTTTCGCCCCGCCATCATATCGGCGTCCGATACCGATATCGGATCGGATAATGTGAAACCGCTCTTAATCTGTCCGTATCGGATTCTGAAGATGAATTGAGGGTAGCTCAATAATAGAAGCTAACTCGCCGTGGATCAGTTCATCCGTGACCACGGGCGCTGCAATGCGTTCGAAACGTCGGAAAATAAAAACCAGTAGGTACATAATAAATATCTGTTATAAAATAATAATTATGATAGAGGCTCCTCTCATAATCTAATCTCAAAAGTCCTATGCTATTGACAGCTCGATAGATAGAAAGTTGTTTGACAGTGGTGACTTACAGCGTACTCCATGGCCAGATGGGCTAAATCCTTGTCTTCATCAGAATAGGGCTCGAACCAGATCATGAAATTGCCGATTGACAATTTACCTAAAAACAATTAGGTACAGAATCGATAACGATGTAATTATGTTATGTTGTCAACGACAGAAGTTTATGAACAAATTGGAGATTTATGTTCTTGATCTGAATGATATAAGGCAATGCATTTAAAATAAGCTACAATTCTGTTTACAATCCTACTAGCTTCCAAGATATACCTACAGGAGAAAAAACATTAACTTTTGTCGCTGAAAGTACCTGTTTGCAGTCAGCGACACCAACTGGCAACCCGTCACGAGGCTCGCAGGTTCAAACCCCTTTATAGGGGGTCGCCAGTTGACGCTGACTGCACCTATGTTTTTTTCTAGTGACAAGTATATTTCTATTGCTATTCTTACTCACCACCAAACCTGGACCTGAACTCCTCATCATACAGCCTCCAGGCCCTAGCATGCGACAGCAATAAGTGTTTATTACACAAATAATTGCTATGCCCTACATCATCAATACCAGGTGCCCAGAAATCACTCCCATGGAATAGGTCACAGATGTTAAGGGGTTCGTTGATGGTGATGAAGGTCTTCACACGGTCTCCATACAGGGTGAAGACCACGCGAGCGTAGTCCACAAACCAGTCGGCTATGAGTGGGTTCATCCAGCCTCCTAGAAGGCAAAAATGAGTGAGGGAGTCCGGGGTTCGTAGCCTGATTACACCTACCGAGTAGAGTGGCGAAACAGCAAAATGTCACAGGGCCGAGACAATGCTGGGGCCGAGTGAGTGTTTATACATATTTTTAAAATTGCGGCGAGACAGTCAGTCAGTTCAGTTTATACGTACCCGGTACAAGTGAAACGCTGAAATGGATCGGGAAAATTTGATTATAAAATCTGTAAAATTACTTGTACCTCTCTGGTAGAACAATTATTATCAGAATTATTGGTGCAAGAGAAATCCCGCATTTGGACGAGACCATGGATTCTAAGAAGACCTGAGTTAGGTGTTACAAACACTACTTTTTTTCACACTGTGGTGTCAAAATCCCATTTCCCAGACATTTTACTACACGTGCGAGCAAAAAATCTCAAGAAACAGTGACGTGTACGCATCGAGTGGCGAGTGGTCGCCGAGTGCGCGTGTTCAGATCCACCGAGCCAGCGAGACAGTGCGGAGGAGCGGGCGGCGGGTACTCGGCCTAGTAAATAGAAAGGGTCTTCGCCTATGTGTTTAGAAATACCGAGCGCTCGGCCGAGGGCACTGTCTCGCCACTCTACTCGGTAAGTGTATTCAGGCTATATATAATTCGCTATCCTGTTATGATGTCATACCTTATTTATTTATTTATTTATTTATTTAGGCAACACCAACAGCATACATAATTCACATTATTATTAACATTTTATGAGTCTTTTTTATAGAATGTATGCCAATTATAGGCATGCACAACATTTGTAGTAAAACATACATACACATACCTTTATCTTGAAGAACCTGCGGCAGTTCCCAATGGTGGATAGTCACCACGGGTTCGATGCCCTTCTCCAGCAATGCATCAATCAGATCGCTGTAGTACTTCGCACCATCTTCGCTGATGAAGTGAGGGTATGCTTCGGGGAGAAGACGGGACCAGGATATGGAGAATCTGAGGATGATTCTTACTTTAATTTTTGGATTATTTCTTAAGCTGTGTACCAACGGAATTCGTGGACTCGCGCGAGTTGATGTAAAATGTGTGGGATATTCCTAATGCCACAACGAATTTCATCCAAATCCCTTCAGCCGTTTCGGAGTGGAGCAAAAAACAAAACATCCAAATTGCAAAAAACAGATAAATAATACTACTAAAATGTAGTGCACTATGAAAGAACCTCCTACTCTCAAACGATAAAGGAAGAAATGCAAGGAAACCCTTCATATTAAAACCTTAATTGTTTGAATATACAGGGTGTAAAAAGACTGCTACCGAAAACTGAGGGATTGCAATCAGACCATGATTCTGAACATATTTATCGAAAAAAAAACTTAAAAAAATGTTTGACTTAGCTACGTTATTTTATTTTATTTTCTAGTATTTTGCTACTAGTACAACATAATAAGACCATACCTACCTAATCATTTCATTTATAAAAGAAAAAAACATTTAAAACTCAAAATCCAGCAATCTACGTATAAAAACGCGCCCAGTACATACGCAAACAATGATCTTCAAACACTGTTTTCTCCGGATATAATGATTTTTTCGGAAAATCCTTTTGGATTTGGTTGTGTTTTGGGATGCTGTACCTACCCCTTTCGGCTTCGGTAGACGTCTTTTTACACCCTGTATAGTGTCAAATGCACGACGATAGAGTCTCTTTGAGGCACTTAGAAGTATTTTCATTACATTTGTGACACGTAAAAGAAAATATGTAGTAAGCACCTGTAAAAATCAGCTCCAAGTTCATCCAGCATCTCCACATCTCGTCTCCAGAGATGGTAGGAGTCCGCAGCCACGTCGCCATTATCGAGATGTGGACGGTCGTGCATGAAACGATCCCATATGCTTTCGCCCTTATCTATATACAATACAATTAAGTTGTGAAAGTGAAACATCATCATCATCTGAGACGACCTCTGTGGCGCAGTGGGCGAAGGTCCGCCTGCGACGCAGAAGGTTGCGGGTTCGATCCCCGCCGCAGGACAAATGTTTGTATGACCTACAGATATTTGTCTCGGGTCTGGGTGTTTCTATGTATAATATGTATGTATTTACAAACAAAAAGTATATTAGTAGTATATCAGTTATCTGGTTCCCATAGTACAAGCTTTGCTTAGTTTGGGGCTAGATGATGCTGTGTGAAAAATGTCCAGCATTATTATTATTATTATTATTATTATCTACTTATATGAAACATCATCATCATTGCCCTGCCCTTATCCCGCTCATGCGGGGTCGGCACAACATGTTCTCTTCCTCCACTCCCCTCGTCATCTCCGTGTCTCCGTCCTTTCGTACCCATATCTTCTTTCACACAATCCATCCATCTTTTCTTAGGTCTACCTTTACTCACAGTTAGGTATATGAAACAAACTGATTAAAAACTTTTTACTAAATAAAAAAAGTAGGAAATCAAAAATCTCTTCCAAGTTTACTCTCATGGTTTATGACTTGGCCATCACCACCCTTCTCAAAAAAACCACCCTATCAGTGACGTAGCTACCTAAGGGCTAGGCCTTAAGCTCAAGACTCGAGAGAGCTCGTCTTCAGAGAAGAGTCAGAACCCCAGAGTCCGGAAGGTTTTGTTCTTAGGAAACTATAGGTATAATTATTTGGAAAATAAAACAACTGCATTTCGATATTTTTGAAAAAATGTAGGTACATAATATGTAACTACAGTCAGCCCAAAAAATGACAAATCAAGTCGTAAATTTTTACAAAATTTTTAAATACGTTTACATTTTGCCACACCCTGTATATTTTGACTTGAAAAAACCTAAACTGTTCAGTTAGGGCCTCAGTTTATTTTGCACCAGTGCCCTTGACTACCTAGCTACGCCACTGCACCCTGTATAAGGGAAACGGCTCAGTCAGGCATCGTGGGATAAGAATTAAATATAATGATAATGATATATCAATATTATCCATAGTTTCATAGGGATACGACATACAGACTGAACTTACTGTTTTGGTTAGTTACCTATAGTCAAAAAAATTGAAGATTATCGATGCTAATGCCAAAGAATGGCTCACAAATCCTCGACACTTGAGATTTGAACGCCTTATCTGGAAGAGTGCAATTCTGATCGTTCTATGCCAACGAATACCTAAAAATACTTGCTGCACTTGAGATTAAGATTATTTTATCTATATCTACCACCTAGGTAGAGTTAGGTAAGTAACGCAAAGTGCTACGCGTGCGGAGTGTGTTCGTCCTTGACTTTAAGGGCACCATCAAATTAGCTGTAAAGTGTCGCGCGGCGGCAGCGCTGCGGCCGCGCAGCAGCCGCGCGTCAGTTCATTGATCGACTAGTGACGTTTTCTTGGGCTTCTTATTTTGTTTTTTGTCTAAAATCTTATTTCTTCATCAAAATCCATGGTGAAACTAAATGTACAACACTATCATTTTCAAACCGGCGGCACTTTGCGGCTAATTTGAATGCGCCCTAAGTTGTTTTTTGGTAAAAATAAATTATTTGTATTTGCATTTGAGTGTGTGGGATCTTTCAAATGATTTAAAATTAACATGGAACTTTAAATAAACATCAAGCAGCTGCACACACCATGAGCCATGACCCTCTCTCTCTACGGTGAGATCTCTACTTACTAGTAGAGCCAAGCCCCTAGCTGAGCTCCGGTTTGTGCTGCAGGTCTTAGCCCTCGGGACCCATCCCAAGCCAATAAGCTCTGAGTGATCTACCTTTAAGCTCTGACTATAACAGCTCCGAGGGCTTAGACCTGCAGCACAAACCGGAGCTCAGCTAGGGTCTTGGCTCTACTAGTAGAGATCTCATAACTTTTTTACAGTGAAATGTAGTGTGTAGAGTCTTGGCAACCAATTTACATAAAATGTTTTTGGTGGGATTTCATTTATTTTTGACAGGCACCCTAGAATTATGAATATAAGCTCATATAAACGCGATTACTAGTAAATCGATCCACAAAAATGGTCGCCGCTGACAGGGAGTAGTCAGAGGCACGTCCATTCCATACATTGCTAGTGGCACATTCATACTATACAGCAGATGGTTTTCATGACATAAGTCTGTATATTTTGAAATACCATTACTGCAATTTTAATACCAAGGGGTAGTTAGAGGCACGTCCATTCATACATAAGCAACTATTGATACATTTAGGTACATACCTACATAGGTATTATAATTTTTTTCATATTTTTCATCATCATTAATTGAGTTTTTTGGTTTAGAACTATGTTGCATACATTTCTGTACGTACAATTTGCACCCCCTATACAAGGGGTTGCAGGGGGAAAGTTTCAATTTTTATAATTTTTTCCTTTGTTTATAAGCAGCCCTTAGCTTACATACCAAATTTCAGCCTTGTAGGACTTCAGGAAGTACCCTAGAGGTTTTGATGACGCAAAATTATCAGTGAGTCAGTGAGTCAGTCAGTACCTAAATTCACGATTTTCAGAACTCAATAAATCTAAAACTATTTAAGCTAGATTAATGGTACTTGGTATATTTAGAGATCCTACAGAGGACACCTTATCCTGAAAGTTTCAGCTTTGTAGCAGCATTTGAACCGAAACTATGGCAGCTCAAAAATACGACGAAACGCTTCGAGAAAAGGGTGGTAGTGCCTCGCTCTTCTTTCTAGTCTGGGCGGGGGCACTTCCGTGACCCCAGATAACATCGGTAGTAAATAAATGAATACATACCACTGACGTTCCAAGCTCCTTCTACCTGGTACGATGATGTAGCTGTGCCCAGTTTCAACCATTTCGGAATATCTATTTGTTTGCTCGAGACGACCCCGAGAACCCTAAAATTTAGAACAAAAAAAAAAAAAACATACATACAGCCGAACATATAACCTCCTCCTTTTTTTGAAGTCGGTTAAAAATAAGGATTTTTGCAAATACGTTTTTTGAAACAAAGTTTAGTATTTTTACTTACCTACTTACTTCATATTTTTTTTGTAGTGTCATTACTTTTTCTACAATTTAAATTATTCTTAAGTGGTTCTTTCGAACCAGTGTGGTGAAAGGATTTTAATTGCGCCTCAAAGATGCTCCTTTCGTGCACTTGACACCATCTTTTCGAACTTTTTAGGTTCTACGACATGCCGGTTTCCTCACGAAATGAGACCCAAAAGGACCCGCGTAATGAAAACAGTGTGATAATACGGGGATTCTGGTGAACCGATGGGTTCACCAGGTTAGGGAATCCTAGTGGCCGAGCTCGAAAATGCCTTCCCAAACGGTAAATACCCTCACGAAAGAGTTTTTTTATAGAATTATAATCCATGATGGAGTTGGTAACAAATAAAATAAAAAAACAAATTGGGAACCTCCTTTTTATAAGCTTTTGCAATATTTTACAAGCTTTTGCAATATTTATTGGTATAGTATGTAGGTAGAGTAGAAGCACGTACAGTACACACAACCGATCTTAAGCTCTCATAAGTTAGGTGCACTAAACGATTGCGCAGGTTTGGTAAAGTAAGAGAGATAGCGCGATGCAACAAACTAAGCGAGTGAGCGAGGCAGCTACACAAGTCATCAAAAATGGGTTCTGCGCAGCTACTTCAGAGAGCTAAAGATTGGTTGTACGTACTGTATGTTTGTCCAAATTAAATCTTTACTTGATTCATAACGATTTAAAATAACACTAACCAAAGAACTGCTATAACCGCTAGCTTACACGACATGTTCGCAAATGAACCCACATTTTGGCTTCTACATGTCATTAACATCATGCTTTCGGAAGATTGGATGTCAAGATAAATTTATATTTTATCAATGTATTGTAGTTGTAGATAAATGGATGCAATGTCGTACAGGTCAGATAAGTTTAAATTAATGCTTACCTTGTGACTAATGTGACGTGTTGGGAAACACTCAAAACTACTACAGATTATCCCAAAAAGTTATAGATGGTCTCTTAGAACCGTTTTCCTGTAACTATAACTGATAAAAAATTAACCCTGTATTTCTCCAAGCTGTCCGATTTTGATGCCCCTTTACGCCCTTTGCACACCTCCGCCGCGAAACCAGGAACGCGGTTCCGCTGCGTGGGTTTCGCCGCGATCAAGTTTAGGAGGACAAGCGTAACTGTGGCGGCAGATCCGCGGCGGAACGTCACGCGAGCATAGAATACAGATGCGTACAGAAGTCTTTCTTCTCGAAAAAAAAAAAATAAATAGCGACTCTTGCTGCAACGCAACAAAGTTCAATTCAGCTCGCATAAGTGCTAAGGCCCCAGAGATCGTTGACAGACTCGTGCGAAAACGCGAAACCACGAAAAAGGAGCGGAGGTGTGAGAGGCATTTGAGCAGATCGACGGAATCGCGGGCGGAAAGAGATAGAATTATAGTAAAGTCTATGCGTTAGAGCCGCTTCTCCTACATACTGACAGATCACGGCGAAATTACAGCGTATCCACGCTCCTGGTTTATCCGCTCTTGGTTTCGCGGCGGAAAAGTGAAAAGAGCGTAACAGTATCGCTATAGGTTTATAGACCGCTATTGATCAGTTTCCTTTGCGTAAATATAACCTGCTAGCTACTGCGCGGGGTTTCACCCGCGTGGTACCAACATTTTGAATAGCCTACATGCTATTCCAGGTCACTATCTACGCCTATTCCAAGTTTCATCTAAATCGGTTCACTGGTTTAGGCGTGATTGAAACAAACATACAAACATCCAAATATCCAAACATCTAAAAACTCACAAACTTTCAGCTTTATATTAGTGGGATTTTATTTACAATGCATAATCAGTAAGCATTTTGCTCGATAAAAGTATTTTAAGTAATACCACATAGGAATAAATTAGTAGAGTTGAAATGATGCGTATTTTTAAATATGTATTTATCGCCATTAGTCTTATTAGTGAATGAAAAGATGAGGAGCAACAGGCTAGCATGGTATGGGCATGTAATTAGAAGAGAAGAAGGTTATATAACTAGGAGAGTGCTTGGTATGAATGTTGATGGATTTACGAGTAGAGGTAGGCCAAAGAAAAGATGGATGGATTGTGTGAAGGATGACATGAGTAAGAAAGGAGTGAGTGTTGAGATGACGGCTGATAGAGGAGAATGGAAGAAGAACACATGTTGTGCCGACCCCACATAATGTGGGAAAAGGGCAGGAAGATGATGATGATTTATCGCCATTAGTCTAGAATTAAATAAAAAAATGTTTATATAAAATGGTATATTCAATAACATGTTCTATAATATACATGTAGCTTAATCTTCTTCTTCATCCGAAGCGCCGTTTTGTTGGGGTTCTGCGTCATCCATACCAGCGTCACCCATACCTAATAAAAAAAAAGTACGTGAGTGTCGTGGAACATTCGGTTGGAACGAAACAGAGTACTTTTCTATACTGGGAATATAATAAATTAATGTCAAATAAATCCTAGAAACGCTCTTCCGTACTAACAATGTAACAATCTATGTACTCGCGGCTGCGCATTTCGCACGGTGACGTTTTGACCTATGTATGTGTCGTGACGGTAAAATCGAACGAATACGGTAAATAGAAAAAAAAAAAAAAAAAAAAAAAAAAAAAAAAAAAAAAACAACAGCATTTTTCGATTTTTGCAAATAAATAAATTCAGTCCAGAAAGTTGGTCTCAATCGACGCTTGATTGAGACCTCTCTCTTTTCGGTAAAGATCGACAAATGTGTCATTGTCTTTGCTCATTCTGTTTTGTATGAATATTTCAAAAGGTTGGTGGTGTAAGATAGGCTAGGGCTCCGGTACCTTGATCCTCGTCCTCCTCGGCGGAGTCCCCGGCCACTTCCGCGTTCTCGGCCTCCGCGCGCTCCATCTGTCGCGCCAGCTCCGCTTCGTCTGTCGCCGTCACCACCTTCGGCTGTAAACAATATACGCAGGGTGAGGGTAGAACACGAAAGGTGTATTCGGATACGTTTTCTAGTAAAAATTATGAAAAGCTTGGATATTAAATACTCTTGTTACTATCCTAACTAATGTCTGAAGATTTTGGATATTAGCTGTAACAAAGAATAAATGCACTTAAGGCTGTTACAATTCAGGAACAGGAGTAAAATCACCTAGTTTTAAGACGATTCAAAGTGATTCCAGCGGTCCTACTGAATAAATACTTTTTGACTTTGAATGTACATTGAGCCTTAGTTCACAATTAATAAATATCTTGCTTAAGTATCATTCTTCTTAGGAAACCTCCTTTTATGTAGATACCTCTACGAACACAACTGTACGAGCCAATATTGCTCGTACAGCATTTTTACTTCATTTATAGCATTAGTAAGCTATTACAAAACAGTCGTAACGAAACCTTTGCCACGCCACGGTGTCGGCACTTTACGTACTTATCATTACGTGCGGCTCAGATCATAAAACTAACATTACCTATCTATTCTCTTAATAAATCTAAAAACTATAAAAGTGGTTTGGTATCAAGTGTACTACACTATAACTATAACTGGAGTGCCCTCAACGAGGATAACCCCAACATACTTTTTGGTCCTTCGAGTCTTCGGAAGAAGAAACAATTGATTTGTGTGTTTAGTGTGGTGTTTTTCGATTACGTTAGCAAATCGGTGCTGTTGGCCTCCCACCAGCGGGTCTCACCAGCAGCATTGAGAAGTTGCAAATAGCGTAAATCGGGAGATCTACACTGAATACCAGAAAATCGCTAACGAACTAGCGCAGCGGAGATAACGTCTACTGCTGTCATTGCTGTACTACGAACTACGAGCGGAGATAACGTCTACTGCTCCAACTAAACTGTGAACCTACTGTGAGTACACAAGAATCAAACCAATAGCCTCTGACGATGGCGGAAGAAAACTACTTTCTTGAACTTATAAACAAACAACAAAATTCATACGAGAGAATCAAGTCTCTTCAATCTAACTACAAAAAGGATCCATCGAGTAGAAAATCAATAGATTACCTCAAAAAGCGTATTGAAGCTTTACGCTCCCACTGGGACGAGTTTCTTTCGAATCACGCGATCCTGAAGAAGTATGAGTTAGCCAAGAGCGACCATGACTACTACAAAGAGAACATTTACAAAATAACTAAATCCATGTTCGACGAAACAATGGAATCAATGACTCAATTACAAGATGAGTTATTGAAAACTACGCCTGGATCTTCGGAAACTCCGAAGCTGAAATTTGGTGCACCTGACGTTCATCAGCCAACGGTTGGAGATACGGACAACAAAATAGCGGAGCTACTTCGTAATCAAACGTTTAACTTCAATGCTTTGGAACGAGCAGTATCTAAAATAAATCCAATTGATACAAAAGAAAAGTGGCAACTACAAGATCACTTAAACATTATCCAAACAAAATGGACATCCGTAGACAAGATCCATTGGGAGCTCAGCTACTTATTAAAAGGAAGCAATAAGGAGTATGAAGAAACTTACGAGTACTGGGAGCATATTTACGATGATCTCAAGGAAAACCTAAACAGGAAAATGTTTGAAACATCTCACTACGAAAAAACAACCCCCAGAATGGAGTTACCAGAGTTTAACGGAGCCTACAACAATTGGGTACCTTTTAGAGATTTATTTTTTGAGATGATCCACAACAATCCAATGTTGAACAAAACTCAGAAGATGAAATTTCTCAAGTCGAAATTGAAAGGTGAAGCGGAGAGGTTAATAAAACATCTTCCAGTTAGTTCAGAAAACTATGACGCATGTCTGGATATCATACAGCATCGCTTCGACAACAAGCGACTGTTATTCACCTCATACATAGACACGCTTCTCAATCAATCAGTTATCGATAAACCCAATTCATCTAACTTGATGAAGCTGCATGACACCACGAGAGAGTGTTTAAATGCACTGGAAAACATGGGAATAGATATACCTATATGGGGACCACTGATCGTTCACCTATTAGCTTCAAAGCTAGATGATGCCACCTACGGTGACTACATCAAAGACATGAAACATTCAAGGGAGCTACCAGACTTAGACGAATTTATGGAGTTCCTGGAGTTGAGGTTCATGACATTGGAAACAGCCCGTACAAAAAAGGGGGATCAGAAACAAAACTTTTCTAACAATAATCATAAAAATTATAATGAAAAGTCAACGAACGCTAACAAAGCGAACAAATGGGCAAAAACGTACCATTCGACTTTACGAAACTGCCCACTTTGCAAAAGCGAACACGTGCTAAGGCAATGCCCTACATTCATGGACATGAGTGTCGCTAAGCGAAATGAAACAACAAACAATTTAAACTTGTGCAAAAATTGTCTGTTTAGTCATGGCGAAAATAAATGTACTTCAACGAAGCGATGCCGATTATGCAATTATAAACATCATTCCCTTCTACACGATGATTTGAAGACGCATAAACAAAAGCCATCTACCTCAACGGCGGCTGAGCGTTCATCTAACCACATCAACGGTGAACAAGAGATACTGTTGACAACTCTTCAGCTCAATGTAAGAAATAAAGAAGGAGATTATGTCATCCTACGAGCGTTACTGGATCAAGGCTCCCAAGTAACCTTGATCACAGAAAATGCTGCACAACGACTAAATCTACCTCGCAACAAAATGAACGCTTCTGTCACGGGAGTGGGCTCTATTATGGGTTCTTGCAAGGGAATGATCAAGCTGGAATGTAAATCGATTCATTCTAATTATAAATTCCAAACTGAGGCATTAGTCATGCGAAAACTAATCAATAATCTACCCAACTCAACTATTAATACGGAGAACTGGCCACATCTCGATAACCTCAAGCTGGCTGATCCGGACTTCAATATCTCTGGACCTATTGATCTTCTACTAGGAGCAGATATATATTCTGATGTCATAATGGAAGGAGTATTGAAGCATAGCAACAACTCGCCAGTAGCTCAACAAACCAAGTTGGGTTGGATATTGTGCGGCGCTACTAAGCACTTTAACTGTCTAGTTACTTTAACTGAACTAGATAACCTGTCCAGATTTTGGGAGGTGGAAGAGGTCCCAACGGAACCCGAACCTACTTCAAGTGACAAATATTGTGAAGAACATTACACACAAACAACTGAGAGATTAAAAAACGGGCGATACATAGTGAAAATGCCAATGAAAGAAAACTATGAACAAAGCCTTGGCAATTCAAAGCCTCAAGCTACAGCTCAATTTCTTCATTTGGAGAAGAAAATGGCGAGACAAGAACACTTTGCAAAACTTTACAAGGACTTCATTCATGAGTACATCGAGTTAGGTCACATGAAACCCGTGACAAAGCCCGAAAGCCAAGTACAGGTTTACCTGCCTCATCACGGCGTGTTACGAGAAAGTTCAACATCGACGAAACTCCGAGCTGTTTTTAACGCATCTATGAAAACAGACTCCGGATTCAGCTTAAACGACCTAATGGAGAAGGGGCCTAACTTGCAAAAGAATATTTTATCTCTCATCATCAAATGGAGAAGCTATAAATACGTGCTAACGGCTGACATTGAAAAAATGTACCGGCAAATGATCATCCATCAAGATCAACAGTGTCTCCAAAGGATCATCTGGAGGGAGTCCATAAAAGCACCACTTAAGGAGATGCAGCTCTGTACGCTGACCTATGGCACCAAAGCTGCACCATTCATTGCAATGCGCACACTCCAACAACTAGCTCAAGATGAAGGCAACGCTTTCCCTTTGGCACAAAAAACGCTACGGCATGAACTTTACATGGATGACGTCATTTCGGGTCACCATAGTATAGAAACTACAAGACAATTACAAAAGGAGCTCTACGAGTTGTTAAAGAAAGGAGGCTTCATTTTACGAAAATGGGCGACTAATGAGCCATCTATTCTCAAAGAACTACATGAGAAAGATAAAGGCCAAACGAACTTCAACTTCAAACAACAAGAGTTCAGTAAAACGCTCGGACTCGCATGGAACGGCGTAAGCGACACGTTCTATTTCAATACCGAAACACCAAGCGCCTGCAAAGAAGAAACATATACAAAACGCAGATTGTTGTCAGAGATAAGCAAGATTTACGATCCACTAGGCTGGCTAGCTCCGATGACAATTCAAACAAAACTTATTTTCCAAAAACTATGGAAAGAAAGTTATCAAAACATTGGTTGGGATCAATCTGTACCCAACGATATAGCTGGCGCATGGACAAAGATTAAAAAAGATTTATTAAATTTAAATAATATCAGTTTACCCCGATGGATACAAAATGAAAACAATAGAGTCATCGAATTGCAAGCTTTCTGTGACGCGAGCGAACAAGCATACGCATGCGTCATATACAGCCGAACTACGTCACCGACCGGCGCGTACGTCATCACTCTACTCGCTGCAAAAACTAAGGTGGCACCACTCAAAAATAAAACCACAATCCCGAAGCTGGAACTATGCGCCGCAGTTTTACTAGCCAAACTCCTAGAAAAAGTTACGGAGGTCCTGGCAGATTACAAACTCAAGGTATCCTGTTGGTCCGACTCTAAAGTAGTCTTAGCATGGCTTCAGGGAAAACCGAACAAATACGAAAAATACATAACAAATCGAGTAAATGAAATAAGAAACATCGTTCCTGCAATAAATTGGGGTTACGTGAAGAGTAATGAAAACCCCGCCGACTGTGCAACAAGAGGCCTTTCGCCATCTAAACTGGTCGACTTTTCTTTGTGGTGGGAAGGACCTCAGTGGCTCAAGAAACAAGACGAACAAGTCCACTCATCACCTGAAACATATACTACGAATGAGGGCTTAGTTAAAAACTGTTTCACGACAGAACCCATGCCGAACAAAAATGAATTAATTTATTCATTACTTGAACGGCACAATGACCTAGATCGCATTACAAGAATACTTGCAAGGGTCATACGTTTTGCAAACGCATCACAACACAAAACGCGCTTATACAAGTGCAATGAACTGAACCTGAGTGAAATAAAACACGCAACATGCATGATTATTAAATCAGTACAAGAATATTGCTTCGAAAAGGAGATCAAATCTTTACGAGATTGCGGAAAACTTCCCAAAAGGAGCAACATTCTGAAGCTAAATCCCTATCTTGACTCTGAGGGAATTCTTCGCGTTGGAGGACGTCTACAACATTCGGACTTACCTGAAGCGACCAAGCACCCCATCCTTATCCCAACGGAAGGACGGTTGACTGAATTGATTATTGAAAAGGCGCATCAGCGAAGTTTACATGGTGGGGCTAGACTAACGTTAGCTTACACTAGAAACAACTACTGGATAATCAGCGGTAATCGAGTTGTCAAGAAAACGCTTCGACAATGCATCCGATGCCGTCGTTATTCCACAGCTCAAACTGAACAGTTGATGGGCAATCTTCCGAAGGAAAGAATAACTCCTTCAAGACCGTTTTCCCATACCGGCGTGGACTTTACGGGTCACGTTGATGTCAAGATAAACAAAGGTCGCGGGATCAAGACTTGCAAAGGCTACATAGCTATCTTCATATGTATGTGTACCAAAGCAGTACACATTGAACTAGCGTCTGACTTGTCAACACAAACATTCATCGCAGCACTGAAGCGAATGTGTGCCAGGAGAGGTACACCCAAACATATATACTCCGACAACGGGACCAACTTCGTCGGTGCTGCAAAGGAATTATTCACAGAGTTCCAACAATACAAAACGATGCTTTCTTCAGAGTTCTTCAACGAAGTCAATGATCTTCAAATTGAGTGGCACTTCAACGCTCCGTCATGGCCATCAGCAGGAGGTTTGTGGGAAGCCGCCGTACGCTCGATGAAGAATCACTTGAAACGGGTGATAGGACAACAAAAATTAACCTACGAACAATTTTCAACGCTCCTTACCCAAATCGAGGCTTGTATGAACAGCAGACCATTAAGTCCGATTTCTGAAGATGTAGACGACTTGGATTATCTTACGCCTGGCCATTTTCTGACCGGGAGTCCGACGCTGTCTTTACCAACAAATGAACCTATAGAAATGAAATCTATAGATATCAGGAACAACTGGAAACTTATTGAGCTCTTACGCCGGCACTATTGGGATCGCTGGTCAAAAGAATATCTTCATTTACTACAAAACCGAAACAAATGGCAGCAAAGAAAAGATAATATCCAAAAGGGACAACTTGTGCTCGTCAAGGAGAGTAATCTACCCCCAGGCAAGTGGGCCATGGGCCGGGTAGTAGAACTGCACCCGGGTAGCGACGACCTAGTCCGAGTTGTCACACTAAAGACAAAAAACGGCGAACTTAAAAGGCCTATCACGAAACTAGCTCCGCTCCCTTTATACGAGGCGAGCGAAGAAACTGAAACACCGAAAACGAGTCCCAAAACTGATATAGTCAGCAAAAACCCAACAAACAGGAAAAGCAAGAAAAACATTAGCAGCCTGTTTATGATACTTCTTGTAGCGTTTACAACGTTATCCTGTGGAGTAGCTACACCTCTTCAAAACTTCAAAATATCGAAGCTAGCTGACAACAACCTGATCTACTTTGACCCTGTCGGAAACATTCAATTAATACATGACGAATGGAAACTTCTCGTCTACTTCAACTTGACAACATTTTGGCAAAGTACATCTAAGGTCGAGGAATTTATCAATCACTTGACACACATTTGTGCCACAATGCCTGGTCAGCAATGCGATGGTACAATCAAGCAGCTTAACTTCGAAATGAACCAGCTAAATGAATATAACCAGCTATTACTGTCTCAACATCAACAACGAAGACGCCGTGGCTACGTCAATGGCATAGGAAATCTAGCACGTACATTATTTGGCGTGCTAGATAGCAAGTTTGCTGAAAAATACGCTCAGGACATTCACAAGATAAAAACAAACGAGCGCTATTTATTGGAGTTGATAAAGAATCAGACGCTCATTACTGAGGCGCAGAACAACATTTTAAAGAAAAACGAAGACTTCGTTAAAAATCAACTAAACATGATTCAGCAATACATGAACGAAACGAGCGATTATAAGGCAACGTTAGAAAACCGATTCCAGATTATGCAAACTATGAACGATGTCAACGCTGGTGCACTGACCGCCAGCCTGCTGCTTTCAGTACTGAGACGAAATCAACAGATGCTCCTTAACGCATTGACCGACATTTACAGAGGAAACCTCGACATGGAACTGTTTACACCGCAACAATTGTCGGAGCAGTTAAACTCCATCGCCGGCTTTATATCAACAAGATTAACCTTACCTATGAAGAATAGCGAAGATATTCGAAGTATATATAAACTTATTTACGTTAAAGCCCGGCTGACCGAAAAATACCTACTGTTCGAATTACATATACCGCTACTAAGCGATGACGAATACAAACTATATCGCAATATACCTATACCTAAACAGCAGGCACATAAACAATGCAAGGTTATTGCCACTTCCACGAAGTACATAGGAGTAAACTTCGTAAAAAACACATATATACAGATCGAAGATTATGATCTACAACAATGTACTATGATGGAGGCGGACAACTACATATGCCACACCTACACGCCGATAAGCAACTTACATGGACCAACAGCATCCTGTGAAGCAAAAATGCTGGGTCAACATGTTTATCAAAACGTTACATGTGATTGGATCCCGCATCGATGCACTGACCAATGGATTAAATTACAGAGACCCAACATATGGCTCTATAATTGCATAGCAGATTGTCCAACCCGTATAGTATGCGAGAATCAAATAACAACAACAATGATGACGCAGGCAGGACTTCTTGCCCTAGGGCAGGATTGTGTGATACAGCACAAAGACTCAACAATTTATTCACACAATGTTTTTAGCAGCAAAATCAAAGATGGTATATCATTAGATGTTCCCAAAATTGAGGCACCGAATGACATGAAGGTCGCACCCAAAATTACAAACATCATACTGTCCCAGATGAATTTATCTGAAGAACACAGACTGCTGGAAAATCAGATAAGTGCGCAGAAAGCACGAGAGATCCTACCTAAGGACTTATCAGTCCACGATATCGGTAACTACACGATAAGCAGCTTGCTGGTGGGAGGAATCGTAGTCACGATCATAGTATGGCGATTCAGAGAACACCTTACTGTGTGTACTAAGAACAAATCCCGCACAACTAAAACTTCTACACAGGCTCGAGAGAGGACAGAAGAGATTGAACTAGAGGAAATTGCACCTTATGCTACAATCAGACGCGGACATTCGTCGAGCATCCCTCCGCCAACCCCAGCAAGAAATGAATTTAGAGTGTGAAATTTACTTAACGTTTTAAACTTAACCTTAACTTTACTATTAACTATTACTATTAACTTTTTATAACTATCAACTTTGATTACTTTGTATTGCTTTTATGTTTGGTGATCTGAGTAGGTACTCATAACTTTCCCTCGGGAGCATGTACGAGCCAATATTGCTCGTACAGCATTTTTACTTCATTTATAGCATTAGTAAGCTATTACAAAACAGTCGTAACGAAACCTTTGCCACGCCACGGTGTCGGCACTTTACGTACTTATCATTACGTGCGGCTCAGATCATAAAACTAACATTACCTATCTATTCTCTTAATAAATCTAAAAACTATAAAAGTGGTTTGGTATCAAGTGTACTACACTATAACTATAACTGGAGTGCCCTCAACGAGGATAACCCCAACAACAACAGTATCTTTAAGAGAGAAAATAAGATCATATAGAAGTCTTTGTAAAAATCACAGAGATGCTTTTAGGTTAATTTTTGAGATGTCTAATGAAGTATAGATGTGGGCATGTATCAAATATGTATTTGGACATGCCTCTGACTACCCTCCTTAGACATCTTCAAAGGATCTGGAATACATACATAAAAAGATCTGAGATAATGTCTACCGCACCTTGGCGATACAGTCGTGACCATTTTTTTCTAATGGAGTTTATCAATGAAGTCAGTTTGGTTTTCAATGTTGTACCTAAAATCGAAGCTTTCATTCATAGCACAGGCATAGCATATTCCTAGTTAATGTTATGATAAAATATGATTTGTTATTTATGTTATTAAAAGTGAAAGTGTAAACATACCGCCATCTGAATGTTAAAGACACCACCCGCTGCGGTGATGGTCTCCTTAATCTTGTCGATGGCGTCTTGTAGCGCTTTAAGGCCATCTGTCTTCTCAGGAGTGGATGTCGTCATAACTACAACATTAAAATAAATAATAAATAAATAACGCTGGACTTTTCACACAGCATCATAGCCCCAAAGTAAGCTTGAGCTTGTGTTATGGGTACTAGATGACTGATAAACTACTTATATATTTTTTGTTTGTAAATACATACATATTATACATAGAAACTGCTGTAAGAGAACTCTTTTTAGGGTTAAGCTCGCCTCTGCCATTACTTCTCTTTAAGTTTATATGTATGTAATTTCTTTGTGCAATAAAGAATAAAGAATAAAGAAAGAAACACCCAGACCCGAGACAAATATCTGTAGGTCATACAAATATTTGTCCCGCAGCGGGGATCGAACCCGCAACCTTCTGCATCGCAGGCGGACCTTCGCCCACTGCGCCACAGAGGTCGTCCACCACAATCACAATTAATCTACATTGTCATAACGAATCGTTGTCCCTCTGAAGTTAGGTGCAATAAACGATGGCAGTGATAGATAGATAGATACCAGTACACACAACCAATCATTAGCTCTCTGAAGTGGCTGCGCAGAACTGAACTGACACAGAGAGAGCCAGTCAGATGAAACTGTCAATGTCAATGTCGTTGGGAATCACTGAGTGAGATTCGCGTGGGACCGGAAAAATGGCGAGATAGAGGAAGCCTATTTCCAACAGTGGGTGCAAACGGGCTGAGATAATAATGAAGAAATGGATCGCGTAATAGTACATTATGGTACTAGTGTGTAACATTGGTGATTACCGCCGAGGTGTTTTTAAGAGCCGAGCCGTTAGGCGAGGCTCTTAACAGAACCGAGGACGGTAATCATCAATACACACGTGTATCATACGACGTTTTTCAACACACTTGTGAATAAAATAACAATAAAAACTCATTTTCAATAGTGAAAACGAGTTGTGAAAAATGTTTCGCTATTGCGGGAAAAATTAATCAGTTTTCCTATGCGCGCGCATTGCGATCGGCCACAGACTATATTTCCGCGCCGCGCATAGGGTTTGCGGCCTATTCTGCCACGTACAAAATGGGGAATTTAAAGTTTTCTTTTATGATAGAGAAAACAAAAGTTATATTTGAGTGAAAGTTTTATTTAATAAACACGTACGAGCTAAAATTATCTATTTAAATTAGAAGTTGCATGAAATGAGCAAGCAATAGGAACATTAATTTATTTGTTCTATTGAACACGATCTTTTTTCTGAATAAAAACTTTTTAAAGAACAAAGCAACTCAACGAATAAAATTAAAAAAAAATTCTATTACTCACTAGTGAGTTATAGTAATGAAAAAGTCACAGTTTGATTATAGGTGTCATTATGTGCCTAATTGCGGTGACCATAGAGCCACTTTATGAGCAAGTGTGTTGAAAAATTACTTTATTTTTACCAGTGTAACTAAATAAGATTTTAATGGTGACGAAAAACATAATGAATCAAAATGATGCAAAGCAATGTTTCTTTATTTAATCTGTCTCAGCCAAGAAGAATTGATAGGATTTTAAGAAGAATTTCATGAGTTTTTTAAAAGCTTACCATACAAAGGCGGAGCAATGAGGTTAATCTTAATCGGCAAATCAATTGTAGACAGAGCGAGGCCTGACTTAAGAGCAGTCCGGACAGCATCAATTCCTTCATATCCGTAACAAGCGCATTCAATGTCAGCGCGGATCTTAACCGCTTGAGATGTGAGCTTTCTCTTAATGTTTGAGAGGAGCACCTCTTTTGTGTTCTCGTCGAGGCCACATTCATTTAGTACTGATGGGTCTCTGGAAATTAAAAAGGTTGTTACTTGGTATATTATTTTGGAACATGCATCTTCTATATATAAAAATGAATCCCTATATCCCTTGGTCACGCCATCACGCGTGAACGGCTGGACCGATTTCACTAATATTTTTTTTGTTGTGTTTGTTATTGTCAGAAGGTTCTTATGACAGAAAAATCTATATATTAAACATGGAGGGCGTGAAATTAGGGTTGAAAGTTTGTATGGGGAGTTGGTAGTTCAGTTAAAGGCAATAGATGGCGTTGCTAATAAGTATGTTATTTTGCTGACGAAGTCGCGGGTACCAGCTAGTTATATATAAATTAGCAAAGAGTAACTATTTTCACTGCACTGATGAGAAAGAATTAGTAACAGCTAAAGATTTATTTATTCGGGATCTAAGCGGTATATCAGTACATACATTTAATAAATAACGCAGGACTTTTCACACAGCATCATCTAGCCCCAAAGTAAGCAGAGCTTGTGTTATGGGATGACTGATATACTACTTATATACTTTTTGTTTGTAAATACATACATATTATACATAGAAACACCCAGACCCGAGACAAATATTTGTAGATCATACAAACATTGGTCCCGCCGCAGGGACCAATGTTTTTGTTGCTAGGAACGTATCCCCTATAATCCCATACAAATTACCATTCCATATTCACCGCATATTTACGACCTAAAACCCGCAAATTAAGAGCATTAACTGTACTATAAAGTAACTCACACAGCTGCCTGCTTGAAGAAATCATATGCCGATGCCTTCTTCTTGTACTTCTCCTCAAACAGCCAAGCTGTCCTCGTGTAAAGTTCTTCCAGCTGCTCCGAGCTCTCATAATGCAGGAGTTCTGCTACATGCCGCAGAATTGAGTTCACAGCTTTAGCCTTGGCATACCGCTCTGTGCACTTATCTATGTCCTCTGCAGAGACTCGACGCTTTGACAAATCTATGTAACCTGGAAAGATTTTAATAGTAGTAGTAGGATACTGCTTCTTCACTGTTTTGTTGCTTAAAGTACCTAAGTGTGAACAAGCGCTCGTGGTCATGCTTGCTTGGTTGTTCTTGAAAATGGTCTGTAAGTGGATGGGTGACCGCCAGTGGCATTTTCATCTGAGCGCTTCCGTGCTTTGGAGGGCACGTTAAATTGTCAGTCCCGGCTATTTAAGTCGTTAAGCCATGACGGAGGCCTTAAGGCGGCCTAAAAATTCCGTCACCAGAGGTGGCTACTGGCTCATACGAACTTACTGTACTTTTTAGTGTGAACAGTGGCGGAGCTACCGGAGGGCTAGGTGGTTCTGTGCACCAGGGCCCCCTAGCTCAAGGGGCCCTCGGTCTCTGTTAGTAAACTTTAGGTATGTTTCACATGTAGGTTTTTTGTCACATACCTGAATTTGAAAAAACTTACAATTTGATTTGACATGTTACTTTGGGAGAAGTTTGCTTCAATTTTGTTCGCGAGGTCTACTGTTCTCACAGAACCACTGGTTATATTTTGACTTGATAAAACCTAAACCAATCAGTTAGGGCACCAGTTATTTTTTGCACCAGGGCCTTGACTATATAGCGGATGTATTGGATCTGCCTACCTAGACTTCTTCTAGCACCGGTAAATAAGAAACTTGGTAGACTTTCACACTATATTGAAACTCGATACAGATAGGTATAAAATATTCGCGACTTCTAAACTAACTTATGCACATAGCTACAACACGTACACGCGACGCGAATCGGCCGAGAGGTGGCGTGAGCTCGCCTTCAGAAATCTGTGATGACTACTTTCTTGATCGTGCCGCGTCCCTTTATAAGAATTGAGAGAGCTCTAAATGACATGCGCAAAATAGCAATGTTCCTTTTACAAATATTTTACTAATATATTGCCTGCCAGTTGTATACACAAATAGTTTATAGTCTGCTACCCAAATAGATTTTATATAATACAAATGAGTTTGTTTACACGACAACTCATACTCCTACAACTACCTAGCTACGCCACTGAGTGTGAACATTTTTATAAGCCTCACCTTTTTCTTTATCCACTCTGATGACGACGACCGGCTCAGTTTTGCCCACCCTGATCAATTTGTTGATGGATCGAATACGTCTTCTGGACAACTCAGAGAGCAATATCATGCCTTCTATGTTGTTGTACTCGAGTAAGTGGACGTACGCGCCCATCTCTGCTATTGACCTCACGTTTACCATCACCACATCTTCAACCTCAGGATATTTCTCCTGGTAAAATCGACACGACAACGGCATCTGAAAATATACACCAGATCATAACCTATAGGTTCAAGAATCTGTGATAAACACTTCTGAAAATGGTTCGAGATGAGGGTTTTAGGCACCTTAGTCCTGTGTTTATCCTGTTTGGCTTTTATTAGTTAGCAACTATTGAAAAAATGATGAAATATTGCACTTGTTCACGTTGACGACCGAACGAAACGAAAGACAACTTGCTTGTTTGACGATACGTTCCAAGTAACGCACACATTTTTGTTTGGATTTAAATTTGTATTTATTTCACATTTGTTAGCTTTACTAAAAATAGAAAAGTTCAAAAAATTATGGCAAAATATTAAATTGGCGGAGAGATATAAAATAAAAAACTTTGAACTAGTCTCCAATTTAATGAACCAAAGGTATTGAACTGATTGAACAATATAAACTACGTGAATTGAAATGCTTTGTGTAGTTGACGTTGACTTGCTTCATGTTTTGACTTTGGCAGCTAAGCTTAAAATGACATTGACGTATTTTTGTAGTATCGAAAAGACTGGTGTCCAGCCATAAAATAGCGCTAATATTCAAAAGCTAAGCTTAAAAATAATGACCCATAGAATTCCATTCTTTAATTCATAAGACCTACTTACAGCTCTCTCAGTCGCACTAGTCGCTCAGAGTAGTTAGACCTACGTTATTATGGTATGGTACCTACCTTCTCCCCTCTGCTTCTTTTTTCATACATCGCGTAACAGCCTATTAAAATCCATTAGGCGTTACCAAAGCTATTGCATATCATACCTACAATATGCGGAACAGATTACGTAGTCTTCTGAGAAGTTGTCCTATATTCACTGCATTACGCGTCTTCAATGAAATATGATCAAGCTATTGAATACAATGAAACACGGCTCAATATAAATTTAGGTACCTACCTACTTAGATAGGTACGTTCTTAGAGATGTATGTACCTACTTAGTACATACCTACTAATGAAATTATTGTAGGCATATTGCATGAGGTAGGCTAACATTATAGTTACGTAGGTAGGTACCTACCAATAAATAGTAAGTACTCTTAGTACCTAACTCTCTAAAATTAAATGCTTCTGCTTCTGCCGAATGGGTAGGTACTTACCTACAGAATTAATGAGTTCGAATTCCTTCAGTCATGATGCCATTAAGATAGGCTTGACAAAGTTTATAGATCAAAAGCGGTCTCTTTAGTCAATTAAAATTACTAATTGAGTACCTACCTAGGTACCTAGCGTTTCCAAGTCGGGTTTGTTTGAGTAGGTACCTACTTAAGTACCTACCTACATAGGTAGGTACCTACTTACAAAAGAAAGGAAACTAGAACGTGAAATAACACCACATAATAACTATCAAATAATGAAAACAAATGGCCAAAATCGATTGATTTTATTGGTAGCAATATCTGCCGGTCACGCAAAGACAGACAGACATCTCTGCAATTGTACAGAATTAAAAACGTCACGACACAAATTAATTGAAATATTCGTCTCATACAAATCTCGGGTTGATTAGCTTGCGGTAGTGGTTGTCTAGCACTCCTCCTTGTGCCACGTGCGAAATTAAAAAAGTTGAAATTGGAGGGAAAATTGAATTGAATGAAGGGAAAATGTTTTGACTTTGGTGTTTTTTTTTTAGTGAATCAAAATGAATTTGGTAATTCAGTAAGTTCTAATTTCCTACATAGGTACGGAAAAGTTAAATTTTTATTACATACATACAGGGTGTAAAAAGACTGCTACCGAAAACTGAGGGGTTTCAATCAGACCATGATTCTGAACATATTTAACGAAAAAAAACGCAAAACATTTTTGACTTAGCTACGTTATCTTATTTTATTTTCCATTATCTTATTTTTTTTTAGACCAGACCTACCTAATTAATTCATTTGTAAAAGAAAAAAACAATTAAATAAAACTCAAAATCCAGCAATCTACGGATAAAAACGCGCCCAGTAGGTACATACGCTCGTCCAGCTGTGCGAGGTTGGTTTTCTCTGGTTATAAGTAATGATTTTTTTTGGAAAATCCTTTTGGATTTGGTTGTTTTGGGATGATGTACCTACCCCTTTCGGCTTCGGTAGACGTCTTTTTACACCCTGTATATTACACAACCCCATTCGACCAACACGTCGTAGTAGTAAAAGTTACTAATAATAAAATTTAATAAACTTGTCGTACAAACTGAATTGTTTTGTAATTTAAGTACTTACCTACTTTTCTCACGTTGTTACGCGTCTCTTCCCCTAGGGTACCTAAGTACATCCCTTCGAACCGGACCCATTCAAACCTGACATTCTTCTCGTCACATGACACTCTTCATGTGACGTGAACCTTCTTGGCAAAGGTTATGGAGGTCAAGATTTCAAAAGCCAATCTTAAGATTCTTATTTCAAGGTTTCAAGGAACCAAAACCAAGGTTCGCGTCATATTGGCCTAACAAACTGATTGACTAATGAAGGTCGCTAAGAAGTGGGTCACACATCGTTTGGTAGATCAATTATTTGTTGACCCATCCAATGTATCGGGATTTAATGTCTGATGTTTCAATTTTGCTGAACTAGGTATATGAACCGTGCAAAGCATTTTGCAGAAACAAAGGAAACTAAACATCTTTTAGAGGAGTTTGTGCTATGTCTACCGGTGCATTGGTAGTACCGGTTTCGTCTGAGCATCATTTGATTGACCTTATTAATACTCAAAACATAGAATAAGTATAAAATATATAAAAATATAGATTAACCTTTGTCCCACAACTGAAAAAAGGCCTCCTCCATCACCGCAGTAGGAGAGGACGAGTATAAAGATTACCACAAGGTAGAAAAAAATCCTTCTTTTTTTTCAGGTTGACATTGGTCACTTTAGCAACAATATCAAGACACCTATGTATTGCACAATCATTAGGTAAATCTACTTTTAAATCTCTCTTAAAACTTGGAATACTTAGTTCATAAAAGCATCTGCATTTTAAAACTAATGATCATGTTATCAAAGACTTTAGCCACCATAAACAACATTTCCCCAGACAACACAACAGAATCACCGTTCACATGGAACTCGCAATGCTCCCCCCTGAACCCTGGTGACGTGGACTTCCAGACCTTGGATCTGATCGCGGTGTACCGACTGGACCAGCCCAGGACTACCGGGGTTACAATGGTGCAAGGGTCGCGGGACTTACAGCGCGCTTACAGGATAGGGGGTGGGGCTAACCTCACTATGGGACTTCAGTGAGTCACCATACTGCGATTCATACTTCAGTAGAACGCATCCGCGAAGAAAACGTTCAAAGTCAAAGTTAAAAATCATTTATTCAGTAAGACCGCTGGGATCACTTTGAAACGTCTTAAAACTAGGTGATTCTTCTTCTCCTGTTCCTTCGCGACCAATACCGTGAAGAACCAGGGCAACAAACACTTTTTAGGTCCAAAAGTGATGTTTCCTGCGGATCTACGACGATGGAACGAAGTGTTGGTTGGCGGTCGGTTGAACAGCGGAACGGTTTCGTCGCGCGCGGATGCGTTCCGTTGAATTGAAATATGAATCGCTATGCAGATTGCCTAGCATGAATCATCGTTCATGGTAGGCAAAGAGAAAGAGTGATCACTCTTTCTCTACGATAGAATAAAGTAAATTGACATTGAGCCTCGACGATTTTAAGTTATAACGCCTTTGCCTAGAATACTAAGCTACTTTTGTTTAAGCTCATATCTCCCTACTTACCTACTCACCTTGGTTAAGCATTTTATCCCGGAAAAGTAAAAGTGATTCTAGAAGAACCGCGGGCACATTCTTCATACTTTTTCGATAATTTGCTTTTATTTTCGTTTTACCTGTAATGCTGTATGGATCTGAGTGCGGCTACGAAAGCGACGGATGAAAGAAGAGTGTATGCGACAGAGATGCGAATGTTGAGATGAATGTGCGGAGTGACGCGAATGGATAAGGTGAGGAATAAATATATTAGGAGAAGTCTGAAAGTAGTGCCGGTGACTGAAAAGTTGAAGAGCAATAGATTAGCGTGGTATGGGCATGTAATGCGGAGGGATGAAAGTCACGTAACTAAAAGGGTGATGGAAATGGATGTGGATGGATATGTGAGTAGAAGACCAAAGAAAAGATGGATGGATTGTGTGAAAGAAGATATGGGTAAGAAAGTGATAGGGGAGAGTGGAAGAAGAGAACATGTTGTGCCGACTCCCCATAAGCGGGATAAGGGCAGGCAAATGATGCTTTTATTTAAATTTTTGTGTTATAAATAAAACTTTAGCCAACTTATCTCCAGGCAGGTGTTCCCAAACGGTCTTCCACATAGTTTTAGCGTGGTAGGAACATTCAACTCCCGTGGGCAACGTCGTCCATGGAGTCTTATAAAGGCACAGTCGAAAGAGATGCTCTTTTCTCTCACTCTACTGCCTAAAGCGCATAAACTGGCTGTTTACTTCAAGAAGACTAGGATTATGTTTGATACTTTGGAGGTAAGCACTTACACTTCACCCCTTCCTCTTCTGCTTATCATGTCACCAATTCTTGCGTGGTGCAAGGATTATAAGTGCGCCTCTTAGAGGCTCCTTTCGTACACTTGACACATGTATGCGAACTTTTTAGGATCTACGACATGTCAGTTTCCTCACGATGTTTTCCTTCACCGTTTGAGAGTACTGGCATAGTGCACATACATTTTTCGGCAGAAAACTCATTGGTGCACGACAGGGTTCGAATCCACGACCTTAGGATCGGAAGGCGGAGCCACTACCACTAGACCACCCAGTGCTCTCAGCTTTATTCATTCAAGTTCTTTATAAAATTATGTTTTCAGTTATTCACACCCGGATGGCACAAGTTAAATGTAGGCGTAGACAACGAAACGATTCACGTCGCTGTCGATTGCATAGAGGTAAATATCAATCATCATTATCATCGAAGCGCTCGTGGACCGTGGTAGTCGTTCTTGATATATTAAATTTAGCAACGGTCCGTGTAAGTGGATGGGTGGTCACCCATTCACTTACACGGACCGTTGCTGAAGGAGGGCACTTTAAATTTTCGGTCTCGAGCCATGACGGAAGCCTTGAGGCGGTCTTCTAAAAACTCCATCACCAGAGTTGGCCACTGACTCAGACGAACTTAGATAGCCTTAATTTATATATACTAAGCACAACGGATCTTTAGCTCTCTGAAGTTAGGCGCAATTGACGATTGAGGTTTGGTAGAGCAAGCGAGATAGCACAATTTTAGACGTCATCAAAAATGGATTCTGCGCAGCTACTTCACAGAGCTAAAGAACGATTGTGCGTATTGTACTTTTAGGGCAAATATCTGTACTTAAACAAAGGTTTAGTTTGATTGTAATTTGCAATTACAGATAGAACCAGAAGATATTATCCAGACTAACATCTTACAACAAGATTCTAAATCCGTGACTATTGTGTCCAATAACGACGGGACTCCCGCTCCTGTAAGTATTAAAAAAAACCGTGGCACTCCCGGGAGTGCCGAGAGAAGTGAACACTTGAACAAAAAAATATGCAGTTTTATTCACCCGTTCAGTTATAAAATGAGCTTTTAGAAATGTAAAAATATTGCCGTAAAAGTTTACCGAGTACAGATAGATGGTAGGTTCGGTGATGTCGGTGAGCAGTCACGTGACCTTTTCGAGGCGAATCCAAGAATTTATTCTCATCTCATCAAAAATACCCAACGCGCCTAAAAAGTTTTTTTCACTTAAAAAAATCTAATCACTGAAAAAGCTCATTATTTAGCTAAATCTCAGATCGAATCTTTCAATACTTATCCTTCTTCGTACCGTGTCACCAGTTCTTTCGAACCAGTGTGGTGAGAGGATTATAAGTGCGCCTCAAAGAGGCTCCTTTAGTGCACTCGACACCATGTTTTCGTACTTATTAGGTTCTACGACATGCCGGTTTCCTCACGATGATTTCCTTCACCGTTACTGAATATCCATTGAAGACACCTAAAGGGTTAGTCATACATTCAAACACGTTCAAATACAGTCTTACCTGCCTCTACCTCATTATCATCATTGGCACCTCAATTTTTGGATTTCCTTTTCGGACGGTATCGAAGAAACAGGCTGGGGCTGGAAGAAAAATTTCATTCCAATTTACCGTCACGTCACGAAATCGTCAGTGTGAAGTGCGCAGCCGCGAACAGTCCATATTGTTACATTGTTAGTACGGAAGAGCGTTGGATTTGAATATTAATTTGAAATTCCCAGTATAGAAAAGTAGATACCTACTCTTTGCTTCGTTCTCACACAGCATCATCTAGCCCCAAAGCGAGCAGAGCTGTGTTATGGGTACTAGATGTACTTTTTTTTGTAAATACATACATAGAAAACACACAGACATTATTGGTTTATTTTAAATTAGATTTAAGAAAATGTTAATTGACAAATTTTAATGTATAAAATTTTAATGATATTAATGAATTTTTAGATGACAAATTTTAATTTTGACGCGCCTCTGTTAAATTAATTTGCACACCGATATGTTTCGGTAAAGCATGTGGTTACATTAAAACTTTTGGTCTTCCATGCAAATGTAGCCTACACAATGTTTTGAGCAAATAAATAATCTTTATCTTTATCTATGATCTTTATCTACCATCCACATCATGTGGATGGTTGGCCGTCCACAACTGTGCGGTTTTCACGCCAATTCCTGCCTCGCACAACAGACTTATGGAATCAGCTGTCGCCAGCGGTATTTCCAGACCGATACGACTTAGGCACCTTCAAGAAAAGAGCCTATTCCTACCTCAAAGGCTGGCAACGCATCTGCAGTGCTTCTTGATGCTGCAGTTGTCTGTGGGCGGTGGTAATCACTTACCATCAGGTGTGCCACTGGCTCGTTTGCCCCCTCTTCCATAAAAAAAAATCTTTAGATCCGAGATAAATATTTGTAGATCGAACCCACAACCTTTTGCGTCGCAGGCGGGCATTCGCCCACTGCGCTACAGAGGTCGTCACGTCAGAGGTCGTTAATTAAAGCCCATTGCTGGACATAAGTCTGATGACTCAACCTCCTGATAACAAAATTCTAAGAACTATGTATGTTATTTCGTTTGACAAAGCAAGTGTATGAGTCGAGTGTGTATGGGACAGCTGGAAGGAGAAGGCCTAGGCGAACCTTCTTGGATCAAATTGGCGACATTTTGGAAAAGCGGCGAGCATGTATGAAGAATGTAATGAGAGTGAATGAGGCAAAAGTTGTGTGTCAGGATCGTAGCAAGTGGAGATCCGTGTTCTCTGCCTACCCCATAGGGAAAGAGGCGTGATTTAATGTATGTATGTATTTCTATATGTTATTTTATAATTTCAGATAGATCTTCAATGGTTATCACTCAGTTGCAATATTTATAACATCACAAACGAGAGCTGTGACGAAATTGTAAGCAAATATTACATACTAGCTACTGCGCGCAGTTTCGCCTGCGTGGTACCAACATTTTGAATATATGCTATTCCAGGTCACTATCTACGCCTATTCCAAGTTTCATCTAAATCGGTTCACTGGTTTAGGCGTGATTGAAACACAAACATAGATACAAACATCTAAACAAACTTTCAGCTTTATTATATTAGTGTGGGTTGGGAGTGTAGATTTGTCTATGTGCGTAAGCGATACTGAGCGCTCATTCGTCCATAGAACGTTATCGCTTACGCACACAGAAACAACATGCATGTGCATATACACACACTGTTTTTTTTTTTTTTCAGGATGAGGTTGACTTCCTCACTGCCACTACTCTACCGGTAAGTTTTTAAGCCCTTTTGATCTGGATCAGTTAAGCTATCTATAGATCGTTTATAGATCGTATTAGAGATCCTTTGGTAGCTTACTGACTTTTAAAGGTCTTAAAATATATTAATTTAAATAATAATAATAATGCTGGACATTTTCACACAGCATCATCTAGCCCCAAACTAAGCAAAGCTTGTACTATGGGAACCAGATAACTGATATACTACTTATATACTTTTTGTTTGTAAATACATACATTATACATAGAAACACCCAGATCCGAGATAAATATTTGCAGATCATACAAACATTTATCCCGCGGCGGGGATCGAACCCGCAACCTTTTGCGTCCTAAGCGAGCTTTCACCCACTGCGCCACAAATGTCGTCATAAGACTATTAAAAAACCTCTTTATTTAAAGTACATAAGTAGTATATCAGTCATCTAGTACCCATAACACAAGCTCTGCATACTTTGGGGCTAGATGATGCTGTGTGAAAAGTCCAGCATTATTTATTTATTTATTACAGTTTGCAGTAGATGCTTCAATGAATACAAATCCATTATTAGGAATTTGCAATACAACATGCCCACCTGTAAGTATTATTATTATATAAATCTGTTATCCACACTATAGTATTTTTCAATTCGAAGGTTGGGTTCGAATCCCGGCCGTGCATCAATGGATTTTGCGTTAAGTAAAATGTATATGCGCTTTAACACGTGCTCTAAACGGTGAAGGAAAACATCGTGAGGAAACCAGTTAGTGTTCTTATATGCGGCGATGGGCTTGCAACCTGTCACGTATGGAATACTAACTTCTGCAAGATGTGGGCATGTATCAAATATGTGATTGGACATGCCTCAGACTACCCCCTTAGACATCTTCAAAGGTTCTGGAATAAGTAATATAAATAGATCTGAGAGAATGTCTACCGCACCTTGGGGATACAGTCGTGAACCTGTTGAACCAAAATCTCTCAAAAAGTTAGTGAAGGTCTCCTAAGAGCGTTTTCTTGTAGCTCGATTAAGGTACCTGCCCTTCGTGGCCCATCTCAAAAATCCACCCTGTAAACTAGGTATAAGCTTAGAATAAGTGCACAAAGTCTTGGTTTATACCTAGAATAACTTTATACTAGGTTTATGTGTAAAGCCGTTTATGTTTTAAGGGAACTTTATCGAGTAATCTCGTCTAAGAATCATGAAAAAAATTGGTAGTTTTTCGTAGAAGTGTCTACGCCGTAGACCTTTCTACGAAAATCCGTTAGTGAATTAGAAAAGTATTTAGAAATGAAAAGTCTTATCAAAATTTTCGATTACGACGGGATTCGAACCCGCAACGATCAGACGATCCTCCTAAAGCTGGAGTGCCTTACCATTCGGCCACAGAATCCATGTCGTCATAATCGAAATCAATGATAAGCTCATATTTTATCGGTTATAGCACCGGTGAAATACCTAAGTGTGGTTTAACACTATACAAAATATAAATTATAGAAAAGTATTTCCAAGAAAATCATGGGTAATTTTTAGGGTTCCGTACCCGAAGAGTAAAACGGGAATCCTATTACTGAGACTTCGCTGTCTGCTTGTCCGTCTGTCACCAGGCTGTATCAAATGCACCGTGATAGTTTGTACAGTCGCGGAATGAAAAGGTTGACCACCTTAGGGTCTGTTATAGCTTGCTCAGTAGGTATTAGTTTGATAACTATTTGATAACTATCTGCTTTATCGACCGAGTATGACACATTCTGTCATAATGAAAATGAAGTGAATTTAAACTTTGTTGTCAAACAGTTAAAAATAATTTTTAGTACAGCACTCTCGTCTAATACGCAGTTTACAAAGGTAACATGTGCTTGCAATGCGTAAACGTTTTTTTTTGAAAACTGGTCAACCTTTTCATTCCGCGACTGTACTAACAAGGTCACGTGTCAAATCAGCCTTCAAATGCACATCTTGCCCATTTCAATTTCGCAAGAATCCGAGTAGCACATGTTTCGTGCTCCTCCGGCCCATTAGCCCGGCTATAGACAGTTGAAATTTTCACAGATTATGTATTTCTGTTGCCGCTATAACAACAAATACTAAAAAACATAATAAAATAAATATTTAATAGGGCTTAATAGGGCTCTCTCTCTCTCTCTCTCTCTCTCTCTCTCTCTCTCTCTCTCTCTTTTATAGCCTAACTAGCATTTTTTTTAAATCATTACGTTTCCGCTTCGAATATGGAGAAACATTAATCTTAGTTAAATTACACCGTGTGGCAGCCTAGCTCATTCCCTCCATGAGAAGTGAACCCACACCTCTCTTTCGCCTGCTACAGAGATCGTCACTTATTTTTTTATATATTTTCAGGGTCCTCAAGGTCCCATTGGGCAGAAAGGGGAAATTGGGACAAGAGGGTTCACGGGGTTACCGGTAAGTAAAAATATTAGGTATGTTCATTAAAAAACTTGACCACTAGGTACATCATCTGTATTCTGTACAAATTGAGTCTTTTCTGAAGTACAATACGCACAATCGTTCTTTAGCTCTCTGAAGTAGCTGCGCAGAACCTATTTTTGATGACGCCTAAAATCGTGCTATCTCGCTTACTCTACCAAACCTGCGCAATCGTCTATTGCACCTAACTTCAGGGAGCTAAAGATCCGTTGTGCTTAGTACTCGTATACATTGTATTCTTTGCTACAACTACAAATTGTTAGTCTATTCGGAAGTACGAAATGTTTTAATTGTTATTCGGGCCAAACACAAATTAAATATCATAAGAAGGTTCTTGAGTTATAAACAGTGTAAATACCATTTTTGTTTGTAAATACATACATATTAGACATAGAAACATCCAGAACCGAGACAATTTAAATATCTGTAGGTCATACAAACATTTGTCCCGCGGCGGGGATCGAACTCGCAACCTTCTGCGTCGCAGGCGGACCCTCGCCCACTGCGCCACAGAGGTCGTCATCATTATTATAAGTATTTCTTAAGTGAACTATATTTTTTATTATGAGAATAAACTCTTTAAATCGAAACCGATCTTATTCAGGGTTACAGAGGTGAAGTCGGACCAGTTGGTCCAATGGGACCTCAAGGAGACAGGGGAGAACCGGGAACACCGGGCTTAGCATTCAATGTAAGTAACTCAATTATTAATTTTATTTGTGTACAGAAATACTTCAAGACCAGCGCTCAATTGAGCTGCTGAATCAGGCCTTTACATCTATATTAGATGATTTATACAGCGTCAGGAGGCAACCTATGCCTACACTTAACGGGACGCTGTAGTGCCTGGGACATTGTTTGAGATGGAATAGGCTTGCCCAGCACCTGAACCATCCTCTCAGCTTAATCAGAATTAAGAGCTGTTGAAGGATAGCCTTATTTCTGTCACTTAGGTTACTTTTATTGCTGGCTAATGCGCGCGGCTCCGCCCGCGTAGTACCAACATTTTGAATAGCCGATATGCTATTCCAGGTAACTATCTACGCATATTCCAAGTTTCAACAAAATTGGTTCACTGGTTTAGGCATGATTGAAACACAAACATCTAAACATACTCACAAACTTTCAGCTTTATTATATTAGTGGGATTAGTGTCTTTATTTTTTTTTTTTATGGCAGCGAAAATAAAAATGTATTCTATTTTAAAATGTAAGTCGTTTTAAAAAGAAGTCAGTTACTTACTTCTTCTTATCGTGTCACTCTTCTTTCGAACCAGTGTGGTGAAAGGATTTTAAGTGCGCCTCAAAGAGGCTCTTTTTATGCACACTTACATACTTATGTATTCATTAGTTAAATTAAGTTTACTTCTGAGAATTGTTTTAATTTTAGGGTTCTTCAATTCAAGGACCACGCGGGGAAACAGGTAGACCGGGTCCTAAGGGTGACAGAGGGGAAGTTGGGGAGAAAGGTTAGTTCATTATAAAATAATAGCCTTTGCGAAATGTGGGCATGTGCCAATTATGTATTTTTATAAAGTTGCATTCAATACACAGGTGATAAAGGGGAACCGGGGCCAATTGGACCACCGGGCTTGTATGGACGGGATGGGAAAAATGTAAGTTTTTATAATAAACCAGGTATTACGATGAAAAGCTTTACCTATTACCCACATTAGCAATATCAATCAACATTATTTTCATCTTACATCTTGTTAAGTAATAATATTGCAGTTTTACCTACTTATTGCAATATTATAGCAGCGTCATATTTATTTTATCTTTGTATCGCAGGGTGTACCGGGTCCGTTTGGGCCCGTTGGTCCTAAAGGGGAGATAGGGCCAATAGGACCACCGGGTCCAGCTGCTAATGTTAATGCATCGCTTACAAGAGGTAATTTCAGTTATAAGTCCAATCGTAGATTGAAGGCTACTTAGGCCACATCTATACTAGATGATTTATAGAGCGTCAGGAGGCAACCTATGCCTACACTCAACGGGACGCTGTAGTGCCTGGGACATTGTTTGAGATAAAATAGGCTTGCTCTCGGCTTAATCGCCTAATTCACATAAAAGACAACAAAACTATGTACAGGCATATTTAATTTAAATAATTGGTGTCATGTTGAAAATACTCTGATTAACTTCCTCAATAGTGGTAACAGCTTTGAAGCTGTGTTGGTCGAATGGGGTTGTGCCTCGACTTTCAATCTGAAGGTCGTGGGTTCGAATCCCGGCCGTGCATCAATGGATTTTTCGTTTCGTAAAATTTATATGCGCTATAACACGAGCTTGTAACGGTGAAGGAAAACATCGTGAGGAAACCCGCAGCTTAGTCAGCTCCACACGTATTGACGTTGTCTTTCCTGCGGGCGGCTGATTAAGCTGAGAGGATGGTTTAGGTGCTGGGCAAGCCTATTCCATCTCAAACAATGTCCCAGGCACTACAGGGTCTCGTTAAAGTGTAGGCATGGATTGCCTCCTGACGCTGTATAAATCATCTAATATAGATGTAAAGGCCAAAGTAGTAGTGGTAACACCTTTTTTTTCGTTGGCCGGCATTTTGACTTTTGGGCCCAAAACGAATCATCATCATCATCATCATGTATTTTGTGAACAAGCTGTAAAAAAAACCCTTGTAAAAAACTTATTCCAGTTTACTATCTCAGTCGTAATCTCAAGTTGAGATCATGATAATAAAGGATCAGATAAAACAATCCATATCTTTTTGTATGAAATATTTCAGGAATGAAAGGAGAAAAAGGTTCAATGGGGATACCAGGTCGAGACGGGAACCCTGGTGAACGAGGGCTACCAGGAGTAGATGGGACTCCGGTAATTATTTAAATACCGTTTCTTATTACAACAGTAATTCAAGTATAATTATAAGGTGTTTAAAAGCACTGGAGTGTGTGGCAAATCAATAATTACATAAAATTGTTTTTGCCGCCGTGTCATTAGCTCTTCTGTGTCAAAATGATGTGTCGCATGTTAGCAAAAGACGAGAAAATACCCACAGATAATGTAGATTAAGCAGTATCTTGTCATTGGTGACCTGTAATACAGGTTCTTACGAACCTACATCAGGCTCCGGTCTCTCGCAATTGTAGGTTTAACTATAATTTAACTCATAGTTTTTAAGATCTATGTAAGTATGTACAGTAGTGGTATGAAAAGGTTCGCCAGTTTTCAAATTGATTCATTTAACGTTCCGCAAGCACATATTACCTTTTCAAACTAAGTCACAGAACAGACTGGTTCACAGAAAATTATGTTTAACTGTTTGACAATAAAGTTTAAAATTACAGATTATACTTGTTTGATTTTCTGTCTTGACCAAGAAGATTATATAATGTAAAAACTTTTTATTGGTTTCAACATCTCGTTGTCTGTCATTGTTGACATTGCAATTTTATTTTTTCACGTTTCTATATTTTACATAAAATGCCGAGACCTTTAAGTGTTGTAGAAAGAGCAGCAATTATTGCTGAACATGAAGCTGGCTACAATATCAGTGAGATATCGCGTCGTCTTAATGTAACCAGGGATAGTGTAAGATTTTGGATCCGGAGATATGGTGAAGAAGGTGAACTCATAGATCATCGTCACAACAATTCTGGTCGCCGTCCTATCCTTAGTGCTGCACAAAATGCCGACATGAGACGGCAATATGAAGAAAATGGCTTTGTGTCAACCAATCATTTCGCTCAACTGTATGAAGTTTGTCCTAGAGTAATAAGAAATGCATTACACTCAATGGGATTACATTATAGACGACACTCAAAAAAAGTTGCTCTGACACCAACCCATAAGGAAGCACGCTTGAGATTTGCAGAGACCTATTTGAACTTTGATTGGAGTACCACTATATTTACCGACGAAAAATCCTTTATGTCAAGCCAACATGGGAGGCTTCATTTGTGGAGGTATAACGGCACGAGATATACAGAAGACCATGTAGTGCCCAATTTTAGTTCTGGACGTATCTCTGCCAATATTTGGGGGTGGATGTCAGCGGATGGAGTGGGCGAGCTCGTTCTTCTTCCTTCAAGGGCAAATGCAACTCACTATCTATCGGTTCTGGAAGACAGTATGCTACCAAGTGTCCGTACCGTATATACAGCTGCTGACTTACCTCAGGTCAGCTACGTTCAAGACAATGCTCGCACGCACACTGCTCGTATTGTGAATGAATGGTTCAATCGGCACAGTGATATAGCGGTGATTCCGTGGCCAGCAAGATCTGCAGATTTAAACCCGATCGAGAACCTATGGGGTTTAATGGTGCAGCGATGGGATAATAGAAACGAAAGAACCAAGAAGGCTATAGAAGACCACTGCCATATCATTTGGGAAGATACACGAGGGACGGACCTATGCTCTCGCCTTGTTGGTTCTATGAGAAACAGGTTACAATGTGTGATTGATGCTAATGGTGGTTATATACGTTATTAAATAAAATAAAGTTATTATATTACTTATTCGTACTATTCTTTCATATTCGGTCCTATCAACAAAGCGGTTTACCCCGACAGTAATATCTCTGTCAATAAATCTTGGCAGTCCAGGAAAATAGAGTATAATTAAAGATTACAGTAATCTAAATAACGTTTAAATACAAATAACCTATATCAAAATCTTGTTGTTATGGGTAATTGTTATTTTTGTAAAATTGACAGGATGGAGTAAAACAGTAAACAAATTATGCAAAACCTTTTTGATATGTCATTGCCTATAATCGATAGTAAACGCTAAACATAACAAAACGTAATATTTATTAATTAAAATGTTGGCAGTACTGGTTCTTGCACTCGTGCAAGCAAAAGTCGACTTTAAGATGACGAACCTTTTCATACCGCGACTGTACCTTTGTGAGAGAAAATAAACGAATTATTTATTATTGACAAAACGAGATGAGATAACGGGCTGGCATGTTAGCGCATGACGTTATGCACAGTTATCTCGATTTTTAACGAGAAAACGAGACGAGCTGTCACGTTGCGCATAGTAGGCCCACTGATCATGTGATGAAAGGGTTTAAAGTATTTCCCAAAGCTCCTTTCATATTCAATTAAAAGAATTGATAAGTTTAATAAACAGTATTAACTGTGAATGAAATAAGGTAAAAGAAGTTATTTTTTTATATTTTTAGGGTCAACCCGGCCCACAAGGCCTCATGGGCTTACCAGGTACAGCGGGGTTAAGTGGTCTCCCTGGATCTCGGGGTCCCCCAGGGGAGAGGGGGCTAGAAGGACCCCCGGGCATAGAAGGACCAGCTGGGAAACCGGGAGCCCCGGGGCTACCTGGGACAGTGGCTCAACGAGATAGTGTTCAAGGACCCCCTGGACCACAAGGGGAGAGAGGGCTTGTAAGTAACTGCGTATTAATAAAAATAAATTAATATGTCATGAATCAATCAATACAAATAATTAGAATTGAAGTGTCGTCGTTACGTATTATTGAAACGGGATTTATGGCCTACCTCATTTTGCTTAATTTTCCGACGTAATTATTTATTTATTCAGCAAAAATTATAACACCATTACAGACTAGCCTAAGCGATGTTATAACACAATTAAACAAATTATATTATACCTACATAATAAGATAAACAAAACAAGATACTAAATATTACTAAAATTAAACATTATCGATACAAAACCAATCAGTTACATGAACTCAAAATTCTCCAGAAACACTTGCGCCATATCCATGAGTTTCGGCAGCTTGTGAGAAAAAACATCAATATTGTTCTTAGAAAGAAAATTAAACAAATGAACGGCTCGTGACATTGGGGAAAACTTAAGTTAGTACGGAACCGAGGAAGACAGCATGTTGGGGCGACGGCGCCATTATTATGAATAGTGATCGCGAAAGTTGAAAAACTGAAGTGTCGTCGGTCTGTGATTTCAAAATAAACACAAACAGGTTTACGACTGTATCCCCAAGGTGCGGTAGACATTCTCTCAGATCTTTTATTTTACTTATTCCAGATCCCTTGAAGATGTCTATGATTCAAAATAACTGTGATATTTCCCGTGCATATAGTTTACACGACACCGACTAAAACTTGTATTTTTGTTCTTAAGGTAAGATAAGATAATCTATTTCATAAAATATTGTTAAATTACAATTGTTGTTTGTTATTGTATTATTAAATATTGTTAATTACTTGATTTTTGGCTGTCTGTATTTCTCTTTGTACAGGACACTAATCTCTGGAACGACTGTTCAAAGTGATCCCAGCGGTTCTACTGAATAAATGCTTTTTGACTTTTGACTTTGACTTTGACTGAATCGACTAACCTTTTTTTTTTTTTTTTTTTTTTTCTCGCTGGGAAAAATGCATTACGCATCCCCTCCGCCGGGGGGGCGAGAGGGGTATGTGGGACTCCCCGGGGACACTAATCTCTGGAACGACTGTTCAAAGTGATCCCAGCGGTTCTACTGAATAAATGCTTTTTGACTTTTGACTTTGACTTTGACTGAATCGACTAACCTAACCTAACCTATACTCGCACCTAACGCAGTCTTGTCAGTGCAAAGAGAGTCACCGCAATGAGCGGACGTGATGAGCGGAATCGTTTACTTACAACTTAAATTTTTACGTGTGATGAACTAAATAAAGTGTCAAGTAGAAATAACAATTTTTCTTGCACTCAAACTAGTGCGATTCTAACTGGGATCGTAAAGCATGGTAGCAGTATGTTATTGTTAACGCGTTTTAAAATATTTTATTTCAGAAAGGGGAGCCGGGCCAACCTGGTATGCCGGGTCGCGACGGTATAAACGGGGTCCCTGGGGCCCCTGGGCCAGCTGGACCCCCGGGTGTCCCAGCACCGTTTAGTCAAATTGTACAGGTAATTTATTATAATTACTTATTCAAAGGGTCAGTAAAAAGTATCCTTAAATTGCATTGGATGTTTGTTTGATATTAAGAAAACCCATTTTTGGATTAAGACTACTTTTGAAACAGTGAAGTTTTTCTGAGGGACCAATAACATATTTTACCAAGCATATTTTTCACATAATTTCAATTAAATAAAAATATTTTTTCAGTCACAATCAATAACGGAGGGTGAAGTTCGAAATATTTGTGAAGATCTAATCAGAGGTAATTATACCTTAATGTGTTAGTAGCTTGGATATGAGTTTAGGTTTATTTACGTAGAGAATGAAATCAATTACTTATGATATGAGATTTAAATTATTTGTTAGTAAACATCTTACCTAACTAATTTTCAGTGAGATTAAGAGAATTTAGTGAATCGTTGCCACAAGTACAGCCAACATCAATCGTGGGTAGAAGGGGACCACCCGGGAAACCGGGGCAGCCTGGACCCCAAGGTACGTATTTTGACCTCTTTTATGACCCTGGACCATTACATTTATAGCAACTCCATCATTGATATTTATAAGATATAATAATGTACGTGTATAGTAATTATAGCATTGCATGGTATAAATATCAATGATGTAATGTTACGTTTATAGTTACTGACGTTAAAAATAAATCTGTAATGCGACTGCCACTGCTTGACGTGGACTGAAGAAAATCCTCCTAATGGTGGTCGCAGACTTATCCGCGCCGAAGTGTCAATTCAATAGAAGAGATGCTGAGACGTCAGAAGCCAGCCGCATTTTCTGACGTCATCACCATTATTTGTATAGAAAAATTACTTCGGCCAGTACCTACGGCGTCCCCCCCGATGGATTCCAATCTTGACGCGATGGGGGGGGGCTTAGTAACCGTGGTTTGGAGGCCCACGGTGAAGCCAAAAGGAATCCCAGGCGGGGACGCCCTGGTGGCGTCTGGTGGGTAGGGTCGCGGGTGAAGAGGCGTGTCGGTGTTTCGTTGCCGCTCGCCCTATCTCCCGCGACCCAACGGTGGCGCACCGTAAGATGCGTCGGCGGCGGGGCCGCAGTGGAAGAGGAGTGTCGGTGTTACGTTGCCACTCTCCCTGTCCTCTGCGGCCGTTTTTGGAGGCTTCTCCACGCGCACCTCTTTAATTAGAGTGCGCAGTGGACGAAGGGAGCGGAGAGCTCGGGTGGTGAGTAGTGGACGCTAGGTGTGGGGGCACCTTCATCCGCCTTGCACTACTCACCACTATGCGGGGCCGCCTTAAGGGCGGGGATCGCCAGAGGGGGACTGGACGTAAAGGCTGTGCCGGTTTCCCAGACCCCCGCCATTTCAGGCGACGCTGGAATGACGCTGGGTCGTTTAGTGGGTATACCGGGAGTCCCCGGGGAGTCCCACATACCCCTCTCACCCCCCGGCGGAGGGGATGCGTAACGCATTTTTCCCAGCGAGAAAAAAAAAAAAAGAAAAGTACCTACGGCGTGACCAAATGTGCGATCAGGTTAATTGGGACACTGATTCGTTGCATGCTTTAGAAATATATTTTTTTTTAAATAATTGAAATCCTTAATTTTCTTAATTCTTAATTCTTTATTGTACAAATAGACACACACAGGATAATAACATAAAAAAGGACATGTAAAAATTTTCCAATTAAAATAAATAGAAAATTTAGAAATTAAGTCTCTATTTTCTAATTATTTTCATGTCCAGGTATTCCCGGAGATCCCGGGGACATAGGACCAAGAGGTGCCCCGGGTGAGGCAGGGGAGCCAGGCCAGGCAGGACCCCCGGGAGGGCGAGGGGAGAAGGGGGATAAAGGGGAGAGGGGGCCCCAAGGTATTGGTTTACCCGGGGCAGATGGACATAGAGGAGTACCAGGTATTTTTAATACTTACTATTTAATTGTTTTTTGTCATAGTCCGTTGTTTTTATATTAGTTTGCACGAGAGCACTGAAAGTCAAACGTACAGGCATGATAATAGTGCTATAAGGTGGTGAATAATTTAAGTTCCTTTTACTATTGCTATTTTTTCGCGGCTGTGATTCCAATTTTAAAGTAGATTAAAAGTGGGGGAGGTCGATGGTGGGTAAGAACTCGATTCAAAATCCTATAAGGCCAACACGGCCCTCTTAAACTAGAGTACCCACAAACGATCTTTAGCTCTCTGAAGTTAGGTGCACTGAACGATTGCACAGTTTGCGCGAGTAGGTAGAACGATGTAACAAACTAAGCGAATGAGCGAGGCAGCTATACAACGCTGTCTTCGTCTTTTAGGTGTCATCAAAAATGCGTTTAGCGCAGCTACTTCGGAGAGCTAAAGATTGGTTGTGCGTACTGTACGGTCAGCGACAGAAGATCATGAACATTTGATGTATTTGAATCTTCAATATCTTCGAAGTTCGTAGGGTTTTAGATAAAACTTCAGCTTACATTGGATGTTTTGCCTTGCACCATTTATGAAAAAAATAGGCAATTTTCCCACAATTAATAATGAAAATGAAGCTTTAAAATATCCAATTGTTCATGAACTTCTGTCGCTGACTGTACCTAAAGTGGAATTTATTTCTAGAAATACATATTACAGAGATATTTTACTTTTCCAGGTGTAGTAGGCCCTCCAGGTCCAGAAGGCCGGTCAGGCCCCCGAGGGGACCCCGGCAGAGAAGGTCCCATAGGCCCTCGTGGCGTCCAAGGTCCCCGAGGCACTTGTGACTGTCCTGTCGCCGCTTATTATTCGTATGGCCCAGGATATGTTAAGGGACCTTAGATGTTGATTGTAAATAAAATATACCTATAGATCTTTTTTTATGAAATTTTCTTTTAAAAGTAAAGACTAGGTACCTACGACTAGTTAGGACTAGGCAAGTATTTTAGTCGAGTAGCGAGTAATTTAGCCCATAAACGTGTCTCAACACCAACCATTTTGTCGAGTAGGTTACCTATTTGTGTTTCCGCATTTTGAGTTATATTTGGATTCAGTAAAAAGTAACTTTTTATACAATAGGTAGTTACTTTATTCAATAAAAACTCAAGTTTTGTTCAAAATTACAAAATTCAATAAACATTCATAAAACATCCATCCACTTTGATTTTCACATCTCAAAATCTAAAATAAACCACTGGCGAGGAAAACCGTTTATCATTACATAGGTAATTACGTGTTTATGTATTTAAAATTCCATTTATTTTTTTCCGATTACGATGAAAAATTGGATATAACTTTAGCTCGCTCCTACAACAGTCTACCTAGTAAACGTAAATTTTATTTTCTCGAAGCTCTCATAGTTGATTCAATCGTCCGAATCTGATAATTTGAAAGAAAGAAAGAAAGAAAATATTTTTTATTTTGCAACATATGAGTAAATAGGTAGGTATACAAAGTTGATATAATAAAAGAAAGAAAATAAATGTTGCAAAACAGGCCATAACTCAGCATATGCTGGGTTGTGAACAACCAGCAATATTTGGATGGTTAAATCAACTGACATTACTCTTCCAAATTCACTTTACGATAATAATGCAATATGTATGTACAATACGCACAATCGCTCTTTAGCTCTCTGAAGTAGCTGCGCAGAAGCCATTTTTGATGACGCCTAAAACCGTGCTATCTCGCTTACTCTACCAAACCTGCGCAATCGTCTATTGCACCTAACTTCAGGGAGCTAAAGATCCGATGATAAGAGAAGTGCTTACTGTACCTATCCTTCCTAAAACTCTCAAAATTCAATCAAGTTCTTGTTTTCCTCAAAAAAGGTTTGTTAGCATTATAACTAAACACAAAATCTTACTTAAACTTGCCATCAAAAGTTTCCTTCTATTTACAAAGTTTTAGTAAAAAAATAAACGGTTTTTCTCGCCGGTCCATCAGACCCAAAACTTGGAAAATTAATGTCTTTAAAAAAAAACCTGTCATTTTCAGATAGTCGTCGGTTCAATTTCTCTCACGGAGTCGATTTCAGTTTTGCAGAAGAAGCATTGCTTGCTGTTCAATAGATGTTGCATGATGCAAGCTCTGAAAAAAGATACTTACTTAATAAAATGCCACAAACAAAGGGAGGCCTACGCCCAGCGGTGGGCTAGATTGGGCTGTGGATGATGATGAATAAAAGCGAAGTGGGGTCTGGGCTATTGTTGAGATGATGTAGGCTTACCTAGTCTTATCCACAGCAAAGACATGATCAATACGTAGTCCCAGGTTTCCATAGAGGAAGTACGAGAACCAGCAACTTACAGTACGCACAACCAATCTTTATCTCTCTGAAGTAGCTGCGCAGAATATTTTGATGAAGTCAAAAAGACGAAGACAGCCTTGTACAGCTGCGTTGCTCACTCGCTTAGTTTGTTGCATCGTACTATCTCGTCTACTCGCGCAAACCTGCGCAATCGTTTAGTGCACCTAACCACAGAGAGATAAAGATCGGTTGTGCGTACTGTACAGTGGTGTCATCAAGGGTTACGGACAACACGTTTGGCGAGTTTTCTCTTTGAATTGTGTCCCAATCTTGATCGTTACTTACCTGAGCAAGGGTGGTGACCGATGGGCAGACTACATTGAATCTTGGCGATTTAATTTTGAGGGCCTCCGTCATGGCTTAACGACTTAAATAGCCGGGACCGACTATCCAACGTGACCCCTAAGCGCTCAGATGAAAAAGCCTCTTGTCATCCATCCACTTATGGACTGTTAAGAACGTTGCTTAACTTCGACGATCTATCAAGGACTAAGCAAGCACGATCACCAGCGCTTTTTGAGAGAGTGACCCAACTGGTATAGTTACCTACCTGCAAGAGTGGTGTCCGCAAGGATTGAAGGCAGTATCAGCTGGTCTTGCATAGCATATAGTGCACAGCAGGTCAGACTGGGCACCACTGGAGCCCGGTGACTTGGCACGAACTATCGCATCGCGCGCCACACGCAATCTATCCACCACCACTTCTAATGCTTTTAGCTCTTCGATTGTCACGTCTTCTGGGTCTGTAGAGTAAAAGTACCTAGGTACCATTGGAATCAACATAGCAGCCCATTTAACCTTGGCTAATTAAGTGGAATTACCTAAGTAGATTTCGGAAGATGAAGTGGATGATGGATGGTAGTAGTTTTGGATGGAAAAACTCATTGGTGAACGACCAGCATAGCAATTCATACTTCAGCAAAACGCATCCGTGACGAAACCGTTCCGCTGTTCAACCGGCTGCAGCCAATTGCAGGAAATGTCACTTTTGGACTAATTCCACGGAACAGCTTCTTCGCCGATGCGTTCCGCTGAAGTATGTATCGCTATGCAGACACGAATTCACTTAGGATAGGAAGATGTTTTCTGACCACCAGGGCTCTAGGTTTTAAATAAAAACTAACATTTATAGAAGGAGAAGTGTTTCCCCTTCGGCTTGCCCAGCATGAACTCAAGCCCGTCCACTCGGAACAGCGGCTCCGTCACCAGGGCCTTAGTCACTTTTTCTAGATGCTGCAATATGAATGTATGAGAAGAAGTGAAAAATATAAAGGATATCATGTCAATTCATTCATGATTATTATTATTGTGCCTTATTGAGGTAGTGAATTAGTTCAAACGTGCTTGAACAATTTTGATTATACTTACTTCAGGCGGTAGCTTCGGGTCCAGCATCCTGATGAGGCAGCCTGCGACCGGCGCAAGCGCAACGTAGTAGTGCACCCGGTCGGTATCGGGCAAACCCCTCGCCACTAGTCTGGAGAAACCAGCACCACCGCCACCACGGATACACACTCTAGACACTACCGCCATTAGGATCTGAAAGGGTTAATTTTGCCATACATAATACTACGGAAATCTTTTTTTGACGCGCACAAAACCCCACAAAGATCGTTTCAGCACACTCGTCCGAAAGATCTCCAACTTAAATAAAACAGACATGAGATACATGAGAACAACACGCGACTATGCAGGCAAGACTATGCGGGAAAACCCTTCTTACTCAAGCAAACGAAGTAACGGACACAGCTAATTCAAAATAAGGCTGCCTATCCGACGCGAAGTGCTCGAACAATCGGCTATTGCATAAAACCTCCATGAGCACTATGAACTGGTAGAATACCTGACAAGTCCTGCCCAGCAGCAGCTCGTGCTGATTGTCGCACGCCTCCGGCTTGGTGAGGAGTGTGGGCGCGAGGTACATGGTCATCTCCAGCGCCCGCGCCAGCCCGTGGTACAGGTCAAAGCAGGTCGCGCAGAGCTTGATCTGACGGGACTCTAGTTGTGCGTCCACGTGGACTCTGTCCATCTGTGGATGAGCATCTTTAGTTTGACTAGCGGTATTTCCCGGTGATAATTAGCGAAGGCCCGCCTGCGACGCAGGAGGTTGCGGGTTCGATCCCCATTGCGGGACAAATGTTTGTATGTATTTACAAACAAAAAGTATATAATTAGGTAGTAATATCAATCATGCAGTACCCATAACACAAGCTCTGCTTACTTTGGGGCTAGATGATGCTGTGTTAAAAAGTCCAGCATCATTTATTTATTTATTTTAGTTGGAAATGGTTTTTAATAAAATTAAAATATCTATTCAATGCTCCTACAACTAGTTTTTCTCAAATATCTTCCAACTCCTATAAATATCGACCTAATAGGCACTTCAGTTTCTACTGAAAGTTGATGTAAGGTTGCGCGATGAAGAGGTGCTGTTTTGATAGCTGGTTTTGGGTCGGCAACTACCCTCTGTCTACCTACGAACTTTTATTTCTAGGTACTCTAAGGCCACCATAGAATGCCTGAGTTCTTATTTACCGCCATGAATCTATAATGGTTATCGCTTTCTATCAGTAAAAATCCTCAACGTGTTATTGATGGACAGACCACAAACATTTTGTATTTACTCGTGTGTTTTATTTATCAATACTTCCTTCCACCGACAAATTGGCTTTGACCTAAAAACTCAACAAATACTTCGGTCCGGAACGTCAATTAACTAATTCAGCTAAAATTTCAATGTGGTTGTTTTAATATTCAAACGATTGTACTTAAGTATGATTGAATTTAATTGTAACACAAATAAAACCTAATAATCTTCTAAGTACTGTTTTTATTGGAATGAAAGTCCTTTTCGAACGGTATCGAGAATGGGGGGCCAGCAGAAAAAAAGCGTTCGATATTACTGTCATAGGTCAAAACGTCACAGTGCGAAATGCGCAGTCGCGAACCAGTCCATAGATTATTACATTGTTAATACGGAAGAGTGTTTCTAGGATTTTAATAAATAATTTATTTGACCCATGCCATTGTCAAAGTTGAAACTTTGTTCCAACCGAGTGTTCCACGAAGGTTCCACGACACTCGTACGTACCTACTTACTTTTTTTATTTTAATAGAGCCAAGGACAAATTACTTGATTAGATCTATGTTGCTTCTTCATGCTGAAACGGCTGAACAGATTTGGATGAAATTTGTTATGTAGATAGGTTATGAATTATGAAAGTATTAAGTATTCCCGAGTGACCACGATTAACATAGCAGATCGCAGCTAGTATCTACATTCCACATACAAGTCTTTACCTAGAACGAGGAACTCAATGCAAACTCATTTTGTCAGTAAACTTTTTACATGCGTATCAACTTTAAAGTTAGGTACAAACCTGCATAGGAAGCTAAAAACATTGTTACTATTTAAGACCTTGTTTAAATATTTTCATTCCATTTCATTTCAACTCTCTCAATCTTGTCAGGTGATTTTTGCAAGATTTCCTTACTTCTTGCATCATAGTGATGAACTCCGAGAAGGCCCAGTTGAGCTGGCTGAGCAGCGAGTTGAGGAACGCTGCAGATTCCTTCGGATGTTCCATCAGATAATCCCTGATTCTGCTCTGGATAACTTCGGAAGGGCATGGGCCTGGAAAACGTGATTAATGTTTGAAATCTACAAGACCTTTAGCTCAGAAGGTGGTTTAGGTGCTGGGTAAGCCCTATTCCATCTCAGACAATGTCCCAGGGTCTACAACGACCCGTGGTATAGACTCAACGGGACGATGTAGTCCCCGGGACATTGTTTGATTTTTGATGAATTTTATCTTTAGAAATAAGTAGGTAAATGCCCAATGCCAAACCGCCCAACGCAACTTTGAATTTGATGAAATAATGAATGTTTACCGAAACACTGACTCATCAGGCCCGCGTCGACCTTAGCTCCGAGGTTGTTAACCGTAGGCTCCCTGTCTCCATATCTGATAAACAAAGATAGACTGTAATTTGGAATCAGCTTCCTGCGTCTGTATTTCTACTGAGCTACGACCCTGTTGTTTTTAAGAAAAGAGTTAATAGGCACCTTCGGGTAGGCTCGCTCCATCGTAGGCCTCATTCTTGCCTGTGTAAGTCTCGAGGTCAAGAGCCGACCCATTCATCACAAAAAAAAAAAACATGCAAATATTGATTTGAAACACAATTACCTATTTTGAGTGTATGTGGCGGATTTTCTAAGTATTGCATTAATAGCCAATATTTTTGAGCCACCCAAAAGCATATTTATCTCCAGTATGAGAATATTCGGCGGCTCTAGAATTATTAGTTTAGTTACAACAACCGCATACCTATATAAAAAAAGAAAAAGTTGTTCATTTGACCGCAAGGAAGAGATCACTTCTTAGCGACAAGGCTGCCATAAACGTTGGCTATAGCTGAGTGAGTACGTAAAGTATTCGGTCGTTATTCTCCTAAATATTTCCATATAATGATCTAACTGTAAGTTTGTCCGTCTCCAAACTTCCTCACCAAAACAAGGAGTTCGTAAAAACTTTCCTCTGTTTACTCTTAAATATATTATTAAAAACTTTCTGTATTTTCACTTCAAGCAAATACCGTAATAAAATATCTTGTTTTTCATCGCCATTTCGGTATCAAGGTCAAAAAACAATATAATAAACCAGATCTTAGACAACAGGAGTGGCAGACGTAATGAGATGATTACTTCTAGCTAGAAGACACTTCTAGTCCTACGATCAAAGTTCACCAAATGGTTGATTCTTGGTTAATTTTACTAATAAATAAATAGATATTTATGAAAGTTAAATAATGCTGAATAAATAAATAATGCTGAACTTTTTCACACAGCATCATCTAGCCCCAAAGTAAGCAGAGCTTGTGTTATGGGTACTAGATGACTGATATACTACTTATATACACCAAATATCTGTAGATCATACAAACATTTGTCCCGCGGCGGGGATCGAACGCGCAACCTTCTGCGTCGCAGGCGGACCTTCGGCCACTGTGCTACAGAGGTCCATCCAAAATCGTTTAGCTGTTTCAGCGTGAAGGATTAGCCACTAATTCATACTAATCTCACTTATTAGCGTAAAAGAGGTTACGCTGAACTGTATTGAATGCAATTTTTAGCGTTTCCGAGAGACTGCAATACCACGGGCGCAGCAATTTTTTTTTAATAAAAAGGGAATTCTGCTAAGTACAATTTTTTCCTAATCAGAATTTTCGACCTCTTATTCTTCTGGTTATACCTATTCAATGGTTAAGTGGCCTTAGGAACTAATTTGCCCTAATTAATTCGTGGCCTAGCAAACTCCATTTGGTGAATAAATTATGGTGTTTTTGCTTTTCAATTAATTCTTGCTTGCGGCGCATATTTATCGCATGAAATATTTATACTTATTACCCAGAATGCTATATCAACAATAGCATAGAATAGAATAAAGATTTATTTTCTCCACGTCTTAAACAACAGTTACAATAGGTACTTAAATCTACATAATTTTATGTGGGTGAAAATACGGCTACCCCTCAGCATTTGCTCCAACATATTTACGCCATATTTACTAGGTACTTGGTTTCACTCACTTCTGGGTTTAGATGTCTTTTCATAAGACACACAAACAGTTCTATAAACGTCAACCATTTATGACTTACAGAAATGCATGTAGGTACGTCTCATCTAGGTATGGTTCCCCTAGAATAAAACCATTTAACTAGAAGAGAGTTTTGTCCCGTCCTGTACAGTTTCTATGATAAATCAGCCAGCTTACTACCATTACCTATCTCTACGGTAGAATAGAGGTTTTTTTGAGTCAATGTCCTCTATTCTATCATGCTGCAGCTAGTTGTATTTCTACGACCTCTGTAGCGCAGTGGAAGGCCCGCCTGCGACGCAAAAGGTTGCGGGTTCGATCCCCGCGGCGGGATCAATGTTTCTATGATCTACAAATATTTGTCTCGGGCCTGGGTGTTTCTATGTATAATATGTATCCCTAATAATGACAGTGTTGCTAGTGGTAAAATCTCGCTGCCGCCAAGGTTTGAATCTGGAAGAGGACAAATCAAAATGGACCGATTCACAAGGCCAACTACCATTGTTAAAAATCGGACGTTACAGTAGTTACAAACAAAAAGCATATATATAAGTAGTATATCAGTCTTCTGGTACCCATAACACAAGCTCTGCTTACTTTGGGGCTAGATGACGCTGTGTGAAAAGTCCAGCATTATTTATTTCTAAGATATTGTACACGTAGATAAGAATTTTATCTTTTGTATGGCAGAGATTCTTTTATCTTCAAAAACGCAGGTACCATTTCCATCTCAGTGAGCACTTTCGTGCAATTTAGTTAACGATGATGGAAGATGTCAAATCTTGAAGCAAAGTCCACATTTGTACGATTTCGTACAATACCATAACAAAGTGGATTTCCGGTTTGTGACATTTAGGATTTTTTGGGACTTTATAAATAATTCAGATCAGATTGTTTTAATAATTAAGTAATTAAAACCTAATTCTATTGTGTGAAATCAATTATATAAATTTTGATTGTTGACTACCTACTATTTATGATGACCATATGCTCCTGGCAAATTAATTTCATTTCATTTAATTTAAAAATCTTCGACAAATAAGGGCCAAGCTGAATACCAATATTTAACGTGCTACTGACTGCCCCTTTAGATATTATCTTCGGAGGATGTTGACCTACCGACAACAATATCTAAAAATGTTACCATGCCCTAGAGAACACTTCGTTTTCAAATGATGAAAATACATGCGCACAAGTGTAGCTGCTATTGGCAGTCGTCAATTTTCCCTTATCTCTTCCATTTTAGATGTGAATCCGATCCAATTTCTTGAAGCGAAAGATTTTGGGATGATTGAACAGTCACTTAATTTTTGCGTTCTTGATAAATCTTCAATGTCTTTTGACAACCGTATTTTTTCAAGATTCTGTCAGATTAGTCTGATTAGATTTAAAATCTTAATATTACCTTTACAATTTCAGTTACCTATCGATGTTACGTTATATTAGGACTGTAAGTATCCCCAATCTAGTCAAAATCCTTTGAATATGTGTAAGGCTCAATGCACATTGAATTGGCAGCGACGCGACGCGAATTATAAACCTTAAGAACAATGTTATAAGATATAGAAACGCTTGCGCCAATGCGCCAGCGCCGATGCGCGTCAATGCGCATACAATGTGCATTGAGCCTAAGGAATAAAGATCTTTGAACATCTAAGGAGCTAGCAAATGCCTAGTCTGATTACTTAAAATCGTCTCTAACTACGTGATTCTACTTCTGTTCTTTCGCGACCTCACCTTAACCGCGGTATCCGCTATTTGAAAACCATAACAGATCTCAAAGCTATTGCCATCCATCATGGGCTCAAGGTAGACATCAGGAAATTGTTATTTTGGCATCTATAAAACCTATAATCATGTTTGTATTTTGACAACCACGGTGGTGTTTAGGCGACTTTGAGTTTTAACGTGGTAAAAAAGAAAATATTTTGGCGGTTTTCATTTTATATGTACCTATCCTAGAGTAAGAATGTTAAGTCAGTATGTCAGCGTCACCAACTGGTCTGCTCACCCACCTAATAAGCCTGCGTGACTCGAACAAGGGGGTTACCAGTTGGTGAGTGAGAGGTGAGTTTACCTGGCTGCCAGATGTGGCCACTGGCGATGCCGGAAACCGAAGCCGGTGCCGTGCCAGAATCGAACCAGCACCCAGTTGGACTGCGCCCACGCTCGGTTCTGGTACGGACGGACCAGCTCCTCCACCATGTACATTTGTCTGAAATAAAATAATACCATAATACCTACAGCCAAATTGCACCAGGGACTTGAGCCCACTAATTTATATCCATGATATCACATCCGATCGGTTCTATAGCTCTGCATCTGCATACACTACGCAATAGTGGAAGGCAGAAGGTTGGTCTTGATTGTGTGTGTAGATGCATGCACGTTGTTTCTGTGTGCGTAAGCTCGAGATCGCTCCATGGTCGAATGAGCGCTCAGTATTGTACGACGCACACAGTCTTCGTGAGATAGAGCAACTGTGAACTCACTGCTTCAACGGCACCCGCTCGATGGCCCTCATGGTGGCCGGCTGAGTGGCGAAGGAAGCCAGCGTCTGCACCAGCGACTCACGAGTGCTGGCCAGCACTATGCGCTGGTCCGCAAACTCTGCGCAAAGGAATGCTGCGCAAGACACCACCAGTTCTTCCCATTCTTGGATCAAAAAACACATTGACATAAAAATCCTGTGGTAAGGAGAAGGGACAATCATTGTATTGTATGAAGCTCCACCAAAAAAAAAACCACCCGCAGAGCAAGCATAATACCTAATGAAATCGATAGACCTTCAGAAACCCTTAGTATAATACATTTTATTGTACGACAGCTGCAAAATGATTTTGCAGCATTTGACGAGCATAATGATGCTCGTCAATAATGCACTTCTTTTGTAATTTGTGAGCAATACAGAATTAAAATAAATAAAGAATCCATAAATAAATCAGAATATCTTGATGGTGGCGACTTTTACCATCATATTTTGAGTGAGACACTGATTCTCCGCAGATATGGTACTATGGGCATTCGATAGAGCTTTGGAAAAGTTACATTTGATTGCATGACAGCCAAAAATTCCATCCTGCAGAAATCGATATAAGAGTGTATTCACCTGGTATCTGTTGCAGCGGTACAGTCGGATGCATGTAAAGCCGTAGAGTGTTGCAAAGTTCCAGCATCGTGTCCACGTGGTACTCTGGTACGAACGCGAACAGGGACTCTGTGAAGTCTTGGATTTCATCTGCAATAAACACCTAAACTTACTAGTAGTCTTTACTAGATGACCGACCACCTTTTTTATGGTGAATGGGTCGGCTCTTGACCTCAAACTTACAAAGGCAAGAATAAGGTCTACAATTGAGCGAGCCTATCAAGAAGATGCCTATTAACTCTCTTCTTAAAAACAACAGGGTCGTAAATACAGACGCTGGAAGCTGATTCCAATTTTTCGCAGTGCGCATAATGAAAGAACTTTGAAAGCGTTTAGCTCTAAGGCTTAGCACGCATTGCGATAAAACACACGCGTTTCAAACCGCGGTAAAAACGTATCAAGTTTCATTTTTTTAATCAGTCACTAAAAACGTCGCAAATGCGTGTGCTTGTATTTACTAAACAAGCACACGCATTTGCGACGGTTTACTACCCATTGCTACATTTTGCGATTTCAGACCTGACCTGATCTCTATAACTTAGCCAATGACTGCACCTAGATAAAGGTTCATATCAATCGCGCACTCCATTGTAGAGTTGACTTTTCAATACAGCTCAAAAGGTCTTGAAATTTCATGAGAAACAAGAAGAGGTCGAGTTTGATTTAATTTAGACTACCACCTACTTAGTGATTTAGTGATATAAGCAAATGGTAAAAAAAAATATGTTTTGCTACCCACTAATAATACAATAAGGGCTCGCTGAAAAGGATGTGTGTTGGGAACAAAATAAAATACTAGTAACCTTGTCTTGGATTAAAAGTCGTGTACGTTATGTATAACGCCCCACTGATCTAATGGTCGCCTGCCTTTAGAACAAAGCTAATTTCGTATTCAGGCTACGGCATCCCGAAAAATAGTAAGATCCAATTTTCTGTCTCAAAAGTGTCCCGTAAGCGTCCTAGATGGCGCTTTAGGGTCACTGTAAATTATGCTACTGTTTTTCTACTTTTGGATCCGTTCCAGGCAATTAAAAAGATACGATACGGAGGAGGTGTGCACCAACAACATTTTTTTTTTCTTTAGCAATGGTTTTGACCAAGTCAGATTTTATTTATTAGCCTTTTATTAAAGGTTTTCTTAACTATAACTATCACTTCGCTTAATCTGCGTTTACATTATACGACATCGACATCATCTGCTTGCCCCTTTTTGGCAAAGGCCTCCTCCAAGCTTTTCCATCTCTCTCTATCTCTTGCCGTCCTAATCCAATCTTTCCCTGCTAACTCTCTCAACTCGTCCTCCCATCTTTTAAACTGTCTCCCCCTCTTTCGTTTATTGTATTTTGGAAACCAATCCATCACCGTTTGACTACCAATTCAGATAAGACCAAGTCAGATAAGACAATTGAGCAAAGAGCAATCCGCAATTGAGCAAAATCGGGCATACTTATTAGATGCATGGGGATGTAAGTATGTAAGTACTACGTTTGAAGTGATGGATAGGTCACATAATAATGTGAGAGTTTCACAGGAAAAGCATCAATACTTCGGGAATAAAATTTAATTATGGGACGAACTTGGAAGCTTTGAAACAAATAGAAGTAAAGCAATTGACGGAGATATCGATCGGATAAACATGCAGCCGAACATAGAACCTCCTCCTTTTTTAGGGTTCCGTACCCAAAGGATAAAACGGGACCCTATTACTAAGACTTCGCTGTCCGTCCGTCTGTCTGTCTGTGATAGTTAGACAGTTGAAATTTTAACAGATGATGTATTTCTGTTGCCGTTTTAACAACAAATACTAAAATACTGAATAAAATAAATATTTATGGAGGCTTCCATACATCAAACGTGTATTTTTTTGCCGTTTTTATAGATTTTTGGCCGGTTTTAATTTTTTTTTATTAAATTTTCGATTCAAAAGTGTTCATTACAGTAAGATAACTAGCTGGTTATTTTGGTGAGCTTTGGCTCCAGCTCGTGTACTTTAATTGTTGTCTACATTGCGCTTTCAAGGTCAACCAATTACTAAAACCACTAACGATTCTATATTTTTTAAATAAGTTGCAACAGCCAAAGTTTATAAAGCTTTGTCATCATCATCATTCGCAGCCAATAACACCACTGCTGGGTGTAGACCTCTCTGTTTACGCAATTCATTCCGTTTCAGTGCATCACGCATCTAACATTTTATGTTCTATTTTGATGTCCCATCGGGCAATTGGACTTTATGTAAAAGTATTTCGTTCTTTCACGACTTGCATAAAGAATTTATATAAGTTTAGTGAATCCACGGTGATAGATCCTCCGGCCAGGTGGAGTGATGATCTGAGAAAGGCTGCTGGTAGAAGCTGGTTGCGTCGAGCTGAGTACAGAGCACAAAATGGTGCTCATAAGGGGAGGCCTATGTCCAGCAGTGGATTACTACTTATAGGCTGATGCTGATGATGATGGTTCTTAATTCTTTATTGTTCAACACACAGAATAATAAAATAAAGAAAGGACATGTACAAAGGCGAGCTTAACCGTACAAAGAGTTTTCTCCCACTAAACCTTCCACCTTTGAGGCTAGAGATAAGTGCAAAATAGGTAGTGGGTATAAGAATAAGAATAAGAAAAAAATATTGTTACATTTTAAATAAATTTTGAATTTAAGTTACAAAAAAATTTATTGGTATAATATATGTAGGTACAAAGAGAATGAAAGAAACAAATATTTTTATTTAAACATACCTAACAATATAATAAATGATGATGACGATGGCGATTAATAATAATACTCACGGTTTGTAGAACCTGTTTGAGAGTTGGATCCCAGACGTGGAGTGGCAGCTCTCGATGTAGGACTCTGTGGGCTGTGAAATAGGAAGTAAAATAGCAAGTTCGTATGGGTTAGTGGCCAACTCTGGTGACGGAGTTTTTAGGCTGCCTTAAGGCCTCCGTCATGGCTTTACGACTTTTTAGCCGGAACCACAAAAGCACAAAAGCGCTCATTTGATATTACTTAGCGGTCACCCATCCACCGGTCATAAGCCGCACAGAAAGTTGCTTCACTTCAACAATCTATCAAGAACGACTAAACAAGCTTCACCAAAAAACTCCATCACCAGAGTTGGCCACTACTTCATAGTCATACCAACTTACTTTTATTTAGAACCTAAGAAGCTAGCATGCTTCCATACATTTCCAGGAGAGTCTATGTTGTGAGTTTATTCGTTGCAAACAAAAATACTACCTTTGATCAGAGCTGGAGGTATACTCCAGCTGCAGAGACGCGTAGCTCGTAGATCCGAGGAGAGAACTCTTGCCAGGCAGGATCTCCTTGCTGGCAACCTGAAACTTCACGTTTGAAAGTATTGTGGAAACATATTGAACGAAGCTCTGATTTATCTATTTTTGCTCTGATCTGACTTCAATCTACAGCCTAACCTAAATGAAACTTGGAGGAGTTGGAGGGTACATTCATTATGATGAGCACTAAGAAAGTAATTTTGGGAATTCGTCCCTTAAGGGGATGAAAAGGGGAAACACTTGGGCACGACGTGAGAAAAGCTGCGGTAGTTTATAGATGAGGCAAATCATTTACAATGGACCTCAAGGAATCAAGTGGTTCTTTTTATTATTTTTAGGGTTTTTTAAGTTGTTGATCCTACCTGCACGTGCGCTGCGTAGTCAGGGTCGGATGCAACACGCAGCGAATGAAGAGTTCCAGCGAAGTGCTTAGTCAGCTCTTGCTGCCGCTGCTTCGTCCAGATGGCTCCGATCACCCAGCCCATTTGTAGGGCACCAGCTTCCAGCTTCTCCTGGATTCAACATTCAGGCAAACAGTTCTCTATCACGAAGGCGGGTTGGTCTTAATTGTGTGTGATGCACATGCATATTGTTTCTGTGTGCGCAAGCTCGGGACCAATGAGCTCTCGACCGCTTACGCACATAGAAACAAATCTACTCACACCTTCGTGGGATGAAATAATAAATGTATAAAGTGAATTCTCTTAAGTTTTGCCTGGAAACCCTGAGGCTGTGAAAGAGTTTGCTTTTTCCTGCACACTTTATCAAAATAAAAAACTTGGTCCTTCGATAAGAGGCTATACGCGTCGTAATTTCCACGTAGTGTGAACTTTGACCGCGTATGCCAAACCAGTGACTATCAAGTTATCAGTGTGTGATAGTTAGCAAGTGATACTATCAATCAGTGATTAAATACAAGGATTGCAGTGTGAAGGAGAAAGTAAGCAGATAATCGACGAGCTAACAAGTAAGATCGTTTCATTTTCTCTAAATCACTCAACAAGCAGCAATCATGGAGTCTATCATGGAGAATCAGCAGGAGCTGTATGGGGCTATGGCCAAGATAGCCATTAACTTGAAGAAGGACTCCGCTGAACGTAAGTCTTCCAGCGATTACTTCAAGAGGCGATTGGAGACTCTCGAGGCGTATTGGTCGGACTATAAGTACAATCATGATCGCCTGAGTACGGAGGGAAGCAGGACTCTTCCGTATTTTACCAACAATGAGTTCGAAAAAACAAATGATGTGTACAAAACAACAAAGGCACTCATTAACGAACAGTACCAAGTTTTCATGAAACGGGCGAAGGTAGGTGAACCTACGATTTCTGGTGCGCAGAAGCCAGGGGGGTCTCAGCAAGAGGGGACAAGCCGGTCGCTTCTGTCTGAACACACGGATCAGGTGTCCAATCAAGAGGACACACCTCAGTCGGGAGTCCAACAGGCTTCTACAGGTTCATCTAGCAAGCTGGATGATATGCTCAAGCGACAAGCTAGCAACTTTCGAGCGTTCCTTCGCACAGTATCAGGTATTGATCTTAATGTCATCTCTCAAAAATGGGAGTTAGAAGACGCGCTACGTACTCTGCAGTCTCGGTGGTCAACAATAGATTCATTACATTTGGAGCTAGACAGCGAGCTGGAAGGTATGGATGCAGCTTACGAGATCTCATTTACAAAACATGAAGCTACATACAATGAGATGAAGAAAGCAATCAACTCAAAACTGTGGTCTGTTTCACACAAGGAAAAATGGACCCCCAAAATGGAAATTCCCAACTTTAATGGTAGCTATAACCAATGGACATCATTCAAAGACTTGTTTACTGAAGCCATTCACAGCAATTTAATGATTTCGAATGCTCAGAAGATGCAATTCTTGAAAGGGAAGTTGAAAGGAGAAGCAGAGAGGTTAATCCAACATCTACAAATCAGTACTGAAAATTATTCTGTGGCTTGGGAAATATTAAACAATAGGTACAATAACTTAAGGCTGATTTTTACAACACACGCCAATACTTTGCTCAACTTGCCAACAACTCAGCAGGCTTCAGTAACCCACATCAAGAAAATTCATGACACTACCCGAGAATGTTTGAATGCCATCAAAAACCTCGGAGTAGACACAAGCAGTTGGGATCCATTAATAGTACACATATTACTTCAAAAGGTGGATACGGAATCTCACACTCATTATTTAGAATCTCTGAAGAACCCCAGGGAATTGCCAACTCTTGAAGAATTTCTAACGTTCTTGGAAATCCGTTTCACGACGTTAGAATCAGCACGTAAAAAGCAAGACATTTCTAAATCAGCGAATAATGCACAAAACAATACACAGAACTCAAAATTCGCTAAATTTAATAATTATACAAAACAATCTTTGCCCGCACATAAGGGAGGTCAACCAACTGACTCCAATAAAAACAGCTTGGCAAAAACAAGAATTTGTCCACTGTGCAAAGAATCGCATGGATTGTATTTTTGTAATAAATTTTTAAATATGTCTCCACAAGAGAAACTTAAAACAGTTAAAAAACTTCATGTCTGCGAGAACTGTCTTTTTGATCACAAAAAACAACAATGTACATCAGAAAAATGTTGTCGGGAATGCGAGGGTAAGCACAATACTCTTATACATGGAGCTTACGACAATTTATCTGTCAATATTACCATAGCAGACAAGAAATCAGAACAAGAAATCGCTGAGTTGCAACAAGGCAACAACAGCGTCGAAATTTTGCTAGCGACGGCTTTGATTAAGGTTCAAGCAGGAGATGGATCTTATCATAAGATGCGAGCTCTGATAGACCAAGGCTCTCAAGTTTCTCTTATATCGGAGAAGGCCGCACAAGTTTTAGCCTTACCAAGGAACCGGTGTAAGGGAATTATATCAGGTATTGGAGCCAAGGAAAGCAGCTGCAAGGGTGTCGCAACAATTTCATGCCAATCAGTGTACAGTACATTTTCGTTCAAAACAGAAGTTTTCATAATGAACACCCTAATCAAGAACCTACCAAGTTATACATTCAACAAACCAACATGGTCCCATCTGGATGGCATACAATTGTCCGACACAGACTTTAATGTAAGCCGACCAGTAGACATTCTACTAGGGGCTGACGTGTACTCACATATCATAATGGACGGGATAAGCAGATCAGAGCAAGCGGTTCCCGTAGCTCAACAAACCCGTTTGGGGTGGATTTTATGTGGGAACGTACAGACCTTTCACTGTAATGTAGTCCTGAATCAAGTGGATGAATTACAAAAATTCTGGGAAATAGAAGACATCTCCGAATCACTTACTTTATCAGAGGAAGACAACCAATGTATTAACTACTATAAATCAACCACAACAAGGCGGGACGATGGTTCCTATGTAGTCAGGATTCCATTCAAGGAGAATTTTGAGGAACAGCTTGGAACTTCGAAGCACACAGCCATTGCACAATTTCATCAGATGGAAAAGAAATTCCAAAGTAACAAGTACATCGAACAAGAATATAAATCATTTCTAAAGGAGTATGAGTCATTAGGACACATGAAACCATCAATGGGTAACCTGAAACCTGATTGTTTTTTGCCGCACCATTGTGTACTACGGGATGAGTCATCTACTACGGCACTTCGAGTAGTATTTAATGCTTCGAGAAAAACAACGTCAGGAAAAAGCTTAAACGATTTAATGCTAAAGGGGCCTAATCTACAACAAGACCTTCAATGCTTGTTACTAAAATGGAGACAGTTTCGCTATGCATTTACAGCAGATATAGAGAAGATGTTTCGTTTTATTTGGATAGAAGAACAAGATCAAAGGTTCCAAAAAATTATATGGCGTGATTCAACAGACTCATTAATTAAAAATTACCAGCTCTGCACCATAACGTACGGTACAAAGGCCGCGCCGTTTTTGGCTATGATGACGTTAAAGCAGCTAGCTGAGGATGAACGGCTAAACTATCAAGACAGTGAAGCTATAAGAGTTTTACAAGAATCGTTTTACATGGATGATGTTTTACATGGAGCGCAAACACTCGAATCAGCCATTCAGCTAAAACAAGACTTAATCAGACTATTGAAAGCGGGTGGATTTAACTTACGGAAATGGAAATCTAATTCGCTACACTTATTACAGACCACAATGGATGATCATAAACAAGAAAACTTTCAATTTAAACAACCAGAATCGACAAAAACTTTGGGACTGCGTTGGGACCCAAGCAAGATTTATTTACATTCCAATCGCAACTAGGCCCAATCGGAAATAAATTAACAAAACGAACAATGCTTTCTGACATATCAAAACTATATGACCCACTGGGCTGGTTGTCACCAGTATCTACTAAGTTAAAGTTACTGTTCCAGAAAGTATGGGTTTCAAAAATCCAATGGGATGATAAATTGCCAGATCACCTCATCAAGGAATGGTTAGACATTAGAAACGACATGTCTAACATAAAGGAGTTCCAACTAGCACGTTGGTTGGGCACCAAACAAGACGATGAGCAAATAGAGCTACATGGGTTTTGTGACGCTTCTAACAAGGCCTACGCTTGCGTCATATACTGTAAGCTCACAACTAATGACGAAGTCAGAGTGTCATTAGTAGCAGGGAAGTCGAGGCTCGTTCCAACAGGAAAAACAGTAACATTACCGAGGCTTGAACTTAGCGGCGCTCTTCTGCTAGTAAAGCTGATGGAAAAGGTCAAAAAGTGTCTGAATCTGTACAAAATCAAGATACACGGCTGGGTCGATTCTATGGTAGTACTTGCATGGATTAAAGGAGATCCAGGCAAGTGGAAACCCTTTGTCGCAAACAGGGTGCGACAAATAACAGAAATCATTTCCCCAGAGCAGTGGCGCTATGTTAAATCTGCAGAGAACCCGGCTGACTGTGCCAGCCGTGGGATAAGTGTTACTCAGCTGAAAGAGCATTCCTTGTGGTGGAAAGGACCTTCTTGGCTACCAAAACACAGCAGCCAGAGGAATCAAGGTGAATCTTTCACAACCAACGAAGAGGTAAAAAGTTCACCTATACCTAAACAAGTGAACCATATCAATAAAGGTCAACCTAACATAGTTGGGGAACTATTAACAAGATTTAGTTCTCTACAAAAACTAACAAGAGTTTTAGCATGGATCTTAAGATTCATAAACTGTGTCAAACAAAAACAAACAAGTCATCAAAACTACCTTACGCTGCAAGAAATCAATTCAGCAAAACACAAGTTAATCAAATATGTGCAACAAACAGAATTCACCGAGGAAATAAACAACATACTACAAAATAAACCTTTGAAAGGCAAATTATTAAATCTAAACCCAATCTTAGGTGAAGACGGACTCTTAAGGGTTGGTGGTAGATTAAACAAGGCTAATCTCACTCCAGACATGAGGCACCCTATAATTTTACCACACAGTGGAATTTTGACTAATTTAGTCATTGACCACGCGCACAAACTCACTCTACATGGCGGAGCTCGAGTTACTCTAGCGACTATCAGGCAAAAATATTGGATCATTGGCGGAAACAGGGCCGTAAAGAAACGTCTACATACATGCATCTCGTGCCGCAAACATAACCCAAAAAAGATGACGCAGTTAATGGGAGACCTACCATCAGAACGATGTAACGTGGCAAAAGCATTCCATCACACAGGTATTGACTATACCGGCCATGTATTCATAAAGGCTAACAAGGGCCGTGGTATCAAGACCACAAAAGGATACATAGCAGTCTTTATATGCATGGTGACGAAACTCGTTCACTTAGAGCTGGTCTCGGACCTTACATCATCTGCATTCTTGGCTGCGCTACGCAGAATGGCCGCAAGAAAAGGGTCCCCCCGACATATTTACTGTGACAATGGCACAAACTTTGTGGGTGCTAGTAATGTTCTTGCCCAAGAATATCAACAGATAACACAGACGTTTGATCAAGATTTTATTGTGGAAATAACGGAGATGGGGATGGAATGGCATTTTAACGCACCATCATGGCCCACAGCAGCTGGTCTATGGGAGGCTGCAGTCAAAAGTGTCAAATACCACCTGCGGAGAGTGATTGGAGAGCAAAGATTGACTTTTGAAGAGTATTCTACCATTCTAGCACAAACAGAAGCAATATTAAATTCAAGACCTTTGTGTCCACTCACTGAAGACCCCGATGACCTAGAATTTCTAACTCCATCAAGCTTTATCAACATCAATCAAGACATGACCATCATGGAGACTGAAACTGACATGAGAACAAGATGGTTTGTCACTCAAAAAATTATCCAGGACATTTGGAAACGATGGCGCACTGAGTATCTCAGTCAGCTAACAAGAAGGAGCAAGTGGAGAAGCCAGCAGCCCAACGTCCAAATTAACGATGTGGTCACAATCAATGATGTGAATCTACCGCCAGGCAAGTGGGCATTAGGTCGCGTAATTGAGCTGCATCCTGGAACAGACGGCCACGTCAGGGTGGTCACTTTGAAAACAAAAAGTGGCATAATAAAGCGTCCGATAGTAAAGATATCAGTTCTCCCGGTCAACAAACGAAGAGTTGAACAAGAGGCCAAATCAACAAACAGCGTATTATTAGACAAAATTCCTACTAAAAAACAAGAGAAAAGATCCCGCCACAGTTTTATGTCATTATTGACGCTCCTCCTATTTTTTATGGGAATAATCGGCTCGTCTAGTTCATATAACATCACTCGATTAAAAGACAAGCAAGGTCTTTATTTTGACAAAATTTCTGATATGCGCCTAGTAAGGGATGAATGGAAAATAGTCTCTTACTATGACATGAGCCCATATTGGCAAGGAACAGTAGCATGCGACAAATATATCAAGTACCTAAATCAAGTATGCAACCAATTAAATAAAACATCATACTGTGACATAATAACAGAACAATTACAACACGAGTACTCAGAATTACAGTACTATAACCACCTGTTGCTGAGCCAGCATTCCAGCACGCGCCAAGACAAGCGCCAGCGCCGCGGTCTTATCAACGGTGTCGGTTACGTCGCAAACAGTCTATTCGGCGTACTCGACGAACGATTCGCAGAACAATACCAACAAGATATACTAACATTGCAATACAATGAAAATCACCTGGCTTCACTTATAAAAAATCAAACATCGATTATAGAAGTGGAGTATAATGTTCTTAAAAGAACTGGGGACTCAATCAGCAAACAGTACAAAGTTCTGAATCAACTATCCATCAGGCTTAACAATTTGGAAAATGGTTTGAAAACTGAAGCTCAGAGAAACATGATGAGTTCTGATTTTAGTATGGCAGCCATAGCCACAAGCAATGTGTTAAGGCGATTACAAACCATGCAAACGACGCTGTTGGATACGATAACAGATATCTATCATGGCAGATTTAATCTTCATCTCATATCTCCAGAACAACTCAAACAAACATTGAGCATCATATCAAGTCACCTTACAAAGGATGTCTCATTACCTATCAATGACATACAAACAGGCTTAAAAAACATATATAGTTTACTAAAGGTCAAGGCAAGAACAACGACCGAGTATTTAATATTTGAAATACGACTCCCCTTGGTTACCCGAGACTTATTTGAAATCATGCACCTTTTATCAGTACCTCTAGCCGTGGGAAATGCTAGCATGGCTCGAATTATACCTACAGAAGAGTACGTAGCAATTAATTTGCGAAAGGAATCATATTTAACCCTGTCTGAGTCAGAGATAAAAGCATGCTTACACAACGAAGCTGACAATTTCCTATGCTACTCGAGAAGCCCAATCTATCAACTAAAAAATGATGTGGATTTATGTGATGTAGAACAGAGCACAGGACAATGTAAGCTCACCGTCAGCACGTGTACGAATGAATGGGTTGAAATAAACAAGGTAAACAAGTACTTTTATTTCTGCTGCGAGAAATGTCCTATACGTGTGTTATGCGAAAATTACGCTAAAGCAGAACAGTTAGAAAAAGCAGGAATATTAAGCATTGAACAAGGATGCATAATCAAGACCGAGAACTTCACAATCTACGCACACAGCAATGATTCAAGTAACATACAGACAAAAGAACAGTTCTATGTGCAGGAAATAGAACCTATCAATCACATGATAAACTTTAGTATTACCAGCTCACTACCTACCAACAGCACACCTACGCCCGTTGACAATCAACTAGAGGACTTCAAGAGACAGATAGACACTCTGAAAGCCCAGGAAAACTTGGTACAAATCTCTCAACATGATGTACACCACTACACTGCTATTTACACGATCTTAGCAATTATCTTGGTTTGTGGAGTGTTCATCATAGTGAAAAGGTTCCGCAAAGCCCGCAACAAGCAGGCAGGCACCCCTTCAGAGCAGGCGACGTCGGCTACTGCGGCGGTGGCGAGGGTCGAACAAGCGATCCTCCAGCCAGCCGTTAACATCCAGCGACGTGCATCGGTCGGGGCCACATCGACTAGGCCCACCCCGTGCGTTTACAGTGTCAGTTATAGTGTTAGTGAGCGCGATCAAAACATTAGTGAATCACGTACTAGTGTCAATTCGGAAATTCCCTTAGTGCATAAAGTGGAAAAGTGTACCACCCCCATGCCGAGAAAAGCAAATTTCTCTTAGGGACTTTTAAGACATTAGCGTTAAAGCAATAAATGAAATCACCTTGTTATTAATCTAAGGAGAAAATGGAATCACCTTGTAACACATTATCATTCATACTCACAATCAACACATCATTCTCTCCCCTGGGAGCATGTACGGTCCAAGCAACCGTGCATCTTCCTGGGTCAGCAGAAAGGCGCTGCGCGTGCGACCCAGTTTCAATCATTTACAACATTTATTTTATTCAATTTACGATCAAATCAATCAGTCCGCATTTTGCCACCAAGGGCGCGCGTTCTCGCTATCATCATTATCATCAAGTTTACGTTTTACAGTTCACTCATCAACCGTTGAACAATATAATCTTTTTATTGCTAAACCAAAGCATTTATCATTTTAACAATCTAGTTGTATTGGTTAACAAGACACCGTACACTTAGGTCTTTACATCTATATTAGATGATCTATACAGCGTCAGGAGGCAACCTACCTATTCCTACACATAACGGGACGCTGTAGTGCCTGGGACATTGTTTGAGATGGGATAGACTTGCCCAGCACCTCAACCATCCTCTCAGCCTAATCAGCCTGACCCACAGGAACTTCCTCACGATGGTTTCCTTCTGTTAAAGCGCATAAGTATACATTTTACGAAACGAAAAATCCATTAATGCACGGTCGGGAATCGAACCTTTGGATTGAAAGTCGAGGTTCGACCATTCGACCAATACGGCTCAATAAAAAAGCAAAAAATGGGTCAGTATATCTAGCTTAATCCACACTTACCTCATAAACAGCTTTGGATCTCTCCAGTTCCTTCAGAATCTTCTCCGTTAGCTGTTTTTTCGCCTTCTGCAGTTCTGATGCATTTGGCCCTTAGTTCCAAAGTTATCAAATTAATAAATAATTCAGTAATGGTGACAAAGGAAAATGGAGAAGTGAAACCATTTTCCTCCGTCACTCATCAAAAACTGGGGGGCAACAAAACCAACAGTTTTTCCCGTAGTAGGATTAATAAGTGCTGGAAGATGGGTGTAATAAGGCTTAATTAAGACATTATATAGCTGGGGATGGTACGCGGATCAAATTAGTTTGTATGAATGTTTGTATTAAGAACATAGTGAGAGTGAATACGGTGTACCTACGATATCTGGATCGTAGTAAGTGGAATTCGTGGTTTGTGCCTTCAAATATTGAGTACTAGCTGACCCGCGCAACTTCGTCTGCGCATTATTAGGATTCAAGTGCAGGAGTGTTACCTAAAGTTTATTTACACTGTGTTTGCAGTGAATCAGACCAAGGAATCAAATTTTCCCTTCTAACTTTAACACCCTGTAAAACATCCATATGGGTTGATTTTTTAAAATTAAATAAGCCTATATTCAAGTAGGTACTTAAAGCATCTACGTTCCAAATTTCATCACAATCGGATAAGTCGTCACGGAGCAACAAAACAAACATTCACTAACACAGACTTTCTTTTCGAATCTTACGACTTTAAAACTTCCTTGCACCACCCGTAGAAGTTGTTTTGAAAAAATAAAAATTATTTATATTCTCTTTGATAAAAATACGGTCTTTATTTAATAAACTTTAATTAATTAATCTTCGATCAATTCATAATTTTAGTGGGATAGGATTATTTAAGGAATAAGATCAGGGAAATAAGTATAAGTTAAGCACAGGCTAAATTAAACTTGACAAAACGCAACGATAGCGCGATCTAGAAAACGGTCAAAATTAGCAGCGCCATCTAGTTGCGTTAATAATTTTAATATTAAAAATTGAAACTTCGGATGTATTGATGAGTAGATTTATAAATGATTACCTACATGCTCATCATTAATTTTAAAATCATTAAGTAGGTAGGTACTTCAAATTTTAATTTCCAAAACGCTAAATGATCTGCATTCTTGACCTCGCAACGCTACCTGGTTGTGAAAATGAAAAACATAGATTGCGTTTACCAACGCCAACGCCAAGGAAAAATATTTTATTTTCTAGCTGGTTGGTACCCGCGACTTTGTCAGTAAAATAACATAAGTAGGTACTTGAAAACCTATAAAAATTATCGAAAAGTCTAAGCAAAAATCTCCAATAGCTTTCAAAACTCAAAATGATCGTATCTCGACCTCCGGTACAGAAGAAACGCCACCTAGGAGAAAAAAGTAAAAAGCAGTTTTGACCTCGGGGGATACTGATGGCGTTCTAACCAAAGCAAAGGAAAAAGTATTTTAATATCAAAAAAATCTTAATTTCGGATATATTGATGAGTGGAAATATACATGTTACATGTTTATCATTAAGTAATTTAAAAATCATTTACCATGCAAAATGAGAAAAAAACAAAAAAATCTGCAATGCAAGAACATAGCAAAAAGCGGCGGTCACCCATCATCTTTTTGACCTCGCCCAGGGTCGCTGAACTTTTTTCCCCATACAAACTTGCAACCCTTATTTTCACGCCCCCTTATAAATATTTAAAGAAAAAATTTTTGAAAAAAAAAATTGAACCGACTTCACAGAACACAAACAGGAGAACCTTCTACACACTAAAAAGAGAAAAATAAGAATATAATTTGAAGTCGGTGCCAACTATTCATTTACATCTAAGAAATTCAAAAGAACTTGGGTGCAAAATTGTATCCTGGTACGCTATCGCTCGATTTCTTTTTTTGATAGGTACCTAATCGTATTCACTTGGCACCGACTTCAAATTATATTCTTATTTTTCTCTTTTTAGTGTGTAGAAGGTTCTCCTGTTTGTGTTCTGTGAAGTCGGTTCAATTTTTTTTTTCAAAAATTTTTATTTTTCACTTTTTAGTGTAAGTAAATAAATACTGTGTAAATAAAAGTGTATGTGTAAATAATATAGTAAGCTACGAGTACATTAAGACTTTGCTTATCGTAGCTTAAGTAGGAAAGGATAAGAGAAGTCATGGGCAGACCTACTAAAGGACAGACCGGAGTTCAGCAAGGGGGAAAACTATCAATCCATAAGGAAAAGAAATATTTTGTACTACCTCGGGTGTAATACCCTTTCAAACTATTTAATGTTTGACTCAGATTGTGAGTCAGGGTGTGTTGTGTAGTGAGAATGAGGTTTTTTTAATGTTACGGGAAAACTGTCAATCCCTCAGGAAAAAAAAATATATGGCGCCACCTTGAGAGTATATCTCTTTTTAACAAAAAAAAAATTTTGGAAATCGGTCCACAATTTTCTTAAAGTTCAGTGATTGTTTTAGTTTTACGGGAAAACTATTAATCCCTCAGGAAAAAAAAATATGTGGCGCCACCTTGAGAGTATACCTCTTTCTAACAAAAAAAAATTTTGGAAATCGGGCCACAATTTTCTTAAAGTTCAATGATTGTTTTAGTTTGACGGGAAAACTATTAATCCCTCAGGAATAAAATTTATATGGGACCACTGTAAGAGTATACCCTTTCAAACAAAAAAAAAATTTTGGAAATCGGTCCACAACTGACGGAAATATCGTTTTCTTAAAGTTCAGTGATTGTTTTAGTTTTACGGGAAAACTATTAATCCCTCAGGAAAAAAAAATATGTGGCGCCACGTTGAGAGTATACCTCTTTCTAACAAAAAAAATATTTTGGAAATCGGGCCACAATTTTCTTAAAGTTCAGTGATTGTTTTAGTTTTACGGGAAAACTATTAATCCCTCAGGAATAAAATTTATATGGGACCACTATAAGAGTATACCCTTTCAAACAAAAAAAAAACTTTGGAAATCGGTCCACAACTGACGGAAATATCGGTGAACATACATAAAAAAAAAAAAAAAAAAAAAAAAAAAAAAAAAAAACATACATACAGCCGAACATATAACCTCCTCCTTTTTTTGAAGTCGGTTAAAAAGTAGCCTATGTCCGTCCCTGGGGTATAATCTATATCCATGCCAAATTTCAGCTCAATCTGTTCAGCGGTTTGGGCGTGAAAGCGTAACAAACAGACAGACAGACAGACAGACAGACAGACAGACAGAGTTACTTTCAGATTTATAATATTAGTATGGATGGGCAGTGTGCCTCTAAAAAGCACGAGTGGGCTATAGTTTAGACTAGATGTCATGACGTGATATCTTTTGGCCTTATTACAGAAAAGTTAAACCTTAGTTGAACCCCATGTTGTCTGTCAAAACAAAACTTTTACCACAAAAAAGCGTTCTATGTACGAGTATTTAAAAATCGATTTCCTAGAGACAGTTTTTTAGTCAGTGCTTCGCTAAACTCGGTTCATATTATTTGTAATAAGACGGAGTATGTCTATATTTTTTCTATGTAATAATGAAATACCTTCAGCTGCGTGCAACTCTACGGACACAGATGCGATTCGGTGCTCGATGTCGTGCAGGCAGTCCGCCATGTCGAGCTGGTTGTCTCGCAGCTCACATAACTGTTGAATATAAATTTCATCACTCTTCTAATAACAAAACGAAACAGAATCAAGATTTTATCCCCAAAGCACGATAGATTCTGTCAGATCAGATCAAAATTCTGTCTCAGGAGTTCAATCGTTTAATTTCCGGGAGTACTTGTAATTTAGATCTACACATACGTAAGCAGATAAAAGATCTACATATAAGAGTCGATGATATTGAATGAAAATATCGCGAGAAAAACCTGAATCAGGGACGCGACGGACCAAAATATTTGACAGAAGCGAAAGCAGGCCTAAACCCATTAGTGGGTGCCGGGCTGAAATGATGATGATGTAAGCCTTGGGCTTTCAACCTGTCACGTACCTTTAAGGCTGCGTTTCCGTACCAGAGATATGTGAGGATGTGTTGCGAGGGATGTGTTTGAGAACCAATAGAATAACTTGATTTACCTAGCCTCGCTCAGCTCAGCTTTAGTGGAAACGGTTCAGCGGAGCGAGGTATTTTTACATGCAAAACAAAGGGAAAATGTGTGTTGCGAGGCTGTGAAACAGTGAGAGTGTTTCCACCGGAGATGTGCTAGGCCGCTGAACGGTGCGAAGATGTGAAACCTATTTTGTGTCAAATTATGTAAGTACTAGCTGGTACCCGCGACTTCATCAGCAAAATAATATACTTGAAACCTCTAAATAGAACTGAAAACTGCAAGAATCTTCTGAAACTTTAAAAAATGCAATAATATAATAGTTGTCTTTAATTGGAACTTCCAACTCCCCATACAAACTTTTAACCCTTAGTTCGCTCTCCGTGATTATTTTTTTTAAAAAAAGTAGCCTATGTCCGTCCCTGGGATATAATCTTTATTCATGTCATATTTCAGCATAATCTGTTCAGTGGTTTAGGCATATAAAGGTAACAGACAGACAGACAGAGACATTTAGCTACATAATAGATGGCGACACAGAAAAAAATAGATCGCGCTATCGTTACGTTTTGGACTGTGTAACATATAAACTCGCTAATCTTCTAATTTTCAACTTTATAATATTAGTATCGATAGTATAGATTGATACTCCTCAAAAGAACTTGAAAGAACTGATCTATGAGAAGGCCTACCACGCCTTGAGGATACAATCTTGCATCATTTCGTTTTCAATTGCGTATAATTGACTCTAAGCTCTGTTATTACTATTAACACTAATTAAGAGGCCGCACTGCATTAAGCTAGACCTTTTTAATGATCATCCGATGGAAATTGAATTTAGCAGAGGTTAGGGTTGCCCACTTTAATAATCTTTACAATTGTATTTTAACTTTGCAATGTTTGTTTCATTTTCTACTTTTTTCACTTCCCGATTCTTGATTGAGCTGAAATTCAGCAAACCTTTATGACTCCGGTGACATGACAATGACAATGCATACCTAATATGTATGATTCTAGTGAAATCTGGTGATGTTCAACGGAACAAAAAATAGCTAAGAAATTTGGAATATTGGTGACAGTCAGTAGCTGTTCAATGAAACTTAATTAATAGTCATAAAATGTCCATGTTTAGGCTTATTTGAATCAGCTCAAGGTAAACAAACATTCAAAAACTTGAGTTTAGAAATATTAAAAAAAAATCCATTGTTTCCTAAAGAAATTGTGACAACCCTAGTAAAATAATGGAATGGTCTAGACCGGAGAGCAATTCTCCTCTGGAATCTGTTTTCGTTAAGTGGGACGAACAAATTGTGGCGAGGTTTTTGTTAACTTTGTCTTCTTACCAAATGTAAAAATATCAAGGTAAAATCTTTGTTCAGAGAACAGAGTTCGTCTCCCCCATATCCTTCAAACCATGGCTCTTATTGTATAACTCAACTAGCAATAGACATCGGCTTCATTTTGACGTTTGAATTGGGATGATAACTGGGAATGGATATCAAATTAGAAAATAACGCCCTTACTAATAAACGTGGAGTAAAGTTATTCCTCGGAATAAAATAGAAATAACCATACATTTTGACAGTTTACACTCAGGAATAACTTTATACCACGTTTAAGTAAGGGCCTAAGGCTACATTTCTCAAAGGCATCGAGATCGTCCCGCTAACGTTTCTTTCAACCCAATCCCCATAGACATGTTAAAAATATCTTGAACGGCCTTTTGACATCTTGAAACCGTGCCTTAGGTGCTCGGCCTACGGTGCCTTAGGAATACTATCGTTATATTATTGTGTTTGTATACTTGGTATTGTCAAACATAAAGATAATTTGATTTGGCAGCGATGGGCTTGCAACCTGTCACGTATTGAATGGTAACTTCTGCTAAATGTGGGCATGTGTCTCTATACGCCGCCACATTCCACCAATCTTCTTCAGAGGCATCGATGTCATCGCACCAAATTGAATTTTTTGCAAACTTCTTTAGGTGCGTTGAACATTTTTGAGATGGAAAAAAAAACAATGAATTTACGACACTGTAATGTAACCGCTACCATTCGGCAAAGATCGACAAATTTCGGGGTCTGTCGGCGTTTCCCACTGCGTTTGACACTTTGTTCAAGTTTTCATTTCTGTCAGCACTCCCGGAGTGCTACTGTTTTTCTCATTACAGCTATCATAGCAGTATTCATATCTTTTATCTCAATACACTCAAATCAATTTGTTATGTATGGTGGAATAGGATTTCAAGAGTCACCTTCTCCGCATGCTTGATGGCGGCTCCATGGTACAGCGCCAGCAGACCGTCCACCAGCCGCAGGTGAGCAGACCTCACGTCGATGGAGCCAGCTCCTGGCATCATAGACCGCGTGCCTTTTAGAGCCAGCGCCGTTTCTCCCGTGGTCCTGGCGATGAAGGTTAAATTAATTTAAGAAAAAATATAAAGGTATTGATATTTTTTTCATTTATCGTTCAAGACTCGCCTATTTGGCATCGGAGGCATGGGCTGATGCATAAACCTGGCCATTGATGATATGACCTGCGGCAGCGTGGCCAGTCCTGGTGAACCGGCAGCCATCTCGCTCACACCTGCAAGAATATAATGAAATTAATATGTTGAGGAAATTCCACAAATGTTTAGTAAAAAATCAGGTTGGGCGGCGCGGCTTGGACTCAATTCAAACATAAGGCGTTGTAGAGTGGCGTTTACGGATAAACGCGAAACGTCACACGCGACACGCGACGCCTCGCGTCTCCGTAAACGAGGCCTTACGTAGCACTGACATTTGCAACATATGCCGGTTACAGTCAGCCGCAAAAATATTTGAAACGTCATGTGTTTTCGAATTCAATTTTCTTCATCTTTTTCCTGGTTCAATATAATGTACTGAGACAAGTTTCAAAAATTTCAACTTTTTTGGATAAGATGTTGACTTTTGCTGCAGTAGTGAAGTATCTAAAGTACTATTATTCATTTAACATTATTTACCAGTGTCAATGCCCCCTGCTCGGTTATAATTCGGCTCAAAGCTTTGTATAAAAGGATTATCTTCTCCAAGCACACTGACGAGGTCTTGTCTGCGAAAGTCACACGATTATACACCCTATAACAAAAGCACAAGGTTTAAATTGCGGTTGCTTTGATACAATGCTAAATCATTGTCAGCATTTTTGGTGAATCTACTGTTAGGGCTTTTATGAAGCACTTTTTTATCTGTTTGTACAGAAAAGTAAAGTCTGAAAGTGAAAACATTCTGAATGGGTAATTTAATAAGGCAGCTCTAGGTTAAAACTTAAGCCTTTATATCTATATTTATTAGCGTCAGGAGGCTACCCATGCCTACACTTAACGGAACGCTGTAGTGCCTGGGACATTGTTTGAGATGTAATAGGCTTGCCCAGCACCTAAACCATCCTCTCAGCTTAATCAGCCGCCCACAGGAAAGACGACGTCAATACGTGTGGAGCTGACTAAGCTGCGGGTTTCCTCACGATGTTTTCCTTCACCGTTAAGAGCTCGTGTTAAAGTGCAAATAAATTTTACGAAACTAAAAATCCATTGATGCACGGCCGGGATTCGAACCCGCGACCTTCAGATTGAAAGTCGAGGCACAACCCCATTCGGCCAACAGGCTTCTAAGATATGTATAATGGGTAGTCTGAGGCATTTTCAAATACTTACAAGGCACTTGCCCACATTTTTCAGAAGTTGTATTCCAATGTGACAGGTTGCAGGCCATTTGATGCTTATTAGAATAGGTAGTAACTGATTTCATCATACCGTTTAGACCATGTTAATAAACATTATGATTTTTCCGAAACGAGAAATCATTCGGTGCAAGGTTATTTACTAGTATTTGTTGTAAATCAATACAAAACTAAAACTAAGATACCTACTGACTTTTCTAAAAATAACTTCTCTCTTGACCAGATCTATAAACTTCGGAATCGAAATTGCTTAAGGACTATCTACCTAAACGCTAAAAAGATAAAGTGCATTTTACTTTTTATTCCTCTGAAAAGAATCCCTAAACAGGTGTATCTTACGTATTTCATACTCAAACATAAAGAAAATAAGACTCATTTTAACTTGCTGTTTCAAGTTACATCAGAAAAATACCAGAGCGATGAATAATCATATCTAAAGCAATGAGAATAAGGTGCATTTTACCGCAATGTCCTTACTAAGAAAGGTAGCACTCCACCCAATCTGTCAACATTATAAAAGTCCAGCTCGCCATCAATGAAGGTTTTAGCTGGCACGTGCGGCGGCATTTGACTGAAAATAGATGGATATTTTTAAAACTGTAGTAAAATTAGCGATGTTGCAAGTCTAGTTGTCTGACTCGAATAACTCGAATCAGGGAGGTTATTCGCATTCGTTTTTTCATTCGTTTGATTAATATTCGGATGCTTCTTACTACGAGCTACATTGTATTCAGTCGATAAGCACAACGTTAAAACACGGTCCTAACCTAGGACCAAATATTCCAAACCGAAAAATTGTCCCTTGAAGTCAGAAATCGTAGTAAGAAACATCCGAATATTCGAACGAAAATAAGAACGGGAATACGGCCCCTGACGCCGATTCGTTTAGCTATTATTGTGTATATTTTTCTGATGTTTTTTACTATGTTTACTTATATTTATTAGCTATGACGGTTTGGAGTTCTCTGTTATGTTATAGCTAAGTTTTTGTAAATAATTAATTTGTAATTTGGCTACTGCCGCGAAGCGGATCCCATCCGGTTGATGCGAGTCGAGTCAACTCGAGTTGTGATTCGAGTTAGCGGCCGAGTCAACTCGAGTTATCAAAGTTGGAATTAAAAGTAAAAATGTATTTATTGTTATTTACAAGTGAGTTGTTTATTCTAGGGTTGGGAACTCTTCATATAAGTTAGGTAAACTTGTATTAGAAGAGTCCCCTCTTTCTTAAGGTCATTAAAACACTTGTGTGAGGGTTGATATTATCTAGTTAGTTATAGTATAGGTAGGTATAAGAAATTAATAAATAACACATGATAAATACACTAAAAGTGAATTAAGTCGACTCGTAACATCGCTAAGCAAAATAACGATAGGTACCTAGTTGTTCGAAAGCGGGCTGGTCTTAAATTAGCCAACATGGCTGATAGAAAATCTACACCCAGTAGATTTTCTAGCCATGTTGGCCAAATGGGGTGTGGTGTGCCTCGAAGGTCGTGGGTTTGAATCCCGTTTGTGCATCAATGGATTTTTTGTAAAAAATTGATGTGCTTTCACATGAGCTCTTAACGGTGAAGGAAAACATCATGCGGACACCCGCAGCTTAGTCAGCTCCACACGTATCGACGTCGTCTTTCCTGTGGGCCAGGCTGATTAAGCTGAGAGGATGGTTTAGGTGCTGGGCAAGCCTATTTCATCTCTAACAATGTCCCAGGCACTACAGCGTCCCGATGTAGGCATGGGTTGCCACCTGACGCTGCATAAATCATCTAGAGAGATGTAATGGCTAAGGAGTAAATTCTTTGGGATGCATTATTAAATTGTAAATGATTGGGAAGTGTAACACTATAAAATCAATATTAACGGGTTTCCAATAGGATGCTCGCTCCACAACTTCATCGTGGCAGTGAGTAGGCGCGCGTGGCAGCACCAAGAAATGGCGGGGGAGTTCCGCGATATGTTGAATAACCTCTGAAACAATATTACGATTTTATGCGTGACCGCGTGGCATTATGAACTAAGAAATAATTCTACACAAAAACATACCATGTAAATTGGTTGCCAAGACCACAAAATACAGACCAAGACGTAGAGTCTTGGTCTGTATTCTGTGGTCTATTTCGATATATTCCCAACGACCCTACTAACCTCCACACAAGTGGGGTAGTTGGGAATAAAAAGTTCCAACAATCCCACTGCTCATATCAATGGGGTCGTTAGGAATAAAAATTCCCAACCACATTTACTCGTACCAGCCTCCCGTGTGATTGTTAGAAAAAAAAATACCAACGACCCCACTACGCAAACCAATGAGGTCCTTGCATTTGAACTTTGACCTTGCATTTGGACCGCATTGACTTTTTTAGTATAGGAATATTCACTCTTCACTGTAAAAAGTTTTGAGATCTCTACTAGTAGATTCAAGCTCCCAACTGTGCAGGAAATGAGCCTTTTTAAGGCGCATTTACACCCTTTCACCACACTAGTTCAAATTCTTATAGACATAGTAACACTAGTGACACAAGAAAAAGAAGAAGAGGCGAATCATAAAACAAACAAACCTTTTCCCGAAAGATTTGAAAAATATCATTTTGTGCATTCCAGGGAACTTGCTAGTCACCGACCATGAATTTACATGGACTTACCATATCTAAGATACAGTTGTCCATGATGTACCGCCTGAACTTTTCCAGGTAGATCTTCCTGGTGGAAGGCACCATGTTAGTGCCGTCTGTATTGTCGAGCAGCATCAGAAGGAACTCCAGCTAAAATACAATGATGCGTACAAAATCAACAAGGTTCAAAGATGCTACCTACATCAATAAAATCAATTTTTCCTGAGGGATTGATACATTTTCCATCCATACATTCATTTTCAGTAAGGAATGAGTACATAAGAGGAAGTGTGCGAGTGGCGCCAGTGAATGAAAAGATGAGGAGCAACAGGCTAGCATGGTATGGGCATGTAATGAGAAGGGAAGAAGGTCATGTAACTAGGAGAGTGCTTGGTATGAATGTTGATGGATTTACGAGTAGAGGTAGGCCAACGAAAAGATGGATGGATTGTGTAAAGGATGACATGAGTAAGAAAGGGGTGGGTGTTATGATGACGGCTGATAGAGGAGAATGGAAGAAGAACACATGTTGTGCCGACCCCACATAATGTGGGAAAAGGGCAGGAAGATGATGATGGATTGATACATTTTCCGCAAAACTAATTTTTAGTTTTTATAACATAAATACAAAAATTTTGATAATTTTGGACAATCTTTTCTCAGTACGAAACAAATAGACGTACTTTAGTAGTTACATTCTAATTATAGATAATTAGAATGTAACTACTAAAGTACGTACTTAAAAAGTAAAGTACGTAAAGTATTAGAATACTTAATGTTAATAATAAATAGCAAGAAAACGTCTGAAACGCGTGATGGATGGAACACGTCGAATGAAACCGCATTAATAATCATTATTTAGAAGCACTCCAATACAACTCGTCTCAGTAGTGGAGCTGGGTAAACAATAGTTTTGTTCTTGTTGTTGTTTAACCAGTGTTCAATCTAGAGTAGCTCCCAGAGGTAGAACTACTTAAGAGTGTGCAGGAGTGATTTAAGCAATTTTGTAGTTATTTATCTCAGAATCTGTGAAAGCTACAACCTTCATATTTAGGGAAATTATACTTTCGAAGTTTTATCTTCAATTGCGTGTTTTAAAAACACGATTTTTGAAAGTTTTCTAGATAATACATATATTATTATTTATTAAATACATGTTTTGCACACATTTTGCTATTTATCTCAGGAACAGCACACTTTTTTGGTGGGTTTTTGTTTTGTCGAGAAACCTACAAGTATTTCAATAGTTGTGTCTTTTTATTTTTCGATTGGTTGTTTCATTAACTTGTAATTAGGTTAAAAAAAACCTTTGCCAAATGCTTGCTAAGATTCATAATTTTCCTGTAAAACCTCACCCACAAAAAATAAGGATTCGACATGAGTCCAGAATTGATATTTCCTGTGTCGAGGTAGGAAATGCCAAATTGTGGAACTCCGGGTACCGTATTTCCCGAAAGGTACAATATAGTGGTCTTTAAGGTTCCTTCTAGGAAAGCATGCTCCATCTTAGACCTCAAATTAAAAAAAAAAAAGGTTAAGCACAAAATAAGAAAAAAATATCATATTCTGTCCGATGTCGAAACTACATTGCTTACCTGTATCTGTTCTAACGGTTCAATAGCTTTTGTGATCTTGGCGCAGTCATTCCTGTACTGAGTCTCCCGCGCAGCGTCGTCCTGTGCTGATGGCAATAGTTTCGATATCTTGTCTGCAAATAAAATAAAATAATAATAAATAATAAATAATGCTGGACTTTTCACACAGCATCATCTAGCCCCAAAGTAAGCTTGAGCTTGTGTTATGGGTACTAGATGACTGATAAACTACTTATATACTTTTTGTTTGTAAATACATACATATTATACATAGAAACACCCAGACCCGAGACAAATATCTGTAGGTCATACAAACATTTGTCCCGCGGCGGGGATCGAACCCGCAACCTTCTGCATCGCAGGCGGACCTTCGCCCACTGCGCCACAGAGGTCGTCAAAATGACATGTGACATTATAAAAAAAACATTATCATCATCCACAGCCCCATTTAGCCCACTGCTGATCATAGGCCTCCCTTTGTTTGTGTCATCCAATACGATTCCGTGCTAATCCCATCCATCTACGACCACAGCCTACGTGTCATCTGCCCATCTCACTCAGAAAAAAAACGAAATTTTTAATTTACTACTCACGCGTCTTATTGCATAATTATCTTATTCGTTAATTAACAATTATGATCGAATCTACTCACCTGCACCGGTTGGCGCGAAAGGATGCTTAATCATTCCTTTTTCCGCCATCTCTGTTGATTAAAAGTCAATCTATAATTAAAGTAAACTGTAGATAATATTTTGTTAGTTGACCTTTACCACAAAACGTGTGCAAACGAGAAGATGAACATGATAATAAGCACCGCCATTTTAGATTCGTTACTTAAACGGCCAAGAGGTCTCAGGACACTATGACCCTTATTAATAAAGGTGGTGTAAAGTTACGCCAGGTTTAAACTCCAAATATTGTATACTACCTACTACTACTACCTATTCCTAAGTTACACCTGGCGTAACTTTACACCACGTTTATTAATAAGGGCCTATCAGTCTTACTACAAAAAGTTAAACATCTGTTGAAAACCATGTTAAAAATACTTTTTTTTTTTGTATTGAATTAAAAAATTGTGATGTTTTAGGTTAGACAAAAAAATTAACAGTTAGATTGCTAAGCAAGTGTTGGGCTGTTTTGTAGAACGAATGTCTGGGTTTAGCTGTTTCAAGTCATAAAACTAAATGGATATTTTCTTACCCGCGACCCTAGGGTCTGTCTCGCCCTGGACGGAGGTGGGTCGTTGCCACCAGGGACTCTTGATCACTGTCCGCAACACGCTATCATCTGGGCACTTTACGTTTAGGAAGTTATCGAACCTACGACCAAATTAATGAATAAGTCGCGAAGGAACAAGGAGTAGAATCACCTCGTTTTAAGATTTAAGTGATTCCAGCGGTTCAACTGAATAAATTATTTTTGACTTTAAGCAAGTTCAAATTAGTGGCCTACGGATTAAGGACCTCTGTAGCGCAGTAGGCGAAAGCCTGTGACGCAGAAAGTTGCGGGTTCGATTTCCGCCGCTGGTTAAAGATCTGCAAATATTTATCTCTGGTTTGGGTTTAAACCGCAGGCGGGCCTTCACCCACTGCGCTACAGAGGTCATCAAAACAATGCGTTGTGACTTTGATATTAAAACTCACGTGATCTTATTGAAGAAAACGTATTTGACAAGATGATGCCTTGTCTCCTGATGCTGCATCAGGCCACACAGCACGTACACACCTTCCATTTGCTGCGTGAAATTCATGTCCTGCCAACAATGCAAATAATGGCGACAGGAGCATCTAAGAGGCGCACTTATATTATTTTTATTATTATTATTATCAGCCATGAGAATCCCACTGCTGGGCAAAGGCCTCCCCCCACTCCCTCCAGACATCTCGGTCCCCCGCAACATCCCGCCAGTCCGTTAAAAAAGTAATCAAACAATATGTATTGCATGGTAAAAAAAACCATTCACCACACTGGTTTGAACTAGTGACACGACAAGAAGAACAATTCAATTTGAATACTTGCATTGTATTATTTAGGGTGGTTTTTTGAGAAGGGCGATGATAGCTGTGTATCGTCGCCCTGTGACCTGTCTGTGAGCGCTGTGTGTAATGTCCAGCATTTATTTATATTGCTACTAGCTGCGCTCCATGTTAACCACAATGCCTCAGGAATACGTAACATCACTTTTCAAATTGGGTACTTTATATCCTGATAAAAAGTACCCAATGTGTTTGTACGGTCCAAGCAACCGTGCATCTTCCTGGGTCAGCAGAAAGGCGCTACGCGTGTGACCCAGTTACAATCATTTAGAACATTTATTTTATTCAATTTACGATCAAATCAATCAGTCCGCATTTTGCCACCAAGGGCGCGCGTTCTCGCTATCATCAGTATCATCAAGTTTACGTTTTACAGTTCACTCATCAACCGTTGAACAATATAATCTTTTTATTGCTAAACCAAAGCATTTTATCATTTTAATAATCTAGTTGTAAAACAATACACCGTACAGTGTTATTCCAGACTATAATTAATTATTACTGACTGCCCCCTCGCGGTGGCAGACGGTAACACTTAGTCTATCTTTAGACCAAACATTCAACACCCATCCTCACAATGTTTTAAATAAATACGTAGGTGTATTTATGAGGGTTGGATTTTTTGTCATACAAACCCTACTTTATTTACTATAGGTATGTAAGTATTGCAATTTGCATATCACGAAGAAGCGCTAAAATGGCACTCCTTTTCAAAAATCATTACAGATTTTTTCTGTAATTGGTCAGAAACATGGCACCGTTAGTTGGTTTGGCGTTGTGTACACTCGTGATTGACAAAACGCAACGATAGCGCGATCTAGAAATCGGTCTTTTCGAACAACGCCATCAGCACATAACGTCACTAACTAAAAGGAGTTTCTCAATAATTGGAAGGAAGTTCCTTTTCGGACGGTACGATAGGTGCTAGAAGAAAAAAAGCGTTCGATTTTACCGTCGCGACACATACATAGGTCAAAACGTCACAGTGCGAAGTGCGCAGTCGCAAAGCAGTCCATAGATTGTAACATTATTAGTATGGAAAAGCGTTTCTAGGATTTTAATAATTGACAATAAATTATTTCACAAATGCCAAATGTCAAAGTTGAAACTTTGTTCTAACGGAGTGTTCCACGACAATCACGTACTTTTTTATTATTTAAGGAATTTCCCCGATTATTCGAAGACGCTCGATTGATTTGAAAAATTATCGCGCTTTTTTAATTATGGTACAGTCGTGAGTGATGATCTTTTTTAGACAACTTAAAAAAAGGAGTTGGTTCTATGCTCAGCTGTAGATAGGTTCTTAACGTGTGTGTGAGTGATGATACTTTCCCCGCGAAACCAAAAAAGTTGTAGTTTCGATTCTTGAAAAGTCAGTTTTTTTTAGTTTTTGAAAGGTAATTTCGTGTGGATGCACAATTGACGAGTGATAGGAGTGAGCGGAAGAAGAAGACATGTTGTGCCGACCCCACTTAGCGTGGGATAAGGTCAGGGAGATGATGATGGTGATGAAAGGTAATTTCGTGTCAGCCTATAAATAATTTTTCATTTTCTTACCGGAGACACCAGATCGAAGAGTAGACACTCCCTTACAATGCAGTGCTCGAAGACGTCGCATAAAGCTGATTCATCCAGAAAGGTCCAGAGAAGATCCATCATGGTGCACAGCTTCGGCTGCGGCTGTGTCTGCATCTTCAGCGCCAGATTCACCTAAAACCAAGCCACTGATGAGAGAAAATGATAGAATTGACTACCTACTTAAGAAAAGACTACTTTTTGAAAACTAGAATTGAAAGTTAGCCTAGGTTTAGATTTGAGATGGATCACCTAAAAAAAAAGCTAGGCCCCAAACCGTGTCTGTTGCCCTGGTTCTTCACGGTATTGGTCGCGAAGGAACAGGAGTAGAATCACCTAGTTTTAAAACGATTCAAAGTAATCCCAGACCGTTGATTCATAATACAGCGGAATACATTCGTTTCGGAATCGACCGACAGCAACCAATCACAGTGCATGAAACGTCAAATTCGGATCAATTCCTGCATTGTGATTGGTTGCTGTCGGTCGATTCCGAAACCATGTATTCTGCTGTATTATGAATCAACGGTCTGGGATTACTTTGAATCCTTTTAAAACTAGGTGATTCTACTCCTGTTTCTTCGCGACCAATACCGTGAAGAACCAGGGCAACAAGAGCCAGGGCCTAGCTTTTTTTTTCCTACAACGTTCCTACTGAATAAAATGCTTTTTGGTTTTGATTTTGCTAATTCCGGTCCCTTTGGTCTTACAAAGTTCTCCTCCTTGGCTTTGAGGTAGAACTCCGCCGCGTGTGGGTCGACGTGTGCGCCTCGTGCTTTCAGACCGAGTGCACTGCGCAGGCGCGGCAGTAGCTCGCTCACCACTACGTAAGACAAACGCAGCACCGAGCCGAGCTCCACCACCACTATGCGGGCGAGGGACATGAGGAACGCCTGGAAACAAGGTAATTGATGAAAACCCCCAAAGACAAGCACACGCCTACAATTTCCAGTAGTAACTCATTTTTGGAGCAGTTTCTTTGGGAGACGGCTAGCTAAGACTGGACATAGTGCTTATCATTTCAGAAGGCTTTATCCAAAAGTGCAAAGTGGGGTGCAACCGGGCTAGTTAGAAGGACAACACTGTGCTTTTTCTGTCCTCATCAAAATTGTAATCCATCGCCTCTCCGTAATAAATTATTTTGTGAAAATAACAAAATAGTCCCGGGTTTCGGCACCTGCAATAGGTTAACAAAAATGTAATGTAGAATGGTGAACCTTTTTAGACATTTTTTTGATCTCCGAGCTCTGCGAGTCGACGAGCGAGTGCGGTGAGGCTCGAGGGGTGTACACAGAGTTGGAACTGTGGATCCTAAGGGCTACTTCATCTTCTGCTGCCTTAGAAGACTCTGATTTAGCCTGGGGATAATCGAAACTGATAACCTCATCATGCTGGACATTTTAACACAGCATGCTCTTCTTCTTCTTGCCCTTATCCCACTAAGTGGGGTCGGCACAACACGTTTCTCTGTTCCATTTCCCTCTATCATTCGTCATATCAGAACTCACTAGTTTTATTTCACACAGCATCATCAGCATATTATTATAGCGATTAAAAATCCGTGAACTTTGTCCGAATCTGACGTTTCCTGCACTGCGATCGGTAGCGATCGACACTGAAGAATCGCTATGCAGGTACCTACTGGTTCTTGGAACCAGTGTGGTGAATGAAAGGATAAATTTAACACCACCAATGTAAAAGATAACCATGCCGAAATTCATGTTGTTCTACCTTGCTGCTTTTGACAGTGAGTGAAGCCTTCAGATCAGTCAGCCGTGAGATCTCATCGATGAGGGCGTCCAGCGACTTGAAGAGTAGCGCGGCGCGTGCGCACTCCTTCGTAGGCGCTGCCTGCAGCGGAGCAAAGCCTTCGACTGGGAATCTGTGAAATGTCATTTTATATCAAGATTATTTATCATAAGTTGAGTCTTAACTTTAGGTACTTACCTTGAGTAAAGCAGTTATCTTAAAGTTCTGTAAGGATAACTTCATTTGATCTGTAAGTATGTTAAAGGTAAGGATAACTTCATTTGATCGAGCAAGCGAAGGCATCCAACGAAAATATTAAAATCACTTAGAATAATGGGGAGGCACTAGTCACCAGGATAAAAGTTTTTTCAAACTTAGTTTGTCATTAGTTTTTTTTTTAATTTTCATGTTTTCTTACACAAAAGGCACATGCCCAAAGTTGGCGTAGAGATGCTCCTGCATAGCGAGTGAGACAGCCGGAAAGTAGGCCAGGCCGGAGCCATGTGTCACGTTGTCAAACGCCATGCCCATCGACACACCGTTCCTGAAGACAAACAGAATCAGAACCAAATTAGAGATAGATTACATTCAGGAAGCAATATTGACGAGTTTTCCTGAAACCGATAACACATTCTGGTGAAAAGCTGCAAAATAAACAAATTTCCCGACCTTGGAGGCAGATATAGAAAGAGGTACAGTCGCTTGCAACAAGATGAATGTCTAAATTCAAATAGTTTTTAAATGACGCAATTATGAGGTACAAACGTATAAATATAACCGAACAGGACCTTCTTTTTTTTAACTATTTTATTAGCTTGTAGAATAGAACATACTTAGCACTATGAATCTATCGAAACCGAATTGACGAGATGTATAGATACTATAGTACGGTAGGTATATGAAAATGAAAATGAAAATAAAAACGATCAACGACACAAGTTTATCACACTAAATATCGCTGACTGTACATGCAAATTCCACGTAAGTATAACAGTCTATTCTGTTTGCTGTTTTCCGGTTTGAGTAGCGAAATTGCTTTTGTGGTTGTCGCGCATGTTGTATTATTACCTCTTCGGTCATGGTCTTATGCAGTTTGTATTGTGACAACATGCACTTTAACATAATCAGGCTCACGACTGTATCCAGGTACATTCGGGGCTTCATATGGCATAATTTGATGGCTTTCTGGTATAGGGTAAAAGCGGGTATCCCCTGGTCCGGCGATAACTACTGTTCACACTATCATCCAAATTACATCGTAAACATATGAATATTAGGTACTTACTTGGTGACGTAGCCACGCCATACGGAGACGTCGCGACGTTCGAACGTTGTACTCTCCTATTTATCATGTAGAGTACTTATAAAATATCTTTGGCTAGTATTTAGTACCTGTAGTATTCGAGCGAGCCGCGGTCCAAATCTATGCAGGCTCCAATGACGTCACCAGGCAGCCACGCCAGGCCGTACGGAGAAGTCGCGACATTCCAACGTCGTACTCTACCGCCGTCGTACGCGTAGGAGTGTGCTGTGTCACCCACGCCGGTGTCCATCGAGAATACACACGCTGATGTGCACCAGCCTATCTGAGGAATTGTCATCATCACAGCTTGACTTCACCCAACGATGGTAATCCTTTTTTAATTGTGCTGGAGATTGAACGACATCATTCTGGCCCCAACCCCAAATTATTGTGTTTCCTATAACAAAACAGGTGTCGTACCACGACCTACAATTCAGTTTGGGTGCTATCCAGCTTAGGTTCCTAATCTGAATCGCAAAGTTTTTTTTTTTGTATCGTGACGTTTTAAGCAGTAAATTGTTTTACTTGTACAGGTACATAAGTATTTTAATGCAAAACGATTCAGTTTTAACGACAAGTCTAGTAAATTTTATTATTAGTAACTTTACTATCATACGTCATGGTACGTTAAAGCAAAGCAGTTTAGTTTAGGACCTAAACTAGATAGCTTAGGCGCTTAGCATAGCGCTATAAGAGCTCATAGTAGGGCCTCTGAGCATGTGTTATCTTATATAACCTACCTAAATATTTGATCCGTGTATTTGATAATAGAAACTATGTGTACTGTATTAAAATATAGATAGTTTGAGATCAAGCAACTGTTAATACCTGCATGATCCCCTTAGTCCCGAGCTGCACCTCATACATCCACTTCCCGGAGTAGACGCAGGCCGTGGCCCTGATGGTGGCAAAGCTGGAGAGACCCTGGACACTCACTCTCTCATCTCCAACCAGCACAAGTCTCCCAGTACCTGAACAATGAGTCTATTATTAGAGTTCCATCTCACGAAGGGTGTAGATGCACATTGCACATACACGTTTCTGTGTATGTCAGCTCGAGAACGCTCCATGGAGGAATGTGCGTTCAGGATCGCTTACGCTCACAGAAACTAATCTACACACACAATGAAGGCATTCGTTATTTTAGCAAAAGGAACCTCTTTGTGACTTATAATCCTTTCACCACACTGGTTCGAAAGAATTAGTGACACGGTAAAAAGAAGAACAGTGCCCGCGGCTTCATTCGCGTGGCTACTCTTTTTTTTATAATGAATGGGTCGGCTCTTGACCTCGAGACTTACACAGGCAGTAATGAGGTCTACGATGGAGCGAGCCTACCCTGAAGTTGCCTATTAATTCTCTTCTTAAAAACAACAGGGCCGTAGCTCAGCGGAAATACAGACGCTGGAAGCTGATTCCAAGTTTTTGCAGTGCGCATAATAAAATACTTAGACTTAGGTATACGCTTACGCTTTGTTCTAATAAGTGGAATATCAACGAAGTGAGGATGATAGCTGTCATGTGCGTCTGAAGTACCTGAAGTTTTCTCGGTTTTCTCGTGTAAATTCCGAAGTGGAAATCATAAAAAATTTTGAAAAAAAAATTGAACCGACTTCACAGAACACAAACAGACGAACTTTCTACACGCAAAAAGGAGAAAAATAAAAATCTATACGTCCAATAATAACCTATTTATAGTATTCAATTTATAAATTACTATTTTTTAATAAATTTGAAGTTGGTGCAAACTATGCATTTACATCTAAGAAATGAAGAGAACTTGAAATTAAAAGAAATTTTGGAAATTGGTCCACAATTGACGGAAATATCGGTGTACATACATTAAAAAAAAACATACATACAGCCGAACATAGAACCTCCTTCTTTTTTTGAATTCGGTTAAAAATTAATAGGTATTTAGTTGTATTGTAGGTCCAAGTATATCATGTGAACATTTAGTTTATTTGTTTCACGTGCTTCACTAGCCAACATGATTCATTCTATTCGGGCTAACCTGTGGATGCATCAAACACGACAATTTTCGGTCCAATACGTCCATTCCTATCGTCCGCTGCTTCTGTAGTCTAAAACAATAAAATAAAATGCATTGTTTACTAGTTGTTTCCCGTGACTTCCTTCGCATTGACTGCTGTAATACCAACTTTCATTATTATTTCAACCCTTCCATGATTCATTTTGAAAAAAAGTGGCCTTTTTCTTTAGCAATCTTTATTCATCCTAATTGCTGTTCAAATCAAAATTTGTTCAGTGGCTTAGGCGTGAAAATGTAACACAGACAGAGCTACTTCCATATCTACCCTAAAGAACTTACTTGTTTTATGGTTCTTAAATATGTATGAACAATTCTATCATATTATTATTTTCATCTGAATCGCTATTACTTAGAGTGAAAGAATGTGGTTACCTCTGGTGCGATAGGTGCATGTTTCTTCGGTATCTTCTTGTGGCTCACCACCTTGGTGTCGAGGCTCTTGGAGAGGTTGTCACGGATGTGGCTCACGTACTTGCTGCGTCTGCAAAATGTAAGTGACATGAGTACAAGAAGTAAGTTTGTAATATGAATTAGTGGCCAACCCTAAAATCTCCGACATGCGACTATTTAAAGACAGAGGAGACTCCAAAAGAAGGCTTAAAAAGTGGTTCTCAATTTGGCTTACATGCTTTGCTTTGCACGTGCTTTTATGAACAAACTAGCTGGTACCCGCGACTTCGTCAGCAAAATAATATAAGTAGTAGTACGTACTTAAAAACCTATAACAAGAATCGAAAACTCTAAGCAAAAATCTCCATTAACTTTTCAAAACTCAAAATGATCATATCTCGAGCTCCGTCATGCGTAGGAACGCCACCTAGGAGAAAAAAGTAAAAAGCAGTTTTGACCTCGGCGATATAGATGGCATTCTAACCAAAGCCAAGGAAAAAGTGTTTTAATATCAAAAAAAATCTTAACTTCGTATGTATTGATGAGTGGAAATATACATGTTACATGTTTATCATTAATTTTTAAATTATTTATCATGCAAAAAAAACTGCAGTGCACAAACATACAGCAAAAAGTGGCTCGGGCGGTCACCCATCATATTTATGACCTCGCCCAGCGTCGCTAACTTTTTTCCCCATACAAACTTGCGACCCTTATTTTCACGCCTCCTTATGATTATTTAAAGAAAAATATCCGTAGTAGCCTATATCCGTCCCTGGGGTATAATCTTTATCCATGCCAAATTTCAGCTTAATCTGTTCAGCGGTTTGGGCGTGGAAAGGTAACAAACAGACAGACAGAGTTACTTTCACATTTATAATATTAGTAAGGAAGTAAGGATAGTAAGGATAAGGATATCCAAACATCCTACTCACAAACTTTCAGAACTATAATATTAGTGGGTTTCTTAGGTAGGCAGTAGGAGGCCATCAAGAACATACTTCTTGTCGAGTTACAGTGTGGTGAAAGGAATAGAACATACTGATTGTGTTTATCCGTGTTGTCCTTCATCACCATTTCGTTGCCGAAGACGCGTCGGATTGTATCATGGACTTCGCCCTTTTCCGCGGAACTACTGCACACCCCGAACATAGACCGCAACACGTTCATCATCACTTTCTTTTATAAATTACCAAAAATGCTGGTAAACTCTACAAAATCGTATCGACAATAGTTTTGTGTTTTGACGCTACTGACATAGCTTGTAAGGAGGTTGTAGTTTCGTTCTTGGAGTAAGGAGGTTACAGTTTTTGACGTACTTAAGTAAGGAGGTTGAAGTTTTTAACGTAAGGAGGTTGCAGTTTGTTGAAGTAAAGTTGATGCAGTTTTTATTTAAAAGAGGTTGGATTTCAAAACTGTAATACTCATATATATAGGATGAAAAGGTACCATGTAAATAATATATGTCATGTCAGTAAATAAATACACTTACTTTTTGTACAAATAGGTATAACTACCTACTTATACCTAAACAACACCCAGACACGAGACAAAATAATTTTATAGTATAATATTATATTGGTATTGTATATTTGTATAATATCACTAAACTACTATATTATTTTGTAGGTACGTACTTGCTTACTTTACTTATAACTATAGTTACGAGTAGATTAGACTAGGAACTGAATATTTTATGGTAGTGGTCTGATCCACCATTTTTACCTCATACAAAAGGCCGACTCACAAGGGAATAATACCTTACTCGGTAAAACGAAATAAATATTGATAAGTAATACATTATTTATTTAGAAGTATAAAGCATCGAAGTCTGTTTTATTTTTCTGTAACATATCTTTTAGTATTACTTTTAGTATCAATAGATTTTAATTATTTCAAAACTTTTCATTGTTGTATACCTAGCGTGAAACGTAAAAGTTGTATGTATCAGGGATATGTTCGTACGTGAAAAAATATACATATATTTTACAAAATACAATAGAATCAGTCAAGCTATTCTCAATCGTTAAAAATAATCTATAGATAGCTCAGCTTTCTTACATAGTCCTAACCCTACGCTAAGCAAAACTACGATATACTCGTATTTATTACATACCTTTGAAATGGAACACTTATTTGTACGTGAAACAATTTGACTTCCGTGTTTGACTTTTTCGAGGTTTACACTTCCGGTTTCAAGGTGATGTATTAATGAATCATTGGGTTCCGGCCGTTAGAATTTGCCCAATTGGAACAATACGGTAATTCGAATTTTTTTTTCCTTATTCGGCGCTTCTCGATTAACTTAAGTATATTAAGTGGAACAAGTATTTGACCTTTGTTATTTAATCGTCGAAAATATGTACGAGATGTATTTATTGTGTGTTAAAGTCAAGAATCCATTAGTTCCATAAAACAAGTGACTCGATAAAAAGAAGGGGTTTGAAATGATAACAAAAAATATTTTAAAAATAATCTTTTATTTATTGCACAAAAACATAAGTACCTACCTAAGTAGGTACAACATTAAGAACTAGGGAAGAGAGGTAATGGCAAGAGCGAGTTTCACTCTAAAAAGAGTTCTCTTCCAGCAAACCATGTATTTCCCGAAAAGTACAATATCCGGGTCTTCTAATCAAGAGTAAATAGGTTCCTTCTAGGAAAGCATGCTCCATCTTAGACCTCAGTACTGCTTAACATCAGGCAGAGGCTGGTCAAATACTGACCTATTTAATTTTAAAAAGATATAAAAAAACCAAACTAAAATCATGCGAATTTTCCTACAAAACAGACTTTTGTCTATAAATTTTCTGTCGTAACCAGCACCGTGCGAATAATAAAATTGTTTACCAGGTTTTGAAAACCCAGGGTTTATAGATATCAATAAAGTACCCTAGTATTGATTAGAGCTGCCTTTAACCTTGGGCGATGTTTTTCCAATGTGACAGTAAACATGTGCAAATGGCTCCATCGAACAATATTAGGTATATTTATTTGAATTCTTGCAATTGATTTTGCCGAATGTCAAAATCAATTGCATTCGGCAATCAATTGCATTGTGTTAATGAAATAAATAAATAATAGGTAATTTAATTTGTTTTTTTTTTATTTTTATGTAATGTTGCTAACAATTTATGGATCTTGGTCTGATTTAATAAATGAAATTGAAATTGAAATTTATACAAAGTTCTTTATGCAGCCTCATGATAAAAAAACAGAAGTGAACTACCCCCAAAAAGGAGGGGATATAAACCACATTATGAAATCTCACACAGTTTACACTATGCCATTCTGGCATACCATTCTTGCCTCTTGCTTTCTCAAACTCAAGATCAAGAGCTAATATTCTGTGGCAAGAGGCAAGAATGATATCGTGTAAAAGACGTCTAGCTAAACATGGTAAAAAAATCTTTTAAAACAGTGTGCCCTTCACACACTCCTTTAGTTTATTGTATTTACTTTGTAAGTAAGTAGTTTGTACTTACACATTCAGCCAGCTATGTTTTCTCAACAACATCCTGTCTATTGGCTAACAAATAACGGACATTTTCGCATTTTATCGCTTTAATTTAAAAGCTTGCTGTTTGTCACAGATTCCGAACCGGCTATAAAATCCGAATTTACAAGTGTTTGTAATCAATGACCGGCTTTGTTTATGAGCTTTTATTGGACACTGATGGACTAGTGGAAGTAAGACTGTCAATTGAAAGTTATGAAAAACTAACCTAAATTGATCTTGCGAGCAAAGCGAGCTAAGATGAGCACGCTTTACTCGCACGATCTATAGTCAAAGTCAAAGTCAAAAAGCATTTATTCAGTAGGACCGCTGGGATCACTTTGAAACGTCTTAAAACTACATAGGTGATTCTACTCCTGTATAAAATTGGATGAGTGTTTTGAGAGTGAATGAGGATAAAAATTTTAACTAACTTGCTAACCATGATCTCTAGGGTAGAATAGATTAAAAAGAAATTTTAATTTATTTATTTAAATACTTTATTGCACAAAATTACAAAAATATTGCACAAATAAAAAAGTATTCTAGGTACGTAGGTCTGTAGAGATAGATGTGACCATGCAAACAGGAATGTACCTACTACATTCCTGTTTGCATGGTCACAATATAGCATGTGAAAATCTCGTCAGCCTTGCGCTGACTATTTAGTGCAACTGCCAATATTGTAGAGGTTTTCAGGCCGCGCTAATTCGAATTAGGTAGGTCATCGGAAAAATGAACTGTACGGGATACACAAACGGGTTTTTCACAAAGAGAAGCAGCGCAAGCGCAACTTATGAAGTCGCCGTCAAATATACATCAGTGTTTATAAACACCGACTGGCACACTGTTTACAAGTTTTGAACAGTAACAGAGTGTTTCATGTTTTGACGCTATGCTGTAGGTAAGTACCTATTTTACGTTTGGAAATGAGAACTTTACAAGCTTTTATTTCGTTTTACATCAATATCCTCCTGCTACATAGGAACACATAATTGGCGACTCTAGACACATAGTAAGATCGGAAATTACAGAGGATTCCTATACCTAACATATTGTAAATAACAATAAAATATTGTTGATATATTAATATATAATATAATTGACGACCTCTGTGGCGCATTGGGCGAAGGTCCGCCTGCGATGCAGAAGGTTGCGGGTTCGATCCCCGCCGCGGGACAAATGTTTGTTATGACCTACAGATATTTGTCTCGGGTCTGGGTGTTTCTATGTATAATATGTATGTATTTACAAACAAAAAGTATATATTAAGTAGTATATCAGTTATCTGGTTCCCATAGTACAAGCTTTGCTTAGTTTGGGGCTAGATGATGCTGTGTGAAAATGTCCAGCATTATTTATTATTATTATTATTATTTATTGTAAATTTTTCACCCACTTCCCGGTGTCATAAGTCGCTGAATCTCGGAACACCCAGATTCAATTCAATATTGAATTTTTTTTCAATATTGAATTACACAGATTACATACATCTTATAATAAGTAGTCAAGTAAGTACTGACTGATAGTTTAAGGCTTAGACTAAGTAAACATTTTGTTTAGACAAATGTAACTTTTAAATAGTTTTACTTTGCCATAACTTTCTATGAAGGTAGGTATCTAATACCTACCTTCATACTTATATTATTGTACACCCAGGATGGGTAAACTGTTGATACCTAATTAGATTAATACCATCTTTGTAACACAGTTTGGACAATAAATTTTTCTTATTTCTTATTTCTTATTATGGCCGATTATGCTGAATTTACGCACACATAGGATTCGGTGGCAATTATGCAATAAAGGTGACAGCGAGCTGATCTGATAGTATCAAAATCTTTAAAAACAATGTAGCTTATGTAGCCCATCTTAAATAGAATCAAAACCATTTTCCCGCGACACTCCACACCCCGGGAGAATATTAAGCAATTTGTGAAGGTTTTCCGGGAATTAAAATTGCGTAGGTAATCTTCATGAAAAAGCAAAAGGTCGCATAAAATGGGGCAGGTTTATTTCCATTAACCGTTAATTTAGAAAGGGTTAGGTATTTTCACAGTTATTCCTGTTATATTGACTGGAAAGATGGAAAGTATAGAAAAAAATAACTATCCTATCTTAATATTATAAAATCCGAAAGTATGTGAGTATGTTTGGAATTCTGTGTTTAAATCATCCCAAAAGTGGACCGATTTGGATGAAACTTGGAATAGATGTAGGTCGTAGGCTAGAAAAGCATTGAAGACTTTACATGTTGGTACCACGTGAGCAAAGCTGCAGATAGAAGCAATAGTTACTTGGTAGTATTGCAACGAAAATACGTTTTTTACGTTGATCTGTGCACGTATTTTCAACCGACTTCAAAAAAGGAGGAGGTTCTCAAGTCGTCTGTAAGTTTTTTTTTTTTTTTTTTGTATCTTGTTACGCGATTGCTCCGCCATTTGTTGACCGATTTGCAAAATTCTTTTCATGTTCGAAAGGGTATACTTCAGAGGTGGACCCATATAAATTTTATTCCTGAGGGATTGATAGTTTCCCCGTAAAACTCTAAACACCTTCCCTCCTAGCCATGTCACAAATAGAAATCGAATCGACAGCTTGACGCCCTGAGTCACACCGCGTTTCGAGTCAAACATTGAAGTCGGTTTTCTTTTTAGTATAAAAACGTAATTATTAAATAACCACGATGGGATTCCTAGGAAAATGCTATATGTGCTATGTCATGGTTAATCTAACCTCTCTTTCACACCAAAATTTGTATAGGTAAATTTGTATACCTTGGAACTTTTTAAAAAACATTAAGGGCTAGTTTCACCAAACTTTATCTAACAGAGCGTTAGTTAATTTGACATCAAATTTAGTAAGAGAAATAACAACGGATTAAGTATTTAACAGACCTTTACAATTGCTTTGTGATCCATCATGCTCTAACAAAGGAATATCTTCATTAACAAGCCGCTAAATCTAATCGCTGGTCGGCGGCCGGTTAGCTAACTAGCAGTTGACATCGTTTAAAATTAAAAATATGTCAGAACAACCAAAAATCCGAGAGTGACAGAGAGCCGTTTGTCTGCGCAGAACACAATTTTGTATGAAAAAGCGTTCACTGCGCTGATAAACGGCTAACGGTCGATTTATTAACCAGCTGTTAAACTTGACTTTGGTGAAACTGGCCCTAAGTATTTTAAACGCCATTACACGATATAATTCTTTTCAAGCTCAACGGAGCAAGAGCTAAGCTTTTCTGTGGCAAGAGGCAAGAATGGTATGCCAGAATGGTATCGTGTAAATGGCGTTTAAATTCTTGTTTTATAAGCAAACATTTTTGAGAAGTTTTCTGCGAGGTAAAAATCTGTTCCCATTAAACTGTGTTAAATATTAAACAGGGTCTCTTTATTTGAGCAAATTGTTTAAGCACCTGAAAAAAGTGTTTCAGACATATAAATACTTATATTTTCTTTTGTTACAAACTCAGCGATTCTAATTAACACGACTTAAGTTCAGAGGGTCGAGTGGGGCCTAATTTGTTTGTTCGCCTTCTGTTAAACGCTTTTTAAGATGTTCAATACTTGCTCCAGCGGTAGGTACCTATATACTAATATACCTATATACAAAAAAAGTAGTAGGTATACCTACTAAGGTATACTACATTTTTTGACGTTGTCTTTCCTGTGGACCAGGCTGATTAAGCTGAGAGGATAGTTTAGGTGCTGGGCAAGCCTATTCCATTTCAAAAAATGTCCCAGGCACTGCAGCGTCCCGTTAAGTGTAGGCATAGGTTGCCTCCTGACGCTGTATAAATCATCTATTAAAGATAAATCCTAAAATTTATTTTTTTTACACCTAAGTATTTACAATAGGGTAGCATTTTCAATGACAAATATCAAAAAACAAAATCAAAAATTTAGAATCAAATGATGAGTGGAAATGGCTCTATTTCCAAAGGCGTTCGTGGGCAAAACCCGACGTGCTCCAATAAGATTTTCTGTCGAAAAAATGATGTCAGCATGTGGTAGAACCTCAAAAGATTAAAGTTGAACATAGGTACCCAAGTTCTATCTACAGGGTGTAAAAATACTTCTACCGAAAACTGAGGGGTTGCAATCAGACCATGATTCTAAGCATATTTAGCGAAAAAAACGCAAAAAAAAAATTTTACTTAGCTACGTCATTCTATGTTATTTTCGGTTATTTACTACTAGGTCAACATAATAAGACCATACCTACCATTAATAAAAGAAAAAACACAATTAAAACTCAAAATCTAGCAATCTACGTAAAACAACGCGCCCAGTACATACAGTGGCGTAGCTACCGGAGGGCACCGGGGTCCCTAAGCTCAAGGTGCCGAGTCCGGAAAGATTTGTTCTTTAGGAAGCTATAGGTATAATTATTTTGAAAATAAAAACAACTGCATTTTTAGATTTTTGTAGATATCAGCCAGATAGATATATATTATCAGCCCAGAAAATAACATTTGTCAAAAAAAACTAGTTGGTCTCAATCGACGTTATTTCCCATCAAGAACACTTTTTTTTGCACCAGGGCCCTTGGCTACCTAGCTACGCCAACACATACGTAAACAGTAATCTTCAAACGCTGTTTTCTCCGGATATAATAATTTTTTCGGAAAATCCTTTTGGATTTAGTTGTGTGTATGCTGTACGACCTCTTTCGGCATCGGTAGACGTCTTTTTACACCCTGTATATTGTATAGTTCTCAAAGAGTAGCGTCGTGTCGAGCCTATGTGAAACACTCTTATCTAAAGACGTCAAAAATGTATTTTTGTCCACGCATTTTCGAATCAATCGAGTGTGTTGTAAACAGGCACATCACACTGATCAAAGAGATGTTATTTCAGAGACAGCCATCTGTTGCAACGACCATACACATCTATTAATTCAAAGTCAAAAAACCATTATTTAGAACGCCGGGATCACGCAGGATCACGTACCTGTTCTAATGGTGTGATCATTTTTGTCATTTATTATTTTTAATTCCTTCGCAACCAACACCGTGAAGAATCAAGGCAAGTACCTACTTACCCGTTGTCTTAATTCTTCACGACGTAGATTGAGAGAATATTGTTTGAAATAATGATTATATTATATTTGTACTTAAGTATATATATAGTGTTTACCGCACATATCTAACAATTTTAAATTCATTCCAAAAATTTGCACCCATGCGGGATTTGAACCCACGTCCTTACCGATCCGTGGTAATTACAGAACTTTATCTAGATATAGATTGGCAAGGACGTGGGTTCAAATTTTTGGGAAGCATTTAAAATCTTAAGATAGTTTGAAGCTTAGCTTTGTGGAAGTTAATCTTTTAAATCTTAAATACTAGACTAACTAAGTTAGTTTCGACTAGACTAAGCTTTATAACTCGGCAAAAACCAAAAGCGATGCAACTGGTCTATAATATCCACTATATTATTCAGGAATCTATATGAAAAGCAATTCAAAGCAAATTAAGTATAAAAGAATGCGAATAACCCTGACAGCATAGTGATTATGGTGACACATTCCGCGAAAATCCTCCCTCATTTATAAACAGGAAGCCAACAAAATCAAAAAACCCTACATCTCTCCACACTTTGAACACAACCCCCCCTTTTTAAATCCATTGGGTTTCACCCAAACAGAATCCCGTAGAGTTTTCCATTAACCGAGCAATCACAAAAGTCGTACTAAAAACGTTTTGGGAATCTATCAGGGTATTTTTAAATTGGTCGGGTTATAATGTCTGGATAGACCCGCCCCTGGCAGCACCCCATGCCTGGTTCATTCATTCCGGTCCCAGCTACCGAGCAGGGCACACGTGTCGCGAGCGCGTTTATAAACTATTCGTTTTATTCTGCAGCAGGAAACGGTAAGTGATTTTAATGTTTTTATAATAAAACGTGTTATTCAAGTGTTACATATTTCGTATCTAATATAGGATTGTGTATTTAATATTGTAGGTTTTGAAGGTGAAAACGTACCTAAAGGGTTTTGTGTTGGTCTGTTTTGAGATGTGGAGGTATGTGGTATATGGGTATATTTTTGTTTGTCATAGTAGGTACAAACTGTGTATACAGAGCTCTTCAGAGTTGTATATTGTTTTTTTTTAAAAGTGTATTTTTTTCGGTATTTAAACAATACTTAATAATTAATATGTTCTCGACTGTATCCCCAAGCACGGTAGACATAGTCGCAGATCACTCCTCCTTGTAAAAAGCTTGTATTGTTTTTATACTTCGTTCATCAAATTTTTATCTATTGAAAAAACCCACTATTTTATCACTATTTATCCATAATTTTAACAATAACAATTTTCGTTTAGATTTCTCCAAAATTTAATATTGTCAGCCGCAGTTCTTCATTTTTCACACAAGATGAATAAAAAATATAAAATTCATCTCAGACCAACTCATTCTACTCGTAGCATTATTTAAAAGTAGCAAGTTCGTAGACGACTGCTACGCGCACCCCTACTAGACAATACAAATATTTGCGTATTGTTAGATTATAAATAGTTGGGGCAAATACCCAAAGCTCGATAAGTAAAGCTTTGCCAATATCATGAGATATTATTTAAATAAAACAACAAATATCTAACTGCGTTTCAACTAACAGCCTGCTTTAAAATTGATAAATACCTATGTATTACATTGCGTTTCAACAAATAAGTATGGTATCGTGTAAATGGCGCTATCTGTGAAAGTAACTCTAACCTTTTTACGCCAAAAACCGACTTTTGATAAAGAATTTTTAAAATCGGTTCATAATTGACGGAGATATCGGTGAACATACATAAAAAAACCTCCATTTAGATGTCGGTTAAAACATTGGTGCACAACTAGATTTGAACAAACGACCTTAAGAAGGCCACCACTAGACCACCAGCGACCTCACTCTTAAGCTTATCTCAAATCTTCCAGAAGTTTTCATAGCCCATAATATCAAAGTGTTCATTATAGAAGTTTTAAAATTAACCTCATGAAACCTGATTCAAGCTGAAGTTTTGCTTGAGCACTTACGTGGGTGTGAAGTAAAAATGTAGGTACGTGTTTGTTTTACGGAAATAGCCATCATACCTGCAACAGCACTTTTATATTTCAATTTATTTCTTCTTCTTCTTTTTATTAATGGCAACTAACTGTAAAACAGTATAATTCTGCCAATGTCAAGTTTTAAATAAGTATTCATGGCATGTCAAGTCAAGTCATGTCTATTTGATTTTGAAAAAAACATGGCGGCTTGTCATTTCAAAACTACAATGGAAATAAATAAAATAAATAATTTTTTTTTGAGATCGGTTAAATACAGATCTTTATAAAGAAAGATACCACTTTGACGACTGTCTGTAGCACAGTGGGCGAAGGCCCACCTGTGATGCAAATGGTTGCGGGTTCGATCCCCGCGGCGGAACCAATGTTTGTATGATCTACAAATATTTGTCTCGGGCCTGGGTGTTTCTATATATAATATGTATATATTTACAAACAAAAAGTATATAAGTAGTATAGCAGTCATCTAGTACCCATAACACAAGCTCTGCTTACTTTGAGGCTAGATGATGCTGTGTGAAAAGTCCAGCATTATTTATTATTTACTTTACCATTATTGCCTATTGCCACAGAATATTAGCTCTTGTTCCGTAGAGTTTGAGAAAGCAAGAGGCAAGAATGGTATGACAGAACGGTATCGTGTAAATGGCGCTTTAGTTATTAATTTATGTTACAAGATTATAATATAAATTTTAGGGATGGGCCGAAGTTCGTTTCACATTCGGTTAAACCGAACTTCGGCAGCTTGAACCGAAGTTCGGCATTCGGCCGAAATTCGGTTCGAACTGCCGAAGTTCGGTACTAAAAAATATAGTAATCAAAAGTACGTGAGTGCCGTGGAACACTCGGTTGGAACGAAGCAAAGAGTACTTTTCTATACTGAAAATTTCAAATTCAAATCAAACTCACTTCCGTACTAACAATGTAACAATCTATGGACTGTTCGCGGCTGCGCACTTCGCACTGTGACGATTTCATGACGTGGTGGCCATGACAGTAAAATGGAACGAAATTTTTCTTCCAGCCTGTTTTTTTTCGATACGTCCGTAAAGTGACTTTGTTCCAATAACACAACTACTTGACTAAAATAATAAAACTAAACCAGTGACGCTCTACCAACTGAGCAAATGTGCAATCGACGTGATGGTTAAAACTTTGTAGGAGTACATTAAGTGCATTAAGTATAAGTACTCCTACAAAGTTTCAACCATTATATAAACAGCTTTTCATTGTGTAAGATAACTCAATGATCCCTAAGTGTGAGAAAATAACAGAACACTATAAAACTAGTGATTCTGTGAGAACAGAAGACCTCCCATCCAAAAAAAGACCGAATTTAATTTGTATCTCAGGTGCTTGAATTTTTAAAAAGTTAAGGTAGACTTTTTTGTCGATTAAGTACGTTTTAGTTTTCTCAATAAATTACGAGCGTTCCCTTGGTCCTAATAGGTAGAATCTGGTGTCCACTGGTTCGCCTCTTGAAAGCGGAGAGGACTGTGTAGCTCCCCGTTTCCCTCCTATTTCACCCCAGTCAAACATCACGATTGACAAAAGTAAATATAAATCTTACTTAAAATTAAAAAAAAAAAAAATTAAAAAAAAATACTATACTACTTACGGAACTTATGTTCAAAGAAGAACGGCAAGATCGGACCTCAAATTTTCCACAGATAAAAAATATACCAAGTTCAGTACATTTTAGGGGTAAATAAATAGTTATTATTATTTTTCGGCTTCATAATAAGAAATTACGAATTGCATACAGTAAGTGGCTTCGTAAGCAAGAAATCGGCTTTAGATCAATTCTGGAAACGATAATTTTTTGAGCCAGGCAGGTCACAGCTTGTATAGAGACGACCGACGTTCTTTACATCAAAATCGGCTGAAAAATGCGACCTGAATGACAGACAAAAGCATTTTTTTGGCCAATCTCGAAACTGAGACGCTTCGCTCACTTGATCAACTAAAGTCACACGCACAGTAACACTATAAAACGTTAAATCGGACGGTTTTACAGTGTTAACCATGTTAACGATTTATGCCAATTAAAATAGTGAAATACGTCGTAGGTACGTACACCTTCTGAACAGTCGTAGAATTTAAAATAAGTAGTTGTAACGACAACCCAATCATCCATATTTGTCACACAGCGAAAAGCAGTACAAGCACCACACTCCATCTACTCTAGAAAACTTCAACGATCGCGTAAACAAGATTTCACGTATTTCTTTCGAGAAAATACAATGAAACTAGGTACCTACCGAAGTTCGGCCGAAGTTCGGCCGAACTTTTCATTTACACCGAATGTTCGGCCGAAGTTCGTATTCGGTTAAAACCACATTCGGCCCATCACTAATAAATTTATATAATATGTTACAAGATTTTAATTTACCTATGTTCATCTGTTTAGTTATGCCAAAGTAGGTAAATAGTTTATATTATGACTCCTTGAATTTCTATTGAATACCTATAATAATACTTACTTTTAAACCAAAGAAAACAGTTCAAGGCTAACATATTTATTGCGTTCATGAAAGCTGTACTTTAGGGCAAGTTCAAGTCTTGCGTGCGCTCGCGTACTGCGGTTTCCTGTAAAACGTGACCGGCGAACAATGAAACATCATCATCAACATTCAACCAGAATAACGACTGATTTTGCCTGACAATGAATGAATGAATGAATGAATGAAAAACTCTTTATTGTACACAATAATTACACAAAAACATAAGAATTATTATAACCTAATGAGATTGTACAAAGGGCGGTGTTATCGCTTAGAAGCGATTTCTTCCAGACAACCTTTGGATGGAAAGAAACGAACATATTGAAGGGCGTGTACAAATACTTATAGGAATATAAAGAATTTTACTAATACAAAATACAAAGTAAAGTAAAGTAAAGTAAAGATTTATTGCTTGAAATACATGTAGTACATGGTGGTATTTTGTTTTTAAAAAAACTCAATTCGGAAACAATGTATTCTGCCAGTATGGCGTGCAATTTTTTAAATTAATACAGGAAAAATAAAATAGTCATTCATTACGTATTTAAAATTAAAATAAAAAAATAAAAAGTAAATTGAAATTGCATGCAGGAATTAAATCTAAATAAATAACAATCACATAACAAAACAAAAAAAGAAAACATAACAAACATACTTACATTAACATAAAAAAATAAATACAGGGTGTAAAAAGACGCCTACTGAAGCCGAAAGGGGTATTTACGTACAGCATCCCAAAACACAGCCAAATCCAAAAGGATTTTCCAAAAAAATCATTATATCCGGAGAAAACTGACCTCGCACAGCTGGTCGAGCGTATGTATGTACTGGGCGCGTTTTTATACGTAGATTGTTGGATTTTGAGTTTCAATTGTTTTTTCTTTTATAAATCAAATGATTAGGTAGGTATGGTCTTATTATGTTGTACTAGTAGCAAAAAAACTAGAAAATAAAATAAAATGACTTAGCTAAGTAGTATATTTTTTTGTACGTTTTTTTTTCGCTAAATATGTTCAGAATCATGGTCTGATTGAAACTCCTCAGTTTGCGGTAGCAGTCTTTTTACACCCTGTATATTGCAAAATAACAATATTGATTGAGGCCGCTTTTCCACCAACAGAAAATTTTATTTATATTTTTTTTCATTAGTAAGTACCTAAGTAAGTAAGTTCGTATAAGTCAGTGGCCAACTCTGGTGACGGAGTTTTTAGGCCGCCTTAAGGCTTCCGTCATGGCTTAACGACTTAAATAGCCGGGACCGACAATTTAACGTGCCCTCCGAGGCACGGAAGCGCTCAGATGAAAATGCCACTGGCGGTCACCCATCCACTTACAGATAAATTGTTTTCTCAAACATCTTTCTTTTACCTATAACCCTTTTGTCAAGTCCCAATTGCCCACTTTCACTCAAACACGCAAATAGCTTGAAAACATAAAGCATAAACACTTGATTACTGCTGTTGCGTGCCGCCAGTGTAGCTCACTAGATAAATGGCTAGCACATCCACTTTAAATGCGGTTTTGTACAAATTCTACTCGTACGAATACGAACGAACGATCCCGACTGTCCGAGTACTACCACACGGGGTTATTCACGTTCGTTTTTTCGTTTGTTGAATATTCGGATGCTTCTTACTACGAGCTACATTGTATTCAGTCGATAAGATAAAATAAGATCAACTTGAAAACACGGTAACCTAGGACCTAATATTTCAAGCCGAAGAATTGGCTCTGTCAGAAATCGTAGTAAGAAACATCCGAATACTCATCAAACGAACGAAACAAAGAACGGGAATTCGGCCCCAGGTACCTACTTCGATGCCTCGCATACTCTATGCGAACACGACTAGTTCGTATTCGTACGAGTACCTATAGTAGGTGGGTTCGTACAAAAACGCACCCAAAGTGCGGCTGGCCCTATAGCTTGATCTAATAGTGTCTCTTGTTTAAAAGCCATACATTATTGTGAGACGCACAAGACTATAAAATAGAAACAGAAATATTTATTGCACTTATGTTGTTAGTGAGGTGTTAGTGTAACATGCATTGTTTCGAACATAAACCCTGTTAGGGGCACAGCAATACTTTGCTAGGGGCGCTCTATTATTGTTTTCTCACTTACTCTATTCATCATCATCTTCCTGCCCTTTTCCCACATTATGTGGGGTCGGCACAACATGTGTTTGTCGGAGACAAACAGCGCATCACTAGCCCAGGAGACCGCGGCAGCGGGGTCCGGGGGACGAGACGACGCGACGCGCCCCACCGACCACATCGCAACACTCCATTCAAAACCACGGATCAAACTAGGCGCGCGTTCTTACGTCCAATATACCAGCTACCTATTTTACAGTCCGCTATTTCATTTACAATCCACTGACTATCCCCAACAGTGTTCTTCTTCCATTCTCCTCTATCAGCCGTCATCTCAACACTCACCTTTCTTACTCATGTCATCCTTTACACAATCCATCCATCTTTTCTTTGGCCTACCTCTACTCGTAAATCCATCAACATTCATACCAAGCACTCTCCTAGTTACATGACCTTCTTCTCTTCTCATTACATGCCCATACACTTACTCTATTATTGTACTTAATTGTTGAAACAAAAAAAAAGTATTAAATTATGATTGCTCTTCAACCTGCCCTGTACACAGGGACGTTATTACGAATCTAGCCATCTCAATAGTGCTGTGGACAAAATGGCTACAAATTAAAGAATTGTTCTCTGTGGTAATCTACTAAGTATTACTTATTTTAAGTAGGGCTGAACTCTTTCACACCTTAACCCAATTGTTTTACTTGGATTATAAATATGTAGATTTTTTACCTTACTGCGCATAGTGCGCATAAGGCACTACATAATACAGTATGTTTGACGTAATACTAAAGTAGATATAGTTTTTATACCATTATGTATCGTATAAAAAAGCCGTGTTGGCCGAATGGGGTTGTACCTCAACTTTCAATCCGAAGGTTGTGGGTTCGAATCTCGGATGTGCATCAATGAATTTTGCGTTTCGTAAAATTTATATACGCTTTAACACGTGCTCTAAACGGTGAAGGAAAACATCGTGAGGAAACCAGTTAGTGTTCTTATAGGCGGCGATGGGCTTGCAACCTGTCACGTATGGAATACTAACTTCTGCTAGATGTGGGTCATCATTTTCCTGCCTTTATCCCGCTTATGCGGCTGTGGGTATGTATCAAATATGTTTGGACATGCCTCTGACTACCCCCCTTAGACATCTTCAAAGGATCTGGAATAAGTTACATAAAAAAGATCTGAGAGAATGTCTTCCGCACCTTGGGGATACAGTCGTGAACCTGTTTACGTTTTTTACGTTTAACGTTATGTATAGTTGTCTACCTCACAAAGGCGGGTTGGTCTAAATATGTGTGTGTGCGTAAGCGATACTTAAGCGCTTATTGGTCCAGGAACGTGAGCTTACGCACTCGGAAACAATATGTGCATGCAACACACACACAAAATATGCGCATGCAACACACACAAAATATGCGCATGCAACACACACACAAAATAAATAAATAAAATAATAAATAACTTTGAGGTTTTTTGGAATTTGAGGTTTCCAAAATCAAAATATTTCCGAAATCCGTAACACCATGACCAAAATTTTTACAAATAGTTGATGATTATCGCTCAGTCCATAATAATTTTCCAAGCAAAATATATTTATTCTTAATAATCGATAAGAAATGGCGCTTTAAATAAATAATAAATAAATAAATAACGCTGGACTTTCCACACAGCATCATCTAGCCCCAAAGTAAGCAGAGCTTGTGTTATGGGTACTAGATGACTGATAAACTACTTATATACTTTTTTTTTGTAAATACATACATATTATACATAGAAACACCCAGACCCGAGACAAATATCTGTAGGTCATACAAACATTTGTCCCGTGGCGGGGATCGAACCCGCAACCTTCTGCATCGCAGGCGGACTTTCGCCCACTGCGCCACAGAGGTCGTCGAAAAACAAACTGTTAATCAACTTTTGATGCTGACTGTACCTAATTAAGACATAAAATATCAATTAGCAGTCCGAAACGTCTAAATTCGTTTTAACAACCTACAAGTTACAAAATATTAATAAAACTTTTCTAATTAAAACAATCCAGGCAAGCACCTACTTATCTCAACTTTGAAAATTCACTCATAAATTACAAAATTACATGGTTTTATACATAGAACTGTCTAACTGTCGGGTAAGACACCGTTTAAACCATGCCATTCTGGCATACCATTCTTGCCTCTTGCTTTCTCTAAATCAACGGAGCAAGAGCTAATATTCTGTGGCAAGAGGCAACAATGGTATGCCAGAATGGTATCGTGTAAACGGCGTCTTAGCTTGGCACTTTTCATCGGAGGAGTCACAATCAAGGAAAACATCGTATAGCCCTATTCCACTCTGATCCACTAATCAAATACACTAGGGCTCCTATTAACGCGGTGTAAAATTACGCCGGATGTAACTTTGGAGTAACCATACAATTTTTGGAGTTTAAACCTGGCGTAACTTTACACTACGTTTATTAATAAGGGCCTAAGGAATTTGTTTCCACATAATCTTCTAGTAACAATGGGCTTGCAATCTGTCACGTATCTGTCAAATATGGGCAATTGTCAATGCATTTGGACATGCATCTGACTACCCTTCATCTGTTAAAAATCTTGAGCTCGTGTAACTTAATAAGTAATTTTTTGTTATTGGCCGGGGTCCAAACCTTCCGATTGAACGTCAATATCACAGCTCTGAAATTGCGAAAATTGCCGGCAATTTACAGAAACGAGGCTATAAACATATCAATTTCGGCATTCGAAGCCAATATGAACCTATACGGGGTTGAACGCTCGTAAATACTGGTAACCACTCGTACCTATGCTGGTTCAACATTAGCCTACGGTTAGTTATTATGGTATACCTACTGTTCTTGCATCTTGTTTGAGAAAGTAAGAGGCAAGAATGGTATGCCAGAATGGCATGGTGTAAACGGCGTCAGGCAATATTTTATTCAACCAATTGTCCCACTAGCTGGGCAAAGCTTCCACAGACCCAACGGTCTGTATCTTTTCAAATAAAAATAATATAAGTAGTAATACCAGTCATTTACCCTGTCGTATTGTATGGATCAGAGTGTTGGGCAACCAAAGTGACGGATGAAAGAAAAGTGCATGCGACAGAGATGAGAATGCTGAGATGGATATGTGGAGTAACTAGAATGGATAAGATAAGGAATGAGTACATCAGGGGAAGTTTGAAAGTAGCGCCAGTGACTGACAAATTGAGAAGTGGAAGGTTGGCGTGGTATGGGCATGTCATGAGGAGGGATGAGAGTCATATCACACGACGAGTGATGCGTATGAATGTGGATGGATATACCGGTAGGGGTAGGCCTAAGAAAAGATGGATGGACTGTGTGAATGTGGATATGTTTGTGAAAGGAGTGAGTTCTGATATGACGGGTGATAGAGGGAAATGGAAGAGAGAAACATGTTGTGCCGACCCCACTTAAGTGGGATAAGGGCAGGAAGAAGTAGAGACCAGTCATTTAGTATCCATAGCACAAGCTCTGCTAACTTTGGGGCTAGATGATGCTGTGTGATCAATTCCATTTAAAATCTGTGTAACCACGTTACACAAATCTTCCTTGAATTCTTCAATGTCGTCTCGCCAACGATTCCGAGCTCAAATTACTTTTTAAAAACGAGAAAGAAAACCGATTTCAATGTTCGACTCACGTAGAACAAAATTTATGAGAATAGAGTTTTTTTTTTAATTTACAGGAAAAGTATACATAGCAAAGAAACCGTATCTTGTCGATTATCATGGCTTTACATTACCTAGTATATTGTCTGTGACATTACCAATACCTATTCTAACCAAATCGATGGTGTTGAATCTGGGGGCTGAACCGATAACGCGTTCGGAATAAGTGGCAATATTTCACGGACATTATTGAAATGTTATCTGCTTCAATGAATATAAAGAGGTTGCTTAAAAACTTTGTAGAGAATTGAAGAAAATTAGATTTTTTATTCGTTCATCATCGATATTGAATGGTGTGCACGTTTTCAGTTTCATTTGTAAAGGTATAATACCCAAACGCCAATACAATAACCGTGTTTTTAATGTGGATTTATATCTACTAAAAATTAGTGTCCAAGCAGTCGATTGCATTAGCAGTCACTCATCCATGCTTCAACTGCCGACTGACGCTTAGTGAGAGAGAAGAAGAAGAAGACTGAGCCAAGATGTTACTGATTGGGCGGTTTAGTCGCTCAGCGACAAAGCCCTTTTCTTTTTTGTTCATATAAATAAATAAATAAATAACTTTGACGATCTAATTAAAATCGAAGAGTTTATGATACTTATTTTGTAATGAAAACCCTCATCTCATCATCTCATCGTGCTCAATTACGTCAAAATAAACCACATCTAAACTCATTGCTGCTTATTATAAAAACGTAAAACCTTGTTTGAACCCAACAAAACCTTGTTTGAAAATGTTGACACAATGTCAAAACAAAACTTTTACCACAATAAAGCGTTCTATGTATGAGTATTTAAAGATCATTTTTCTAGGGACAGTTTTTTAGTTAGACTTGGTCTAAACTCGGCTCATTTTTTTGTAATAAGGCTCATGGTGTACAAATACTGTAATGATTTTGTAACAATTACAAATGGCCTTTAAATTTAAAGCCGTTTGCATGTGAAAAGTCCCTATTGAATGTATCCTCAAAATCTGAGCACGTGCCTTGATAAGTTATACGCGGACGTGAACAAAATTATACATTTTGAATTTATGCTGTTACTCAAAATGTAATTTTACTTTTCCCAATCCGTGATCTGATTCATAGAGTCTGCGTTCCGTGTTATCGGTCTCTCAGGAAAACGTCACTTTTCCGGCATCTTCTTCAATCGTGTTACTAGTTCTTTTGAACCAGGGTGGTGAAAGGATTTTAAGTTCGCCTCAAAGAGGCTCCTCTCGTGCACTTGAGTTGTTTTCGAACTTTTTAGGTTCTACGACATGCCGATTTCCTCACGATGTTTTCCTTCACCGTTTGAGAGTACTAGCATAGTGCACATAAGTTTTTTTTTGTTTTCTCACGACCTTACGATCGGAGGGCCACTACCACTAGACCACCGTACCACATTTTTCCGGGATAAAAAGTAGTTTATGTGCTATTCCAGATTTAAGTCTATCTTCGTGCCTTTCATCCAAATCCATTCAGTTGTTTTGACATGAAAGACTAACAAATATACGACACACACATCATACAAGAAGCTTTTGATGACAAGCCACCACTGGAGGTAGAACAACAAAGTACGTGAGTGTCGTGGAACAATCGGTTGGAACGAAGTTTGTCCATTTGACATTTTGCGCACCTTGTGCACCACTTATTGCACTCTGCGCATCTGCAGCTAAACCTTAATTAAATTGATCGCCTAAAATATGAGACTTCAAATTCAAATAAGCCATTTTATTTGATTTTGACAGGTATGCGCACCATTTTTTAACCGACTTCAAAAAAAGGAGGAGGTTATATGTTCGGCTGTATGTATGTTTTTTTTTTTTTTTTTTTATGTATGTTCACCGATATTTCCGTCAGTTGTGGACCGATTTCCAAAATTTTTTTTTTGTTTGAAAGGGTATACTCTTATAGTGGTCCCATATAAATTTTATTCCTGAGGGATTCATAGTTTTCCCGTAAAACTAAAACTATCACTGAACTTTAAGAAAATTGTGGCCCGATTTCCAAAATTTTTTTTTGTTAGAAAGAAGAATACTCTCAAGGTGGCGCCATATATTTTTTTTTCCTGAGGGATTAATAGTTTTCCCGTAAAACTAAAACAATCTCTGAACTTTATGAAAATTGTGGATCGATTTCCAAAATTTTTTTTTGTTAGAAAGTGTAAAGGACTCACTCTCAAGGTGGCGCCATATATTTTTTTTTCCTGAGGGATTCACAGTTTTCCGGTAACATTCAAAAAACCTCATTCTCACTACACAACACACCCAAGGTAGTCCAAAATATTTTCTTTTCCTTATGGATTGATAGTTTTCCCCCTTGCTGAACTCCGGGTGTCCTTTAGTAGGTCTGCCCATGACTTCTCTTATCCTTTTCTACTTAAGCTACGATAAGCAAAGTCTTAATGTACTCGTAGCTTACTATATTATTTACACATACACTTTTATTTACACAGTATTTATTTACTTACACTAAAAAGTGAAAAATAAAACATTTTTGAAAAAAAAATTGAACCGACTTCACAGAACACAAACAGAAGAACCTTCTACACACTAAAAAGAGAAAAATAAGAATATAATTTGAAGTCGGTGCCAAGTGAATACGATTAGGTACCTATAAAAAAAAGAAATCGAGCGATAGCGTACCAGGATACAATTTTGCACCCAAGTTCTTTTGAACTTCTTAGATGTAAATGAATAGTTGGCACCGACTTCAAATTATATTCTTATTTTTCTCTTTTTAGTGTGTAGAAGGTTCTTCTGTTTGTGTTCTGTGAAGTCGGTTCAATTTTTTTTTCAAAAATGTTTTATAATTGACTTCAAAAAAAGGAGGAGGTTATATGTTCGGCTGTATGTATGTTTTTTTTTTATGTATGTTCACCGATATTTCCGTCAGTTGTGGACCGATTTCCAAAATTTTTTTTTTGTTTGAAAGGGTATACTCTTATAGTGGTCCCATATAAATTTTATTCCTAAAGGGGTTAATAGTTTTCCCGTAAAACTAAAACAATCACTGAACTTTAAGAAAATTGTGGCCCGATTTCCAAAATTTTTTTTTTGTTAGAAAGAGGTATACTCTCAAGGTGGCGCTATATATTTTTTTTTCCTGAGGGATTAATAGTTTTCCCGTAAGAGTAAAACCATTACTGAACTTTAAGAAAATTGTGGACCGATTTCCAAAATTTTTTATGTTAGAAAGTGTAAAGGACACACTCTCAAGGTGGCGCCATATATTTTTTTCCCTGAGGGATTGATAGTTTTCCCGTAACATTCAAAAAACCTCATTCTCACTACACAACACACCCTGACTCACAATCTGAGTCAAACATTAAATAGTTTGAAAGGGTATTACACCCGAGGTAGTCCAAAATATTTTCTTTTCCTTATGGATTGATAGTTTTCCCCCTTGCTGAACTCCGGTGTGTCCTTTAGTAGGTCTGCCCATGACTTCTCTTATCCTTTCCTACTTAGGCTGTGTCCCCAGTAGGCAAACTGTTAGCGGCCGACTGAGTTTGCGGCGTATCGATTTAGTACGCCCTTCCATATATATGAAATGGAGTGTCCACAATTTGCTAGTTTTGCGCTCACTGTACGCAGTTTGCCGCTTCGTTTTTTCTTGCTCTTCTTTCAGTCGGCCGCTAACAGTTTGCCTACTGGGGACACAGCCTTAAGCTACGATAAGCAAAGTCTTAATGTACTCGTAGCTTACTATATTATTTACACAGTATTTATTTACTTACACTAAAAAGTGAAAAATAAAACATTTTTGAAAAAAAAAATTGAACCGACTTCACAGAACACAAACAGAAGAACCTTCTACACACTAAAAAGAGAAAAATAAGAATATAATTTGAAGTCGGTGCCAAGTGAATACGATTAAATACCTATCAAAAAAAGAAATCGAGCGATAGCGTACTAGGATACAATTTTGCACCCAAGTTCTTTTGAATTTCTTAGATGTAAATGAATAGTTGGCACCGACTTCAAATTATATTCTTATTTTTCTCTTTTTAGTGTGTAGAAGGTTCTTCTGTTTGTGTTCTGTGAAGTCGGTTCAATTTTTTTTTTCAAAAATGTTTTTGCACAATCTGTGAAGTTTTAAAAACATGTTTTTTGCTTCTCCTGAAAAGTTGTGTTTTTGCAGTTATCCTTTTATTCCCCGGAGACGTCGAAATGTCGTGACGGTAAAATGGAACGCCTTTTTTTTCTAGCCTAGCCTTCATCCTTGATACCGTACGAAAAAAACCTAGTTTTGTCGAAAAATGAACTTCCATACAAAAGGCTTTCAAGGACAAACCAATGGAGGTAGAAAACCAAATGAAAGCCTTTTCTCGTAAAACTCTGTGAGCAAGAAAAAATCGCTGTTCCATCGCAAATCGAAGGGATCCCGAAATCCCGAACACATTTATAAAAGTTTTCAAAGCCATCCGTTATTCAGCCACCTGAGATATCACGCAACACCGCATATGGACATCCGTCATCCTTATTCACAAATAAAACATTATTCGATAATATACTTTAAATGCGAAGGAAAGAATCAGTCCCTCAGGAATATAATAATATGGGACCACCTGTGAAGTAGGTATAGTCAGCAACAAAAGTCGATTAACAGTTGTACTTTTTAAAATGGCTTTTGTTCTCGAAAACCAAGAAAAAAATAACTTTTATTGGGAAATTATTCTGAACCAAGACTTAATCTTCAAATACTAGTAAAAAAGTTGGTAATGATGTTACGGATTTCGGAAATATTCAGTTTTGAAACATAAAATGTTAATCGACTTACGTTGATGACTGTACTTAAAACACTTTAAAAAAAAATTGTTTTTTCATATCGGTCATATCGGTATCCTGAAGAATTGAGAACCTCCTTCATTTTTAAAGTTGGTGCTAAGGTATAAAGTGGTGTCTCTGCTTTTCGTATAACCTTTTCCTTGTTCGTGAATATGGGGTGGGATTAAGGGTTGGCAGACAAGTCCAAATAACGGGATTAGGTGGTAAAGACGGATCATCCGGCTTCCGGCTAGCTCCGGGATTGTATTGACTTAGAGGATTTCATGTGCCAGCAATTTTATTAATGAAGGCTTTACCTATTCATTACTAGCAGTCCGCGGTGTTACCCACAATCGCTCGGGAATACCTACTTCACTTACTAACCTTACCAGGCATTTAGATTTTTTAAGATAATCTACCACCAATGTGTTTCAAAGTGATCCCAGCGGTCCTACTGAATAAATCATATATATAGGATCTGTACCAAAAAGGTTCCATGCTAAATCTATGGAATAAATGCTTGTTGACTTTTGACAGTAGTTCATGCTAAGATCATAGATTTAGCATGGTACCTTTTTATCCCATATATATGGCTAAGATCGTCTTATTTTGCAAATTTTACGAAACGAAAAACACGAGCTCTTTACGGTGTAGGAAAATATCAAAGTCAAAGTCAAAGTCAAAAAGCATTTATTCAGTAGGACCGCTGGGATCACTTTGAAACGTCTTAAAACTAGGTGATTCTACTCCTGTTCCTTCGCGACCAATACCGTGAAGAACCAGGGCAACAAACACGGTTTGGGGCCTAGCTTTTTTTTAGGCTAATTTCTTAACTAACTTAGTTGTAAAATTAAAAGTAAAGTTAGTAAAATTCAAAAAACTAAGCAAGATAGAAAAGGCATTGTGCACACATCAGCTGTCGAGGTGCAGAGCGACATCAGGCCACGCGAATTTATCATTAATATAATCACCAGTAGAATAGTAAGCTTTCTTTATAAGATTATTTTTTATGTAATTTTTAAATCTTCGAATAGGCAATTTAGTGGCATTATCTGGAAGTTTATTATAAAAGAGTACGGTATTTCCCATGAAAGAACCTTTCACTTTTTCTAATCTAAATTCAGGCACACAAAGTTTATCCTATATCTTGAGGAAACCCGCAGCTTAGTCAGCTCCACACGTATTGACGTCTTTCCTGTGGGCGGCTGATTAAGCTGAGAGGATGGTTTAGGTGCTGGGCAAGCCTATTCCATCTCAAACAATATCCCAGGCTTTACAGCGTCGCTGTATAAATCATCTAATATAAAGGGCTAAGTTTTGTCCTATTTTGGCAACCGGTCACATATTGAATAATACTTCTTCTTTTTTCTAAATGTGAGCATTTTCATCAACACACAAGTTGTAAATATTTTTATAGTATTCACACTTAAAGTGCATTTACATGATGCAATTTTTCTTACGATTTGCTTAGCCCCGCTATTGAACGTGCCGACGAGAGTCGAGCTAACTATGACAAATTGCATACGATGAGCATTTACACGTGAAAAATTGGGTTTATTCCCAACGACCCACTAGCTTCCCCACTAGTAGGGTTGTTGGGAATAAAAAGTCCCAACGACCCCACTGCTCATGTCGTTCGATACGATATCGTATGGTTTGAAATCGCATCGTGTAAATTCACCTTTACTGAAGATTTTAAAATGCATCCCAAAAAAACTTATACTTACCATACTTACATACGTTAAAACACCAATTAATACAATGCATGTTTCAAAATTACATCATTTCTCGTATTTCCTTTTCTCTAGGAGCTTGGCCGGAATTCGAACTCACGATCGGAATCGTAAGTCAAGGCACAGCCAACTCAGCATCAGCTTAAATTAATTGAGTCAAATATACCAAGACCTGTGCCAAATAAGAGAAATAAATGTAGACTCATTTGTCCGAAGCTCATGAACCCGAATTTAGTCGTCGGCACGGCATTATTAAATACATGAAGACGTTTGAATTTACGAGACATTTTACTTGCTCTGTATGTACCTAATAAAAATATGTATAAATATCTGCTTAGCGTGAAAATATAGTCATAGAACCAACGTTGTTGTTTATGATGATAGTAATACAGTCCTGAGAGGTTACCGGTATTTTAAAAATAACCCTGTAGTGTTTATAATAAGTATTGCTTGTATTAATAAATAAATAACTAATGCTGGACTTTCCACACAGCATCATCTAGCCCCAAAGTAAGCAGAGCTTGTGTTATGGGTACCAGATGACTGATATACTACTTATATACTTTACGTTTGTAAATACATACATATTATACATAGAAACACCCAGACCAGAGACAAATATTTGTAGATCATACAAACACTTGTCCCGACGCGGGGATCGAACCCGCAACCTTTTGCGTCACAGGCAGGTCTTCGCCCTGAGGTCGTCAGTAATACAGGTCCTGAGAAGTTACCGGTGTTTTACAAATAACTATACTTGAAGTGTTTATTAGTATTGGTTGTATTGACACAGAATACAGAGAGGTATTGATAAATATGTAAGTTAAATTCAGATTTATCCAAAATTGTTCTAGCAGTATAAGTACAATACGCACAATCGTTCTTTAGCTCTCTGAAGTAGCTGCGCAGAACCCATTTTTGATGACGCCTAAAATCGTGCTCCTCGCTTACTCTACCAAACCTGTGCAATCGTCTATTGAATAGAATAGAATAAAGTTTTTTAGTTTTTTTTTTGTTGTTTTTTTGCTCAGGATAGAGGCGAATGGCAAATGCGAAGAGAGGCCTATACTATAGTGGAATGGGAAAGATTGATGATGATGATGATGATGAAAGTTTTATTTTCTCCACACCAACAACAGTTACAATAGGTACTTAAATCTACATAATTTTATGTGGTGTTATTGCACCTAACTTCAGAGAGCTAAAGATCCGTTGTGCTTAGTATACTTCTACGAAGTCAATAATTTTCATCCAATCCATAGAGAGGAAAAGTTGGTGTTGTTCAAGCAAACTAATATTTGGAGGGAAAATATTGTTTTGCTAGTTTGATGTATGGGTGTATCATTCCATCGGGGTGTTGCTTATGGGAATGAAATATCACCCATCTGTTTTGTTGTTTACTTATTTTGGCATAAGATAAGAGTTGTTTATAGCTTAGTAGCTGCTTTCCGGGATTACGTCACTTATCCGGGATAATCAGATCGCATTTTACATTAATCCAGGGTATAAAAACCTCTTTAAAAAGAAAAATCTGGTTGATATTCCACGTATTAGAACTAAGCGCTTCGAAAGTTCTTTTATTATGCGCACTGCAAAAATTTGGAATCAGCTTCCAGAGTCTGTATTTCCGCTGAGCTACGACCCTATTGTTTTTAAGAAGAGAGTTAATAGGCACCTTCTGGGTAGGCTCGCTCCATCGTAGACCTCACTCTTGCCTGTGTAAGTCTGAGGTCAAGAGCCGACCCATTCATCATAAAAAAAAAAAAAAAAAAACCAAAAGTACCCTAAACCGGCGAGCATGTATGAAGAATGTAATGAGAGTGAATGAGGAGAAAGTTGAGTGTCAGGATCGTAGCAAGTGAAGATTCGTGGTCTCTGCCTATCTCATAGCGAAAGAGGCGTGATTTTATATATGTATAAAGACCTCTTTAGAAGTAAACTTCATCCAAAAACCTACGTTCAGCCAGTAGGTACCTAAAGGAAGAAGCAAGTGTTCCTAATTTGTTACCTAAGTGCAGTGTTATGAATGAGCTCTTGTAGCGATCCAGTTTAGGTCCTAAGCTGAACTGCTTCGCTATAGCATACCATACCATGACGTATGATAAAAAATAATAATAATAAAAATTACTAGACTTGTTGTAAAAACTGAATCGTTTTGCAATACAAGTAATACGTTGTCACTGTACGAAAACTTTGCGATTCCAGAACCCATGATAGATTTGACGACCACATCACCCAACTGCGCCACAGACGCAGTAGGTGAAAGCTCGCTTGGGACGCAGAAGGTTGCGGGTTTAATCTCCGCTGCGGGATAAATGTTTGTATGATCTGCAAATATTTATCTCGGGTCTGTTTCTATGTATAATATGTATGCATTTACAAACAAAAAGTATATATGTTATCTTATATCAGTTATCTGGTTCACATAGTACAAGCTTTGCTTAGTTTGGTGCTAGATGATGCTGTGTGAAATGTCCAGCATTATTTATTTATTATTTATAGCACTCACTGAATTGTAGGTCATGGTACGGCACCTGTTTCGCTAATTAACAACCAGTGAGCGATCAGCAATCAGACAGACGAGAACCACGGCGCGGGTAACATCGGGGAGCGCCAGATAGTACCTACAGTTAAGTATTTCTGACCCTGAAAAGTAGGCATCTTCATACGTAACCTTCGAACTGACGATACTGCATAGGCCTGCATTGCAGTCGTGCCATGAAGTTAAACTATTGACAAGAAAAAGTACGTGAGTGTCGTGGAACACTCGGTTGGAACGAAGCAAAGAGTACTTTTCTATACTGGGAATATAATAAATTAATAGGGTATTTGACATCATTAAAAATAAACTACAAATTGTGGTCATCCTTTTAGAAAATAGTCTAAATAAGCATATTTCTTTCCATTTACGTCTAAAATATGTTTACTTTTGGTAAAAAAACCTTTAAAAATTACAAAAAAAATTAAAAAATTTTCGTCTACAAAAACGCACTGTGATTGGTTGTGACTCTGATGACGTCAAACGCTAGTAAACGTCAACGAACTGATTGTCTGTCACTATGGACTTGTACTGTCTGTTTACTATGGAGTGACGTCACGGGTACCACGTGATCAGCGCCATGACACAAGATATCGTTTTTCGCGCGATTTTGTATGTTTAAACTTTAAACATGGTTTTTATCAAAATTATGTTAAATCTAAAGGAAATTTAATGACCAGTGTGCATATAATATATCAAAGAACACTTTGAAATGGTTTTCTGAAAAGAGTCAAATACCCTATTGTCAATTATGTATCCTAGAAACGCTCTTCCGTACTAACAATGTAACAATCTATGGACTGTGTCGTGGCTGCGCATTTCGCGCTGTGACGGTTTGACATTACATGTGTCGTGACGGTAAAATGGAACAAATAAATTTTCCAGCCTTTTTTTCTTCGGTACCGTCCGAAAAGGAACTTCGTTCCAATAATGTAGGTACTTACTTGCTCCTTTTATCTAATAACTATACCATTTTGAACATGGCGAGTTGTGCCAAGCAGACTTCACTTTACACCTTTATTCCATCCAACTCAGGCACTACAACGTCCCGTTGAGTGTAGGCATACGTTGCCTCCTGACGCTGTATGAATCATCTAGTTGGTAAATATGTAAGTATAAATAGATACTAAGCATGAATAGGAAGTATTTCCATATTTTATAAATATTGTAACGTCAATATCGTGTCACAAAATATCGATATTGCGTGATGGGTCATACAACTCGAATAGATACATACTATTGGTAGGTAGGTACATACCGAATTACTATTAGAACACCTTTAAATATTCAATCAGCCTTCATATCAATAATAGAACCAGTAGGTTGATTATTTTCAATTCATCTATGATAAGTATTAGAAAGAAAGAAAGTACATTAATTCAACAAAAAAAAATACAAGACAATAAATCAATAAAAAAAACACAAGTGAAAAATATTTGTTGAATAGGCAACTACTCAGCTATTACTCAGCTACGACGACCTCTGTGGGCGAAGGTCCAGGTTGTGGGTTCGATCCCCGCCGCGGGATAAATGTTTGTATGACCTACAGATATTTGTCTCGGGTCTGGGTGTTTCTATGTATAATATGTATATATTTACAAACAAAAGGTATATAAGTAGTTTACCAGTCATTCTAGTACCTACCCATTAGAATACTCAAGCTCCAGCACAAGCTCTGCTTACTTTGGGGCTAGATGATGCTGTATGAAAAGTCCAGCATTATTTATTTATTTGCCTAGATCCAGGGATCAGGCGCTGTTTTTCAGTGTTACCGAGGGAAGGGAGGGGGATGGAGACGGTGTGATAGAGTGTGAGCTTACCTAGTGTGTGTGTGTAGAGTAAAAAGAAAGTGTATGCATGTGGGATAAGTAGGTAATGTGTGTGTAGTGTAGGTATATCATGTGGATAGATATGTGCAAGAAAGGAAAGGATATTATAGTAGTGTAGATAAGCATGACTGAGAGTAGCTGTGTAGTGTCTGTGCTAAGTGTACTTCTTGTGCTAGGAAGCTAAGCCGCTATCAAGCTGCCACACTAGGAGAAGTCTTTTGTAGTGAGATTTGAAAGTACCTTTTGAAAGAGAATTTCTCAGTGGAGGGGGCAAATTATTCCAGCATCTAGTAGCCTGGTAGCGGAAGCTATTAGGAAGTATTACTGTAAGTAGAGTCAATATTACGACATTATTCAACGTATTGTTTATTATTTTATTTATTTAATATGTAGGTACAGTCAATGAAAGAAGAAAAAAGCTTTTCCAGGGAAATGATTATGGACTGAGACCTTTTTTAATCTTTAAAAGTGGTCATAATTAGAAAAAAAAGATAATTCAGATGAAAAATCAAATCTAATCGAATTTTGTTGCTGGCTGCCTTTTCCTATTCATTGTGCTGAGATATCCATGTGTCAAGTTATACCCACGTTTCCCTGCAAGAAAGCTTCCGGCAAAAATGTCTGACATTCTGTCCGATAGACGTAGATGCTGTCGAGACCAAAGAAATGCTATAGGTAGGTACAATATATAAGTATGTTATGATGGGTTTGACGACATCATAAAATCAGCAGGTCGTACATGGACAGAATAGAGACGAATGACAATAGCGAAGAGAAGCCTAATACCCAGCAGTGGGATAAGGAAAGCTGATAGATGATAATGATGATTCCATCGTCAAGAAGAAAGAAGATCGTCAATTGGCCCTTGAAGTCAGAAATCGTAATAAATATCAGCCTAAAAAATACATATATATCTTTAAAAAACAATCGACGCTATATCCCCAGGAATACTCCGCAAGATTATTCAAAAATAAGCACCTTTTGACGTGACTGCGTCTTATAATTCGATAGAGCCGGCTGCACGCACGAAAAACATGACGTCATGAGGCGTTACCTCGCTCTGGGGCGTTCCATGTAAGGCTTGCGCAAGTGCAAGCGAGAGCGCGGAACGAGCGACAAAGAAGCACAATCGGCCTTTGCGTTGTCACGTTCAACTATTGTCAGTAAACCGACTTTACAGACAACCATTTTTAAAATTACAATTTCTCTAAGACTTATAGCCAATGTTCGATATTGATTGGTTACCGAACCAATCTATAAAAAAAAAAAATTGGTACCGCAGCCGCGTAAACGTTTCTTTTATTGATTCTAATACATTGTTTAAGTATTCAATGTGAAGTAGATAAGTATATGGTAGTATACGCTTGGTGATAAGGCTTATTAAGCTGAGAGGATGGTTTAGGCGCTGGGCAAGACTATTCTGAGACGCTGAATAAAATCATCTAGTACTTAGGTAAAGTCTAGATACCTACAACGCACAATCGTTCTTTAGCTCTCTGAAGTAGCTGCGCAGAACCCATGTGCTATCACGCTTACTCTAACAAACCTGCGCAATCGTCTATTGCACCTAACTTCAGAGAGCTAAAGATCTGTTGTGGTTACTATACTAACCTTTCGTACCGACAGTCGACGTTCCGTCAAATCGAGATATGGGCTTTATCTTGCGGTTTGATGCTTTTTTACATAGATTTAGCATGGTACCTTTTCGGTACTATATATATGTTTTTTTACCTGTATTGTCAAATCAAATCAAAATCAAAAATCTTTTATTCAATAAAACCAAGTGGTACATTGTACCAAGTGGTGTATTGTAGAGTGTAAATAGACGCTTCGAATGACATTATACTCGTAATACTTTATGGCCCTTATTAATAAACGTTGTGTTAAGTTACGCTGGGTGTAACTTAGGAGTAAACATACATTTTTTGGAGTTTAAACATGACGTAACTTTACACCAGGTTTATTAATAAGGGCTTATGGGTTTGGAATATTTTTGACACGAAATTCATTTGTTTCTTCCCCGCCATTACATATTCGCATTTATAGGTATTTCTCACTATGTTCGAGACTCTAGAACACAAAATAGAGTTGTTTTTCCGATTCATTTTACTCTTAGATATATTGGTGTTCAAGGCAGTGCCTAGGGCCGCTATAAAAACTATTCACAATAACAAATATCATGAGAATTGCCGAAGTTGGCAAAATAACAGTGGCAATGGAGACAGCTGATTTACTCTAAATTCTAACTTAGGCTTCTAGGTACATCTACACTACATATACCTACTAGATTATTTATACAGCAACAGGAGACAACCTATGCTTACGCATAACGGGACGATGTAGTTCTTGGAACACTGTTTGAGATGGAATGGGCTTGCCCAGCACCTATACCATCCTCTCAGCTTTACAACATTTTTAAATCTAAGACTGACTTCGTCTGACGAAGTATTATTCATGTGGTAACAAGCTGCGCTCCCGCGGTGTTACCCGCGGTCCTTCGGGTTTTATTTTTATTTTTTTCGGGATAAAAAGTAGCCTATGTCCTTCCCTGGGATACAACCTTAACTATGCCAAATTTCAGCTTAATCTGTTCAGCGGTTTGGGCGTGAAAGCGTAACAAACAGACAGACAGACAGACAGACAGATAGACATAGTATAGTACTATATATATACTATACTATATACATATAGTATATATATGTAGTATATATAGTATATAGTAAGTATGGAGTATGGAATACGTCAAATGTGGAGCCTTGTGGGCCTAGTGCGTGTCCCTTGGACTAATCCGAAGGTCGCTAGTTCAAATCAGCCTGCATCGATGGATTTTAACTTTTGTCAGTTATTATCCCAATCGAACCTGCAACCGACGAGATTGATACAAGCTCTAAACGGTTAATTTATTGTATAGGTGGCGAGTTTTTGATGTGAGAGATTCCCTTCTTTCTAGTTCTTATTATTTTATATCTTTCTATTATTAGTAAAAGTAAAATTATTGCATTGAACCAGCCTTCCTCGCCGTCCTAGACCAGTACTTACCTAATATTTACGACTAGAACAAAAGGGGACAATGAATCGACGCGACGGAGTTGGGTATTTCCCGGCGGGGTAAAGTTAGCTGGCAACACCTGATATTCTATGATTAAAGGCCCTTACTATAAAACGTGGTATAAAGTTATTCTTGAGTTTAAACTGTCAAAATGTAGGTATGGTTATTCCTATTTTATTCCGAGGATTAACTTTACATCACGTTTTCTGCGGCGAAAAGATTTTTGAAGATTTTTTTATTTTTCTGGGATAAAGAGTACTTAGCAAGTTTCTTACTAGGTATAGCAAAGTAAGCTTTTTTTCTTTTTATTAATTCTTTATTTTGTTACAGGAACACCACATTAATGGCTCAGAAATAATAATATTTAATAAACTTAAGTAATACAAACTGACAATAAAACACGCCAAATCGTTTTTAAACAAAAATACAAATTATATTCAATACAACATAGATATTCATATTTACACAAATTATTTTTGAAATAGTAAGATTTTTTTAACTAGTAACATAGAACAGTGATTGCAAGTGACAAATTCAGTGATAAAAACGATTGATAGAAAGTATTCCAAATTCAGAACCTAAATATTTGTTAAAAATTTCTATCAAAATTAACTTTTTAAATTTAAAAATGAGCATAGACTCGACGGCATCCGCCAAGAAGTTGAATTTGGAGCGAGCTTCGAACTTCATGCGGCAGTTCCGGGACCCTGACTCCAGAGAGCTGAAGAAGCTGTCAGCCAACCAGTTCATGGAAGTCTGGAGCCATTATGACGGAGATGGTAAGAAAAACAATAAATATAAGAATAATTATGGCAAATGTAACTTGAGACCAATTAATTTTTAAACTTTGCTCACATACACAGAACTCAATCTTTAATTCCATATTATTATAAAAGCTTTTGTGAGATTATGTCTTTGTTATTAGTATTCGCTAAAATGACTGAATGAATTTGGATGAAATTTGGCACAGAGAAAGATTAAATCTGAAATAGCTCATAGGCTACTTTATTCCGGAAAATATATGTTGTAGGTACTTACTAGCTGCGCTCCCGCGGTGTGACCCGCGGTCCCTCGGGATTTTTATTTTTTTCGGGTTAAAAAGTAGCCTATGGAGCCCTGGATACAACCTTTAACTATGCCAAATTTCAGCTTAATCTGTTCAGCGGTTTGGGCGTGAAAGCGTAACAAACAGATAGACAGAGTTACTTTCACATATGTAATATTAGTATGGAGTATGGATATGGATAGTATGGATTTACACCTTTTTACTCCCATTCAAAAATTGAGATAAGTAAGTATAAAATGATGTCAAATAACCACAGACGCAAAACTAAAAATAAAACAAACCACCGACCTATTCCTAAGTAGCTCCGAACAGCTCTCGTGTAAAATATTCATCGTGAGCTCGTCACATGAGTCTCTCTTTATTTCTTTTATCCGTTACAGAACGTTCTATTCAGTAAAATTGTCCCACATTGTACTTATGTACACGCGTATGTGGGTCACTTATATGAGAACTTCCAGCGTTTTTGTGAAACTGTCATTGATATAAAGAAAAGTACGTGAGTGTCGTGGAACACTCGGTTGGAACGAAGCAAAGAGTACTTTTCTATACTGGGAATATAATAAATTAATTGTCAATTAGGTATCCTAGAAACGCTCTTCCGTACTAACAATGTAACAAGTAACAATCTATGGACTGTGTCGCGGCTTGCGCATTTCGCACTGTGACGATTTGACATATACATTATACATGTGTATCGTGACGGTAAAATGGAAGATCTTCGTTCCAAAAAGCTGCCCTATCCCATCACTTGCTTAGTAGTTCTTCATCGTTGAAGTGAAGCAACGTTCCGTGCTGTCACAAAGTATGGGTGACCGCTAGAGGCATTATCAACTGAGCGTTTCTGTACCTCAGATTGAAATATCGGGACCTGAAAACTCCGTCACCAGAGTTAACCACAAAATCATTTTTTTATTTTATTTTTAAGGGTTTTGTCGCTTAGTGATCACATCACCCTGATACAACAGAAAAAAAATAACCAACAATAATAAAACTTAAAACTTAACTACTTATAAACTTAACTCTAATAACTTAACCGTCCGGTCCGAAAGAATAGAATTGGAACTTATTGAAGACAAGCCCGTAGACCCTGCTACGAAAAAACCCCCGCCACTTGAAACCACCACAGAAAAAATTGACATAAGGAAGTTAGTCAGAAAGAGCTGATGATCTTCAAACAGCTGAACAGATTTTTATGAAACATGGCTAAGAACACTCGAGATAAAATTATCTTTGACAATCGGTTCATCCGTTTGGGAGCTACGATACCACAGACACACAGATACACAGATACACAGACAGACACGTTAAACTTATAACTTATACGCTGTGTGAAAATGTCCAGCATTATTTATTTATTTATTTATAACACCCCTCTCTTTTTCGTCGTGGGTTAAAAAGGAGACGGAAGGAATATAACGGCCACAGTCTTACGAAGATCAACTTAAACACTCAAGAAGATAAACATTTGCTGACGCAAAATTAGTATTATTGTGTTTGTGGAACAAACAAAGATGTTTGGAGTGAAATGAGAGATCAGTAAATAGCATTGAGTAAATAATCTTTGATTAGTTCACGATATTATTAAATATTTTACAAACTTAAAACAAATCATTGAAATAGATTCAAATTCAAAGTCCAAAAGCAACCCAACCTTTCTCTATGCAGCTTTTTTGACTTACGATTACATAGAACTCAGGAAATTAAAAAGTACCTACGTGAGTGTCGTGGAACACTCGGTTGGAACGAAGTTTCAACTTTGACATCGGCATTTGTCAAATAAATTATTTATTAAAATCCTAGAAACAATATTCCCTACTAATTGTAACAATCTATGGACAGTTCGCGACTGCGCACTCCGCACTGTGACATTTTGACAGTGTCGTGACGCAAAAATCCACTTTTTTCGTCTATAGCCCCCATCCGATACCGTCCGAAAAGGAACTTTGTTCCAAAAACTCATGAGACTAAAAATCTTTTAATATGAACTGAATGCTGAATCCTTCCTAAAAATTGTATAAATGCGAAAGTATGGATGTTTGTTAGCTGCCATTTACACGATTCTATTCTGGCATACTATTATTGCCTCCTGCTTTCTCAAACTCGACGGAACAAGAGCACGAAACAGAACAACAGAATATTAATTCTGTGGCAAGAGGCAAGAATGGTATGCCAGAATGGCATCGTGTAAACAGCATCTTAGATTCTTTGCATTGCACTTCATTTTTTAACCCCCGACGCAAAAAGAGGGTGTTATAAGTTTAACGTGTCTATCTGTGTATCTGTGTATCGTCTGTGGTAGCACCCGATCTTCGTTTCGTTTTTTTGTGTCATAGATAATTTTATCCCGAGTGTTCTTAGACATGTTACATGAAAATCTGTTCAGCCGTTTGAAGATGATCAGCTCTTTTCTAGTTGATAAGGGGTTCTGACGCACGTTCTGAGCAGGGTCAGGGTTTATTATAAAAAAAATAATGCTGGACATTTTCACACAGCATCATCTAGCCCCAAACTAAGCAAAGCTTGTACTATGGGAACCAGATAACTGATATACTACTTATATACTTTTTGTTTGTAAATACATACATATTATACATAGAAACACCCAGACGAGACAAATCTGTATGTCATACAAACATTTGTCCCGCGGCGGGGATCGAACCCGCAACCTTCTGCGTCGCAGGCGGACCTTCGCCCACTGCGCCACAGAGGTCGTCAATAAAAATATACCGTTATACAAAAGCATGCAACTACTCTGCTCTTGAATTCATAAACAAAGTTCGGGCGAACATCAACCCCACAATACATTATTCAAGCATAGGCTACGTCCTCGACAGTGCTACGTAGCTATTTGTAGAATTTTCTTTAGTTTGTTTATAGTAGACCAGAAGGCTACTTTATGGAGTTGTTGCATTCGAACACTTTTCACATCGAGTCGAGGCCATTGGGCCAAAACATGCTATTCCCACCAGCAGAAAGACAAAGTCAAAAAGCATTTATGCAGTATCGACGTACCGTGAGCTTATGAGATCGGTATTAACGATTGGGAATAGCCTCTCGATGGGCTCTTCAGTTTTACAGAACCTTTTGTTCACGGGAACATAAAACGCTTAAGGTAGAGCGATTTGGCAAGCTGAATGACTTTGAAAATTGAAGTAGCGGGAAGGAAGGTGACTTCTTTATATTATGTGTTATAAGTATTACTTACATTTTCTTCTTCTCCTCTTTTTATCCTTTTTACTCTGATAGCCTATTGTGTCCCACACCTGGGCGAAGGTTTCATCCAAAATTTTCCACTAGTCCCTTAGTAGAGTTCTTGCTTATGCCTAAAAACCCCTAATTTCCTACTAGACATAAATCCGAAAGTTGGTTGACGACCTATGGCGCAGTTGCCAAAGGTTCGCCTGCGTCGCAGAAGATTAGGGTTAGATCCCCGCCTCGGGACAAATATTTGTATGACCTACAGATATTTGTCTCGGGTCTGGGTGTTTCTATGTAAATGTTGTAAATGTTTGATGTCCATACTGCCAAAATTGTCAGTAAAGCATCAAGGTCATTAGGTTTTTCATAATGCGGCTTTCAAGGAATTTTAGTAATATTAAAACCATTAAACTATTGTACTGTTCTTATGTCAGAAGTCACCTTGAGTATGGTTCTCAAATATGGAACCCGTGTTATTCCGTTTATTCAGATCGAATTGAAAGTATCCAAAGGCGTTTTCTAAGGTACCTTTGTTTTAGAGCAGGGATACCATATCATTCTGATAATTATGTTACTCTTTGCAAAATGTTCCATTTCATACCTTTAAAAATTAGGCGTGATATTGCTGATTTTCTTTTTATGCTAAAAATTGTGAATAATGATATTGACTGCCCTGACCTCCTAAACAAGTTGAAATTCAATATTCCAAGCAGAATTCTTCGTTACATGCCTCTTTTAAGTATACCTACATTCTCTACTAACTATAGGCAGAATTCGTTTATGTTGCGAGCGAGTAGAACTGTCAATGACTCGATCAGGTTGTTGGACATTGATATGTTTAATACCAGTGTTCCCAAGGCAAGGCGATGCCTAGCATTACATTTCTTTAATCAGTAAGTTTAGTTATATTTAAAATTAAGTAGGTTTACATATATTTCTATTCTAAGTATCTATATTGTTTACAGTATTGAGATAGGTAAAATGCATTCTAGTATTAGTGTTCACATTTTTATAGCTATTCTGTCACTATTAGCGAAGACCTATAATTGGCTCACTGTTTCTAAAGTAATTATTAAGGACACCATGTTATAGCTGTTGGTTTTCCAATAATTAAATAAATAAATAAATAAATATGTATTTATTTACAAACAAATAGTATATACGTAGTTCATCAGTCATCTAGTACCTATAACACAAGCTCTGCTTACTTTGGGGCTAGATGATGCTGTGTGAAAAGTCCAGCATTAGTTATAGTCTGGAATAGCACATAAGCTTTTTACCCCGGAAAAGTATTCCCTGCAGACATTGGGTAACACCGCTCTATTCTAATAATAAACAGGGAACCCTCCATTCCTCATGATAATTGACAGTATAAAGGTTGAAATGAGAAAAGTTACGGAGATAAAAGGTTTGATATAATGACGTCGGCTGAACAATTTACTTGAATCTTTAAAACGGCTACTAGAAAGGCCATTCATTGCGCGCAGTTTTGAGAAAATATGGCTGTTTTCAACTATAAATCATCTGGGAAGCACGTTTGTATGATATTACAGTTGCATGGCACTAGGGAGCCTTTTCTCTCCATCAATGTCTCAGGCACTACAGCGTCCCGTTGAGTGTAGGCATAGGTTGTTCCTGACGCTGTAAGTACAATAGGTATCTAGAAGATATTAACAGTACTTAATCAATAATTATTATTGTTCATCTGTTTTCATAGCTCCGATGAAATGCGTCTCATCAGCAACTTTATCCAGGGTCGGGAGATAAAATCACGGAGGCACTTGATCTCTGGACCTTCCCAACAAAACTGTAGTAAAAAGTTGTACCCAACTTAAAATAGGTATTTGATAAGGGCATTTACACGATGCAATTTCAACCCATACGATATCGTATCACACGGCAATTTTTCACGTGTAAACAATTTGTCATAGCGCGATGCTCGTCGTCACGTTCAATGGATGGGGCTTAGCAAATCGTAAGAAAAATCGCATCGTGTAAATGTACCATTAGTTTTATTTTTATTTGGATGATAAAAAAGTCTCGAAAAAGGTCTGAATATGCTCCAATTAAAATATCCATCCATACTAATATTATAAATGTGAAAGTAACTCTGTCTGTCTATCTGTCTGCAGTCTGTCTGTCTGTTTGTTACGCTTTCACGCCCAAACCGCTGAACAGATTAAGCTAAAATTTGGCGTAGTTAATGGTTGTATCCCAGGGAATTACATAGGCTACTTTTTATCCCGAAAAAATGAAAAAATCCCGAGGGACCGCGGATAACACCGCGGGAGCGCAGCTAGTTTAAAATAATACCTATAAAAACTCTTTGGGCAATGTATGATCAAAAACATCACATTAGGTATTTACCTACCTCACCTTTACATTCTAAGAAAAGTGAGCAAACCCCGAGGCCAGTCGCTATATTCATATTGTATTTGTAGCTTGACCAAGCTGACAAAATCTATCGACCGATCTAAGTTATTGGTAAAGTACAGTCACAAGCATAAAGCTCTACAAAATGTAAGGTTTCGCAACTGCAATAACTTTATCGGCATTCTACTTACATGTAAGTATTTTTTTCCTTTTTTCTGTAAACGAACCCGTGAAAGAATCAATCAAATTGATAATGAAAGATCAAAGAACTCTGTGTTTAACTGAACAAAAATGGGGTTTTTGGGGTTGTGAGTAGATGTAGTGCATGGTTCCGATTTATTTCCTTACTAGCTGCGCTCCCGCGGTGTTACCCGCGGTCCCTCGGGATTTTTTTCATTTTTTCCGGATAAAAAGCAGCCTATGTCCTTCCCTGGGATACAATCTTTAACTTTGCCAAATTTCAGCTTAATCTGTTCAGCGGTTTGGGCGTGAAAGCGTAACAAACAGACAGACAGACAGACAGACAGAGTTACTTTCACATTTATAATATTAGTAAGGATAAGGATTAAACTTCGGACCTTCAAACGGTTGAGGTTTTATGTTCGAATATTATTTTCTATGGGCACAGAATGTATGAGTAACAAAAATCTCCGTCAATTGTTGACCAAATATTATTTATAAGTTCTGTTAAAAAACGATACAGTCTCATGGTTTACTCACTTTCTTGACCCAATTGATGAGAATTTAAACCCAGAAGGAAGGGTCTGCGTGCAAATTAACGTTTCTAAACACATTTTTACAATACTCACCGTCGGCATCATCTATATTATTTTCGTCATACTCGTTACAAAAAATCTTTTTCAGTTTCACAATTTTCACAATTTTGTATTCGTGAATAAACTTCTGTTCCCGACTGTACTATCTATAATTTGGTAGTTCGGCTATTACCTACTGAATACTAACGATTTGACCCATTTCAAGCCACATGGCGGGCATGGTTTGTTAATTACGCTATTTAGATAAATACCGTTACGTATTCACCGATTGTATTTTATTGACTACTACGGAACGACGATTTGTAGGAAATTAACTCGAATTGGCCAACTTGTACTATAGAGAGAGATACACTGGACCCTTTGAGTATTTATCCTCTTTGATCATTTCATTTCATTTTATTTCATTTCATTTGACTGGTCCACATGGTTCCATTGTTTGGTTTGTTGATAACATCAACTGGAAAGAACAAAAAGTATTTGGTATTTAAGCATTTTTTTGCTGACTGTACCTTTTGTCCTAAATCTAATGCATTTCAAAATATCGCAATAAATTAGGGATGGTCTTGATGGGACACCACAATCTTATGCTAAACTATAGTGTTACTCATGAATGTATACAATTTTTGTTCTCTCCTGCAGGTAACGGCTACATCGAAGGCACGGAGCTGGACGGCTTCCTGAAGGAGTTTGTGTCCAGCGCTAACTTTAACGACTTCAGTCCAGATGTGAGTACACTTTTTAGTGGGTTCTTGCGATGGTCCCATATTTATATCCCAGAGGGATCGATGGGAATCTACTTTTTTTTTAAATTACCTACCTTTATTATATGCAAAAATAAAATACAAAATATCTTTATTTACAGAAACTAAGCTACTACATATTAACATATATTTACAAAATACAACAGGATTAGTCAAGCTATCTAAGGATCGTTAGAAACTATCTATAGATAGCTCAACTGATCCAGTTCACTGTCAGTCGAAAGCGTGCCCAAAACACTGGCGGCATTACCACCCTGGATGGCAATGCTGATCCTTTGAGCCAAAAATGTGCCAGCTCTCGGATCACGCGTCGCTTCGACCTGACGCCCTGAAAGAATTTTGAAAACCCGAAGGGCTGCAGAACCCTTATAAATTAGTATTTTTTTATAAAACATGGCCATACTTTTGAGTTGTGAGTCTGTAAAATGTGTTGCGTATATGTACCTACCTAGGTACTTAACTGTAAACCTGTTATTAGCCAGCTACCATAGTACCTAAATAAGGCCCGCATATTTCTGCACACAATAACATTTTATTAAAACTACAATTAAAACCAAATTAACACAAACCATTCAAAACCGGAATATTCCAATACAATTACTTATTTTATCATTTCTAAGCCGATCACAGACAAACAAACATGAATATATTACTATACAGTGTAATTTACATTGTTTTAAGTGAAGCCCAAAAAAATCACGATGGGAATCACAGAAAATCCCTTTGGGAAATTTCCCAGTTGGAAAGTGACGAATTGCTATTCGGGAGCAGAGAGTGGGGTGAAAAACACGAGGGTGCTAATTCTCGTTGGGAAAATTCCCATCGACGTGGGAATATGCACAAGACGTTGGAAATGACAAAATACGCCGCGTTTGTGGGAGATAATTGCCCCACAGGTATGCTGAAGATTAATTCTATGTGTATTGATATTGATTATGATTAATAAATAAAATCATTTTTCGAGATTGTAATATACAGGGTGTGTCAAAATTTTACAACGTTGAGGGCAGCTACCTTTTATTTTGACAACTTCTAACTACAGCAAAAGAAAAGGTAGCTGCCCTCAATGTTGTAAAATTTTGACACACCTGTATAACTATTTAACTATTTATAGTATTTATATGATTGTAACAATTTTTACTAAGTTTTTTCTAAAAATAAGTAAGTATGTATGTACTTAACTTTTACATGGTTTTATCCACGGTTTTATCTAATCACACCATGATAAATCTTAATTAACTGTCGTTAATGTAACGCATTAGTAACAACTGTAATGTTACTTCTAATTCTTTTAAATAAAAAAAAATATTAATAAAATGAACTTATATTAAATGTTAATAATTTTATTTTCAAAGCTCTTCTTGTGTAGGTATCTTACCTACTTATTTAAGTAAATGCAATTACCTTCCCTCTCTCTCTGAGCTGGTCTTTCTTTTTATTTTTATTTCTGTATACCGAAATAAATTATATTTGATATTTTTGTTTACTACGTGTAATATAATAATTTTATAATTCAGAGTAGTTAGGGTAATAATTTAACTATTTATTTTTGACGACCTCTGTGGCGCAGGTCCGCCTGCGACGCAGAAGGTTGCGGGTTCGATCCCCGCCACGGGACAAATGTTTGTATGACCTACAGATATTTGTCTCGGGTCTGGGTGTTTCTATCTATAATATGTTTGTATTTACAAACAAAAAGTATATAAGTAGTTTATCAGTCATCTAGTAGCTACCCATAACACAAGCTCTGCTTACTTTAGGGCTTGATGTGTGAAAAGTCAAGCATTATTTATTTATTTATTAATAAAAGAGAAAAAATCATTTTCATACGATTTATTTAATACATTAAAACGATACTTAATAATAATAATTATGGTTATCCAAATTATAAACTTCAGTGTAATGATGCTGCCTAGACCAAAATGTAGTATGTATTATTTGACAAATAGATTTTGGTACTAAACACGTCACTAAAACATCGTTATACTTAAGTTAATAATTTTGATTAAAAAACCCAATTTACTTTATTTTGGAAAAGAGCCGGCTCAAAAGAATAAAAAAGATGTCAAGTGTGGGTCCAAAGGAGAGAGGTGTAATTTGTATACCCCAGATAGAAACTTCAGCGTCCCATTGTGTAGACTTGGATTGCCTCCTGACGCTGTATAAATCATCCACAAAAGCTTAATAATTATCGACCCCAGATATCTAGTAGATAGTAATAACCTAAGTTCCTGTATGATTGGAAGCGTACAGTAACGTTGTTGGACCCTAGGCCTCCCGCGACAATCCAAGAGGAAGCCCACTGGGTACCTCCAATCTCCGTGGCCTGTACAGCAGATATCGACGTGGTGGTGTTGCCACGGTAGATGACATCTTCGTACTGCACGGTGTTGGGGGCTCCGGCCCGATTCACGTATGTTCTGAAAGATTGATAAAACAAATATTTTTTAGGGAACCATTATGCCTATTATCATCCCACTGGACGAAGGCCTATCCTTTAAATTTTCTTGCTATGAACCATTGAACTAGTCTAACTCATTTCACCCCTCTTCGTAGTCGGGTGGAAATCATAATGCGCATCAACACGAGCTCTAAGCGCCGATGTGCTCAAAACATCGTAAGAAAACCTGCCATGTATGACGTATGGAGTACTAAATTTTGTGGCCATGTGCCAAATATGACATGTTTGGCAATACACAAAAAATCTGACAGAAAGCTTGGTTGGGGATACTGTTGTGATGTATTTAAAAAGTGTATAAGTACCTGTATAAGAGCCTGTCTCCCGTGGCGATGTAGCCAATGTTGAGATTGGTGCGAGGGCTTGCCTTGATGACTGCGGAACTAGCCACAGCCACTGCAGCCAACACGACGGCGAGAGAGAGTTCGAACTTCATCTGAAACAATAGGCATGATGACAGTAATCAAGAATCGCCAAAATATTTAACTGATCTGATATAGGATTGGATTCAAGGATTGAGAAATGCATTTATTGTCTTAGTAATGTCGAGATTATTAAATTATTTAATAAAATAAATCTACAAAATGCAGCAATCTGCCTTGATAGCTGTACACCAATCAGAGCGTGTGATGTCATCTTTCAGTACCTTAGATTATCCACCGCCTTGCTGTACAGACCAAAACTGTACCTTTTGTTTCCTTTGAGCGTACATTACAGAATTTTATGTTAGTAGTTTATCATTTCTCTAGCTTACACGCAGTCTTCGATTTTTTTTCACGTAGGATTTGCTGTTGACGTGGAGTGCTGTGACGTCATTACAGCCGCCATGACACCGCCGAGCGTTTTGGCGTGAATTTCAATTTTTAATTTATTTTTGATTTTTATATTTGAAAATCTTTATTTTCTACTGAAATTTCACATAACAAAACATTTTGAACAACATAGAACAGATTTTGACCTGGTAATCGTAACCCACTCATACGAGGCGCGCAGGAACAGCTGCCTATGAGGGGGGCTTCCAGTTGGTGATGCTGACCATACCTATATTATGGTAGGTAAATATAAACCTATAGGTACAATCTAAATGTTTGCAAAATCTACAATACTATAAATAATATACGATACGATCAAAAGGTGCCGATTCGATTCTCACAGCAGATAAAAAAAAATCTCCAGATTATTTGTTCCGAATCTGGGTGTTGTGGTGTCATTTTACTCATAGTTTCTGATATCCACGACTATGTAATGTGTAAAAGGTGTTATAAATAATTATCTTACCTTGCAATAACTAAATAATACCACAAACTAATATTTAGTCAAAGAGAGAAGTGTACTAAATGAATTTCTCAAAAGTATTACCTAGAACAGACGACAAGATAAGATAATAAGTATTGACAAAGAATCGTCCGAATTCACTCTTTTTAGATTTATCACCTGAATTCGCTTATTTCTGAGTGCTGTTTTCTTAAATAAGAGCGATAGGTAAGTAGATTCGTCGAGTAGAAATCAGTGTTTCATGATCAGTGTAATGATCAGTTCAAATCGATACTTGAGTTAGGTCTCTGAATACTTACGAACCGAAACCTCTAACTTTCTTCATCTTCATAAACAGGGGCCTTATTTTGTAATTCAACTGGCAATGGCCATGGACTTCATTTTGACATTTGAAACCCATTCTGGACTTCAACTATCATTTTCGTGATTCGTTATCGTTGGTTGAGCTCTTTTGGGATGACAACTGGGAATGGATTTAATGTTAGGCAATAAGGCTGCAGGAGGCAACCTGTAATAGCCCCTGTAGTGCTTCGGACATTGTTAGAGATGAAACAGACTTCTAGCACGCTAGTGTCATCTCAGCTTAGCCTACTGGCCTTATCCACACATATCTAAGATTAGGTGTTCGCTAAATGTCAATAAAGAAATAAATAATAAATAATGCTGGACATTTCACACAGCATCATCTAGCCCCAAAGTAAGCAGAGCTTGTGTTATGGGTACTACATGACTGATATACTACTTATATACTTTTTTTTGTAAATACATACATATTATACATAGAAATACCCAGAGTCGAGACAAATATTTGTAGATCATACAAACATTGGTCCCGCCGCGGGGATTGAACCCGCAACCTTTTGCGTCGCAGGCGGGCTTTCGCCCACTGCGCTACAGAGGTCGTCGAATAGGTCCTAATTGTCAAATTTACAAGTATAGCTCAAACAGAAAGCCGCAGACAGACAGACATTGTTTTTCGTGTACGTATGCTTGAGAAATCTGATAACAGTCCATCTTTGTAGGTATATCCTTATTTTATTGATATTGATTATCTCATTTTGTTTCAAAGTATTAAGTTTTCAAACAGATAAAGGCATGATCTTGGACAATGCTATGACGCATAGCAAAAGTATGTTATCATAGATTGCAATACAAGTTACTTACCTAAATGGTTGACGATTTTCTGTTCTTTGTGGCAATAAATACTCATTTATTCATAAATTCTTAATGGCAATCACTATGTATAATATATATATATATAATCTCTATGTATAATATGTATGTATTTACAAACAAAAAGTATATAAGTATTCTATCAGTTATCTGGTTCCCATAGTACAAGCTTTGCTTAGTTTGGGGCTAGATGATGCTGTGTGAAAAATGTCCAGCATTATTGATTATTTATTTATCACATGATAGATTGGTTTATGGTAAGTGACATGGAAATTCTCTTTGGAAATCTTTGGGAACACGTTTGTCCATTTTTCGGGAATACCTTATTCCTAATTTCACGATGGGAAATTCAAATTCTCGTTGGGAAATTCCCACACAATAGCTGTGACAATAGTAACAAGTATTTTCAAAACCCGATTGAAACGTTTCAAATAGAAAATCTGGTAAAGAGGAAATAAGAATAATGTACTAAATAATAACTACTTTATTTTTTTTTTTTATTATTTTATTTTATTTTAATTTTAAATTCTTCTATTCTCTTCTATTATTATTCTTAATTTTTTTTACAATATTTAGAACTGCGAACCACAAAACGTATTTAATAATAACTTTGAATAATTATTTTTAGCATCAATAAAGTTTATTCTGTTCTAAATAAAAAAAATCGAAAACACACGTCAAAAATCAAAACCACCAACGCCATCTACCGTCCCCATACTTCGAATAGATAGTTGTACCCTTGCCCCTGGTACGCGTGGAACCTAGCCGTGACAGAGCTGCGGGCTAGGCCTCCCTCTACAATCCAGACCGCAGCCCGATCTGCGACCAGCTCCGTGATCTGTATCTGTGAGATTATTGTGGAGTCGTTGCCGCGGAAGCTGACGTTCTCGATCTGCACGGTGTTGGGTTCCGCGGCACGGTTGACGATTGTGCTGAAATTAAAATTAAGAAAATATTTACATCAATCAAAAAGTACGTACACTCGGTTGGAACGACTGGGAATATAATAAATTAATTGTCAATTAAGTACGTATCCTAGAAACGCTCTTCCGTACTAACAATGTAATAATCTATGGACTGTGTCGCGGCTGCGCATTTCGCAATGTGACGATTTGACATAATATACATGTGTCGTGACGGTCAAATGGAACAATTTTTTAGCCTCAGTCTTTTTTATCTTCGATACCCTCCGAAAAGGAACTTCGTTCCAATAAAGAAATAATATGCAATTTTCTGTAATCTCTTTCCAGTGCAGTCTTCAGTTCTCTTTCAGTGCAGTCAAGAGAGGGGGGAATACCCTCCTCCTACCACTTTTCCATCATAGAAGAAAAGTTCTTAGTAACAATGGAATCAGTTGAGCCACCAAAACCTAAGTCAAAAAGCAATAATTGCTTTTTCTCTGAATAATTATTATTCAGTAGGACCGCTGGGATCACTTTGAAACGTCTTAAAACTAGTTGATTTTACTCCTGTTCCTTCGCGACCAATAAAGTGAAGAATGAAACGTCATTTTTAAATTTTTATATATTTTTAATACATTTTACCAAACATAGGGTCGTTAATACGATCTAATTTTAACCACCGACGCAAAATGAGAGGGGTGTTATAAGTTTGACGTGTCTGTCTGTGTATCTGTCTCTGGTATTACGATACCAAACGGATGAACTGATTTTCGTTTAGTTTTTTTTGTGTCATAGATAATTTTATTCCGAGTATTCTTAGCCATGTTTCATGAAAATCTGTTCAGCCGTTTGAAGATCATCAGCTCTTTTCTAGTTGATGAGGGGATCTGACTAAAGGTGCATTTAGACGATACGGTATGACGCACGTTTTGCTAAGCTAAGTCCATTCAGCGTACGGTCTCCAGTTAGAGTTAGCGCATTTACACGACACGGTATACCGTATGACTAGGTTACTTAGTCGCACGGTGAGCGCGCCGGGTGGCTAACGCTGCGGCGAGTAGGGTTACCATACGGAAAATTTTAAACGCGGACAAAGACTAGAGAAAAAAATCTATTTCAATGGAAAAGTCGCGAGTGCGTGGGCGTTTTCGTGGGCGTGGGCGTGGGCGTGGGCGTGGGCGTACGCGTGGGCTCAGAATTTCTCCTATGACAAGGTCTATGTTGGTAACACGTAAGTGAAGCCACGTGCGTTCCGCAAGCTCACATACCTAAATGTACGTATAGGTACACGTTGATATTTTTATCTTAATAATAATAATCGTCCTGTTGTAGGTGAATTTGATTATTTTTCTACTTAAAAAAATAATCTTAAACATATTTTGTATTTTATTATCTTAGAAAAATCCTGATAATTCTAAAATAAAACGACATGTCTGGAGAAATTTTAACGTATGGTCACTGTAAAGTAGGCGGAACCTGGCCACAGATTACAGAGAGTACCAGTCATAGTTACCTAGTCATGCGTTTTAGCGTACGGTATAACGAGACTATACGATATAATGTTGTATGAACCTTTTTAAAATTTCGGCGTGCAAATCAAGTACACTTTGGTGTAGTGGTCTTGTCCGCCGGTTCTCAATATGAGATGTGCCGGTTCGATACCATTAGTAAATTATTTTAATTTTGCTTTTTTTTTTTTGCTTTACTATTTTGTATTTTTTTTATGTTGATGGTGAAAAAAGAAAATAAAATTTAAATTCAAGGTACAAAAAAAGAAGGTACTTGCACTACATGCCTAGAATCATTTTCCTTTTTTTTTTTTTGCTTTACTAGTTTGTAATTTTTTTATGTTAATGGCGAAAAAAGAAAATAAAATCAAATTTCAAGGTCCAAAAAGAGGTATTTAACTACTTACACTACTTTCTTGCTTAGATGGTAATTTTATCAATTTTAAGCTGACTATCATAGGACAACGTACCTACATACCTACGTATGTACATACCTACATGGTATGGATCCTATGACACCTACCTATCTAATGGTAGGTTTACCTAATGATACTCATACGTAACAGAAAAAAGTGAAGCAAAAACTAAAAGAAAGTGGTTCACGACTTCCAGTCCAGGGCACGGTAGACATTTTTTTCAGATCGTTTGATATAATAGGTTTTGCTGTGGATCTACCTACTTTACAGCACCCTACAGTTAAAACTGAGGAGTTGGCTACACTGGCTGTGGCTTTGTATCTAGCTCTAGAAGTCTAGAGAAACGACAGAGAGTTGCTTCATCAATGTGTTTCTAAATAGGTAGGTACTTACCTACTGGGACATTTTGTGAAATTGTTAATAAGTAGGTACCTACCTACTATAATAGTATAAACTATTATAGGTAAGTACCTCATTATCTCACTGGATAGGTAGGTAGGTACTTATGTACCTACCTACCTATCCGCTTCTCCGCACTGTCTTGCTCGCTCGCTCGGTGGATCTGAACACGCGCAGACGTGCACTCGGCGACCACTCGCCGCTCGATGCACATTACATGGCACTTTTGACTTTTGTGATCAGGATAGAGTACCATTCACATACACATCCGTGTAGTCGTTTCGATGCGCAAAAGCATAGAATTCAATAGATCTCACTGTAAAAAAGCGGTCACTGCGCAGACTAACTTTACGAATGCCTAGATCCGTTGAATGTATTGTATTTACCTAGAGTACCTACCTACCTAGGTAGGTACCTCATATAACCTAACCTTAAAACAAATAACGTGTTGAAAATTTAGTACCTACCTACCTTTCAGTGTGTTCAGAGTTCCGACCAATCCGACTAGTGCCAAGAAGGCAAGTGTGGCGGACGCGCCGCCCGCCCTTGTGCGCGCGCCCCGTGTGTTTGCTTAGGCCGTTCGTAGTAGGTAGATCCTGCTACCTACATAATTATATGTATTTAGCAACTTTATAAGTTGTTTAATATATATTTTATAATATATGACAGGCGACTCTTCTATAGTTCACAGATACCACACCTGATATAATTCTTCTGTTTTACAAATAAAGTACCTACCTACATGATTTACCTATCGAAACTTGATCGAAGTATCAAAATAAAACAAATCTGTAATAGGTACCTAATTATTAGGTAGGTAAGGTACTTAATACGCTTTAATTAAGTCACTGACGGACTCTATATTAAAATGTGTGATCTTATTATAATGGAATTGGGATGGTAGGTATAATATAATAAAATACAAATAAACAAGTAAGTAAAATACGCACAATCGTTCTGCAGCTCTCTGAAGCAGCTGCGCAAAACCCATTTTAACCCAAAATTAACTCAAAATATGAGCGTGTCTCAAGTAGAGAAGGTTGTCTGACATAGTGCTCTAGTACAGTTCGCCCAACGGATCTAGGCATTCGTGAAGTTAGCGTTTGTCTGCGTAGAACACAATTTTGTATGAAAAAGCGGTTGCTGCGCAGACAAACGGCTAACTTCACGAATGCTTAGACTCGTTGGGCGAACAGTAGGTACCTAATGTAGTAGGTACCTACCTACGTATCATAATATTATGTACCTATCTATCTACCTACAATTTTTTATAGAATATAATCTTCACACAAATAGGTAAGTTTGTACCTACTTAGGTATAAATTTACATATCTGCGCGTCTGGGATTCGAACTCGCAGCCTTCGGATGTAGGTTGATGAGGGTACGTAGGTACATCTCACTAGGGTAACACGGTTCTCAACACTACTTAGAAGTATGTACATAGGTACCTACCTACCCGGGTAGCATACCTAGGTACATATTCTCATCTATCTACCTACTTAGGTACGTGTAAGTATTTATTTAGGTACCTACCTACATTGGTAGTATGGTACCAAAATAGGTACCTACGTAGAGTATTTTAATAGGTTTAGTCCTGTTGGTAGGTACTCAGGTAGGTCGGTCCTACCTAGGTACTATCATAAAGCTGTATCACATAACTACCTACCTACTAGGTAGGTACCTACCATCCCAACAATGTGGTAGGTAGGTAGGTAGTACTTAGATAATTACTTTTTTGTTCGGACACGTTTTGGTAATAAGTTACTCGCTACTCGACTAAAATACAAGACTAGTCCGAACTACGCATTAGTGAGTGTCACAGAACTATAGTTCTGTGGTGTGTGTCATTCACAGTGTCATTATTACTGTCATTTTTATCTATTCTCCGGTAGGTACCTAGACAATTCGCTACTATGATGCTAAGGAAGCTGAGACAGGTACAGTTCTTCCAACGGATCTTGACATTCGTGAAGTTACCTACAAATTTTTATAGAATAAAATCTTCACAGTTAGGAAAGTTTGTACCTACCTAGGTATAAATTTACATATCTGCGCGTCTGGGATTCGAACTCGCAGCCTTCGGAGGTAGGTTGATGAGGGTACGTAGGTACATCTCACTAGGCTAACACGGTTCTCAACTCTACTTAGAAGTATGCAGGTACCTACCTACCCGGGTAGCATACCTAAGTACATATTCTCGTCTATCTACCTACTTAGGTACGTGTAAGTATTTATTTAGGTACCTACCAACATTGGTAGTATGGTACCAAAATAGGTACCTACGTAGAGTATTCCTGTTGGTAGGTACCTAGGTACTCAGGTATAAACGCATATAAATTTTTCGAAACGAAAAATCCAGTGATGCACGGCCGGGATTCGAACCCACGACCTTCGGATTGAAAGTCGAGGCACAACCCCATTCGACCAACACGGCTTCTAGGTAGGTAGGTTATACATTTATAGGTAAGGTAAGTATACTAGTAGCTAGTAGGTAGGTACCTACTTATTCACAATTTCGCAAAATTTCCCAGTAGATAAGTACCTGCCTATTTAGAAACACATTAATGAAGCAACTCTCTGTCGTTTCTCTAGACTTCTATAGTTAGATACACAGCCACAGGCAGTGTGGCCAACTCCTCAGTTTTAACTGTAGGGTGCTGTAGGTAGATCCACAGCAAAACCTATTCCCTATAACAGCATAATATGATCTGTGCCTATACGTGTGTAAGTACAATATTATGTGTAATATATATGTTATGTGTATGCCTGCGACGCAGAAGGTTGCGGGTTCGATCCCCGCCGCGGGACAAATGTTTGTATGACCTACAGATATTTGTCTCGGGTCTGGGTGTTTCTATGTATAATATGTATGTATTTACAAACAAAAAGTATATAAGTAGTATATCAGTTATCTGGTTCCCATAGTACGCAAGCTTTGCTTAGTTTGGGGCTAGATGATGCTGTGTGAAAATGTCTTAAAAAAAAAAAAAAAAAAAAAAAAATGTAACCAAATAGGTAGATGCTACCTACTTATTTAGTTACATACTTAGCCACGGAGGTACGAGTAGGTACCTACCTACCTATGTAGTACTCATACGAACTTACTTACCCAAGTACCTACCTACTTTTTATTAATTTTGGAAGCCTATCTGATTTACCTACCCCTTTGACAACTTTAAAGTGTTGAAAGGATCTTGAGTGACGATCTGAAAAAAATGTCTACCGTGCCTTGGAAGTCGTGAACCAGTTTCTTTTAGTTTTTGCTTCACTTTTTTCTGTTAGGTATGAGCATCATTAGGTAAACCTACCATTAGATAGGTAGGTGTCATAGGAACCATACCATGTAGGTATGTACGTAGGTATCATGGAATGGTAGGTATGTAGGTACGTTGTCCTATGATAGTCAGGTTAAAATTGATAAAATTACCATCTAGGCAAGTAGTGTAAGTACCTCTTTTTAGACCTTGAAATTTGATTTTATTTGCTTTTTTCGTCATTAACATAAAAAATTACAAACTAGTGAAGAAAAAAAAAAGGAAAATTATTCTAGGCAAGTAGTGTAAGTACCTCTTTTTGGACCTTGAAATTTGATTTTATTTTCTTTTTTCGTCATTAACATAAAATAATTACAAACTAGTGAAGAAAAAATAAAACAAAATTATTCTAGGCAAGTAGTGTAGGTACCTCTTTTTGGACCTTGAATTTAAATTTTATTTTCTTTTTTCGCAATCAACATAAAAAAAATACAAAATAGTAAAGCAAAAAAAAAAAAGCAAAATTAAAATAATTTTCTAATGGTATCGAACCGGCACATCTCATATTGAGAACCGGCGGACAAGACCACTACACCAAAGTGTACTTGATTTGCACGCCGAAATTTTAAAAAGGTTCATACAACATTATATCGTATAGTCTCGTTATACCGTACGCTAAAACGCATGACTAGGTAACTATGACTGGTACTCTCTGTAATCTGTGGCCAGGTTCCGCCTACTTTACAGTGACCATACGTTAAAATTTCTCCAGACATGTCGTTTTATTTTAGAATTATCAGGATTTTTCTAAGATAATAAGATACAAAATATGTTTAAGATGCTTTTTTTAAGTAGAAAAATAATCAAATTCACCCACAACAGGACGATTATTATTATTAAGATAAAAAAATCAACGTGTACCTATACGTACATTTAGGTATGTGAGCTTGCGGAACGCACGTGGCTTCACTTACGTGGTACCAACAACACACGCGACTTTTCCATTGAAATTGATTTTTTTCTCTGGTCTTTGTCCGCATTTTAAATTTTCCGTATGGTAACCCTACTCGCCGCAGACTTAGCCGCCGGCGCGCTCACCGTGCGACTAGGTAACTAAGTAACTTAGACCCGATGACCGTCGCACTTTTTAAGACATTTAGCGTGCGGTGAGCATTTACACGGGAAAATTGGCATGCGATGCTAAATCGTACGTGCTTATACCGTGTCGTGTAAATGCACCTTAACTTCCTTATGTCCAATTTTTCTAGAAGTGGCGGGGGTTTTTTCGTAGCAGGGTCTACGGGCTTGTCATCTACGTTGTTTTCAAGTAAAGAAATTACGTTTGAAGATTCCGTTTACTAATAAGGCCGTTTTAAAAACATTAATTTACTAGGCAGTACATAAGGCACTGGTTGACCGAGTACCCAACGTCGAGATACGACGAAAGACTAAAGTCGTGGATGGGCAGGACACTTGGCAAGGCGGGAAGACGGTAGATGGACAAAGGCAGTTACCGACTGGTGGCCACGCGAGGGTCACAAAACACCAGGCAGACCACCAGCCAGATGGTCTGATGACATTGTAAAGGCGATGGGAAAACATTGGGTTCGACTGGCACAGGACTGGAAGCAGTAGCGTGAAAATGAGGAGGACAATTCTAAGCAGTGGGTGGATGTGGGTTGATTAGATAGATAGACATAAGGCTGTTAATCGGGACGTACCTGAACAAAAGCTCGTCTCCCGGCGTGGTGAATCCGAGGATAAGTCCAGTCCGAGGGGTAGCCCTGACGATTGCGGAGTCGACGGCAGCAACGGCGGCCAATATGCCGGCGAGAGCTAGTGCTAACTTCATCTAGAACCATAATCAAAGATTAAAATCCTACCAAAACTTACATAAAAATTGGTTGATAAGATTCAATTATTGTCGTGTGACTTTCGAACCAGTGTGGTGAATAGATTATTGTGCGCGTCAGAGAGGCTCCTTTCGTGCACTTGACACAAGTTTATAATGCTTTCACTGTAAAAAAGTTGCAGTAGAGTTATAGCCAATAGAATCTTACTTTGCAATAACAAATTGAATTCCGTAGCAATGTCACAGAATACAGAACTATTCAGAGGAGTTTACGAAACTAATAATTAGTATTGGGCTATTAATATTTATAGTGCGGAACAAGATAAGATTACCTAGATAGGTACCTACTTACAAATGATAATAAACTATAAATTCTTCACGAATCCACACACACACGGGACCTTTGCGAGAGAGCTTACCTAACCTCAGAAACCATTATTATTACTATGAGCCCGTGATGTCCCACTGCAGGACAAAGGCCTCCCTTCCTTTCTTCCACTCAACTCTATTGTAAGCTTATGTTGTCCAATGGGGAGAGTAAGAGTCAAGTTCGTCTCTCCACCGTCGCCGCGGTCTGCCGCGTGCTCGTTTCCTGTCCCGTGGGATCCACTCTGTGGTGGTTCGTGCCCACAACTCATCCGACATACTAGAAACCATCCATGCAGAAAATAAGCTAAGTAGGTATAACAAACTTTTGGAATCACACATCCCACTAATTAATTAGAGCTGAAAGTTTGTGAGTTTGTTTAGATGTTTGGATGTTTGTATGTTTGTGTTTCAATCACGCCTAAACCAGTGAATCGATTTGGATGAAACTTGGAATAGGCGTAGATAGTGATCTGGAATAGCATATAGGTTATTCAAAATGTTGGTAGCTAGTTATAATCTAAAGTCATTATTCAGTCCTAGGAATAAGTTGTACACGAGAGGTTCCACCTCAAACCCACCAAAATTCTCGCACACATTAGCATTCACAAAGTTTCTGAAAGCAGCTGCGGCAACAACCCGTGTTCGTATAGGATTCAACCCTACATTGCGCAGCTGGAGTGATTTATATAAGTATTAATTACTTATATATAATTAATGTATTCAATGTTCATACTGCAACCGTATAACGTGGAGCTAAAATCAATATACCTATTACCTAGCTTTGAGCCGTGTTGGTCGAATGGGGTTGTGCCTCGACTTTCAATCTGAAGGTCGTGGGTTTGAATCCCAACCGTGCATCAATGGATTTTTCGTTTCGTAAAATTTATATGCGCTATAACAGGAAAACATCGTGAAGAAACCCGCAGCTTAGTCAGCTCCACACGTATTGACGTCGTCTTTCCTGTGGGCGGCTGATTAAGCTGAGAGGATGGTTTAGGTGCTGGGCAAGCCTATTCCATCTCAAACAATGTCCCAGGCACTACAGCGTCCCGTTAAGTGTAGGCATGGATTGCCTCCTGACGCTGTATAAATCATCTATTAAGATGTAAAGGCCTAAGTTATTACCTATATTGAATTTGCTACGAGTTTTAAAGACCAAAGTTATACTAATTCAGGGATTTTTAAGTCGTTAAGCCATGACGAAGGCCTTAAGGCGGCCTAAAAACTCTGTCACCAGAGCTGGCCACTGACTCATACGAACTTACAGGGATTTTTGAGATGACCTTTTTCTAAAATGAACTGATTTTCTAAATGCCTTTCAAAGTCGTAAATTCGTAGAAAATATTAACCCTACACTTGAATGTAGACGACTTTTGACTTTTATCCCGGTTTTGCCTTTCTTTTAAATAAACTCAAATTGTAATTTTACTCTATTCTACAATAGAGATAACGCTATCTCTACTGTAGAATAGATTAAAACTCCCTTAGAACGATATTTCCAGCCCACGTTCTAGGGGAGAAATTTTGTAGCTAAGTTTGATACGCGTATCAAATAAGCTTTATTTCAGTTGAAATCGCGTTGAATGCAATGTTCTGGCCAATTTGTCAGGCCACGTCTGAGGCACTCTGTCAGGGCCGGATAAAGGGGAGCAAACTGGGGCATCTGGCAATTTCAGTGCGGCCAAAATATAACAAACGCAATTAAAATTAAAAATAAACAATCGCGACTACTACCACTTACTATAAACAACATACGAACTGATATTCTCTCTTCTATAGTTATCATCATAAGTTTAAGATCCTTGAATTTCAGAGGTAAGAATTCGGAATTAATTGTTTTTATTCATTTATAATAAGGCTCACTTAAACAGTGAAATAGGAATAAATAAATAATGCTGGACATTTCACACAGCATCATCCAAACTAAGCAAAGCTTGTACTATGGGAACTATACAGGGTGTAAAAAGACGTCTACCGAAGCCGAAAGGGGTAGGTACAGTATCCCAACACACAACCAAATCCAAAAGTATTTTCCGAAAAAAACATTATATCCGGAGAAAACAGCGTTTGAAGATCACTATTTGCGTATGTACTGGGCGCGTTTTTATATACGTAGATTGCTGGATTTTGAGTTTTAATTGTTTTTTCTTTTATAAATGAAATGATTAGGTAGGTATGGTCTGATTATGTTGTACTAGTAGCAAAAAACTAGAAAATAAAATAAAATGACGTAGCTAAGTCAAATTTTTTTTGCATTTTTTTTTTTCGCTAAAAATGTTCAGAATCATGGTCTGATTGAAACCCCTCAGTTTTCGGTAGCAGTCTTTTTACACCCTGTATAACTTATATACTTTTTGTTTGTAAATACATACATATTATACAAAGAAACACCCAGACCTGAGACAAATATTTGTAGATCATACAAACATTTCGGGATCGAACCTGCAACCTTCTGCGTCCCAAGCGAGCTTTCACCCACTGCGCCACAGAGGTCGTCTGAGTGTGATGATACTTATCTTTATCTTATTAAGTACATTGTTTTATCAAGGAAGTAACAAAGTGGTCCCAGCTCAAGTACGAAATTGATAACGATTTAGAGTTTATGGTCACGTGGCGTGGACTGATAGGTGTATGATGTGCGCACTTGTGTTTTACATGGTCTCTGACTACCTGTACTTAAAACATAGGTACCTAAATATCTACATGAAATAATACCTACCTATTAAAATCATGTACTTAGTAGATACAGCGTCAGGAGGCCACCTATGCCCACATTGATGGAATAGGCTGCAGGTCCTTTAATTTTCGAAGCTATATTTACAAAATACAAAAGGATTAGTCAAGCTATCTAAGGATCGTTAGAAACTATCTATAGATAGCTCAACTGATCCAGGTCACTGTGAGTCGGAAGCGTGCCCAAAAAACATTTTCCAATATCCTGGGCTCCCTGACTTCGACCCTGTGCTGGCACGTACCCAGCACATATCGCTTGTCGCCATTCCACTTTATTGGATCTGAAACTTGCGCTGTACAAGAATTCAAGTTAGAACTTATATCTATTCTCTGTAAACTTGTTCAGGTGTGTGCAAAATGAAATGTGATTTTATTTATTTATGTAGTTTTATCCCAATTTTATATAAATTTCTACGATAGGTGAAAGAGACCTAGATGCTATTTGAACGTCACAACATTATTGGAATAAATCTGACTGTCCATTGACACCTTTCACGCCGCTGCGGCTGAACAGATTTTGATACAATTTGGTAGATTGTTTTCAAGAAGGATTAAGCTGAGAGGATGGTTTAGGTGCTGGACAAGCCTATTCCATCTCTAACAATGTTCTAGGCACTACAGCGTCCCGTTGAGTGTAGGCATAGGCACATAGGTTGCCTCCTGACGCTATAAGTAAGTATAAATCATCTAATTAATACATATATCCGAATATTCATCAAACGAACGAAAAAAAGAACGGGAATACGGCCCCAGGAAATCATGTGCCGCGTTTCCTTCCGATCAGGTAGTCTATAATTTCCAAATAATGCCATTAGTTCGCATAGGTGGAGTCCAAGCGCTATCTGTCGATTCGATTTATAGGGTGAGCTTATCCTCACTTGACGCCCTGAGTCACGCCGCGTCCTGAGTCTAACATTGAAGTCGGTTTACTTTTTAGTTTTTAAAATGTGATTATCACTTAAAAATTCAAAAATCGCATCCTCATTTTCAACAAAAATATTCTCTTGAGACTTGAAAATCTTAAAGCGGTGATATCAAACAAAGTCGCGTAACAGCTAGTTATATTAAAGCATCTCGTTAGATATTAATGAAACGTGCCGTCTCCATTGAAGTATTGGCTCAGCTATTTGCAATTCAAACAGCTCATTTGAATTTCTCGACAAGAGCCTTGTTACTTTAAATTCAATGTTTTTCTTAGATTTTTCTCGCGAGTTTTCTTGTATTTTCCTCCTATGAAAGTTTAATAACTTTAATAATAAATAAATAAATAAATAATGCTGGACTTTTCACACAGCATCATCTAGCCCCAAAGTAAGCAGAGCTTGTGTTATGGGCACTACATGACAGATAAACTATTTATATACTTTTTTTTTGTAAATACATACATATTATACATAGAAACACCCAGACCCGGGACAAATATCTGTAGGTCATACAAATATTTGTCCCGCGGCGGGGATCGAACCCGCAACCTTCTGCGTCGCAAGCGGACCTTCGCCCACTGCGCCACAAAGGTCGTCAAAACAATGTAGGTACTTACTTAACACTATGGATGAAAGTAGGTACGTACCTATATTGTCTGTGCCTATATCCAGCATAGGCCTATGTACAGCAGTAGACTGCCATAGGCTGATGATGATGATGACGTACCTATATTATTAAACTTCATGATACTTAGGCGGGCCCTAGACGATCAATTATATTGCGCAATGTAGCATATTGTGCAATATTATGACCCTAGATGGTCAATATTCTAGATTGCGCAAATATTGAACGAAAGTATTGTGCGAGTTTTATTTTCATTGTACCATATTTTTTTATTCCGTCGTGTAGGGTCAGTATTGCGCAATATATTTAAGTTTCAATATGAATAAGAAGTGAAATGCCTCTTGAAAAATATTATTGTGCAATATAATTGGTCGTGTGGATTCAAAGCACCATTCAATCTTATTGTATAATAAAATGTATTGTACATTGTTATTGTAGGTCTAGGTAGGTGCTTAAAATTTAATTTTGTTTTCTTCTTTCTTTTTTGTTTTTCATTCGTAAGTACCTGCCTAATTATTGGAATACATAGGTATTCCTAATACCTATTAAGCTATTTATAGTAAGTAGATAAGTTTAAGTACGTACCTAATTATACGATTATGATAGTAATCACATTTATACCTACCTGCAAAAAAATCTAAGAAATGGAGTTATAGTAAGCACAACGGATCTTTAGCTCTCTGAAGTTAGGTGCAATAGACGATTGCGCAGGTTTGGTAGAGTAAGCGAGATAGCACGATTTTAGACGTCATCAAAAATGGGTTCTGCGCAGCTACTGCAGAGAGCTAAAGAAACGATTGTGCGCATTATACTTACGAGTTACGATTCTTCTATTCAAATAGGTGCATTGCTCTAGGTAATGCTCTTGAGTTATCGTAGTTCTCAAACATTAACCAAACTCTGGCAGAAAACAAACGCGAAATTAAACCTAAATTCAAATTGTGTTATTCAGCGAAGAATATGCGGCGACAAGCTACGCTCTAAGTTTAAAATTACTTCCTATTCAACTGCCAACAATAGCCAGAGCGTAACGGAAACTTTTTGCCAAAACGAAAAGAGTTTTTATCCAAAGAGGCTCTACTACATAGGCTCAAAAAACCCAATGTCCCGAAAAAGGTCGCTTCATTTTGTCAGAACGTTTAAATAGAGAATTTGTGATCTTTGTTTTTTCTTTTTTAGAAGCCATTTAAACATGGCTAGGTATTTGTTTCAAGACTTAATAGGACTCATAGGGAAAAACGAAAAACGATTATTTTACCTAAATTGCTTTTATATAAGTAGGTAAATGAGGAAATGGTGATTCGCCCTGCAGTGAGAAACATCAGGCTTCTAAGTAATAAACATAGCTAATTAATAAAAATAATTATTCAAATTAAAACGGTTGGAAAGAATTGGGGGAGACCTTTGCCCAGCAGTGGGACAGTACAGGTTGAACAAAAAATTAAAATTCTGGATTGAAAGTTAAAACCGCGTGGACACGATCAGAGTAGTATACTCTGACAGAGTGTACTCGTACGAGTAAGCTTCATACAAGTGTACCTACTAGGATAGCTGTTGACACTATCATAGTTAACTCGGATCATTTTCTTTGTAAGTACCTACTCTGATTGACTTGGACTATTTTTCTTTGATTGTTCTATGCAGACGCCATTTTGTTTGCCTACTCGTACGAGCCAGCTCTGATGAGTAGAACACGGACCTAGTAAACTCTGATGGGCCGCCGAAAGTAGCGTCCTAGTAGGCAGCAGAGTCCACTCTGTCAGAGTATACTCTGATCGTGTCGCGACTTAGGATGACGGCTGCGGCTGATAGAGCATCTTTGTTTCAGGCTGTGTCAGACGAAATGCTGGTGGAACTGAAAGCGTGCTTTATGGAGGCCTATGATGACAACCAGGACGGCAAGATTGATATCCGAGAGGTGCCTAAATTTTGTGTATTTTTTTTCCATTTATTTATAAGTAGATACTTAGTTTATAATTAAATCAGAATACTTCTAGGTAAGTGTATAATTGCAACAAAAAGATAATAAAAAACTAAGTAGTAGAGTCACCGCTCTTTAACGTAACTACGGAAACTAAAGGTGAAAAATACAAATAATATACCTTAGTAGGTAGGTAGTTACTTACTTAAGTAATAAAAAAGACGAGAAACAAATAATTAATAAGTACTTAGGTACTTAATATAATAAATATCCAGAAAATAAACAGAGCCGTGTTGGTCGAATGGGGTTGTGCCTCGACTTTCAATCCGAAGGTCGTGGTTTCAAATGATGAATCAACGGATTTTTCGTTTCGTAAAATTTATATGCTCTTTAACACGAGCTCTTAACGGTGAAGGAAAACATCGTGAGGAAACCCGCAGCTTAGTCAGCTCCACACGTATCGACGTCGTCTCTCCTGTGGGCGGCTGATTAAGCTGAGAGGATGGCTTAGGTGCTGGGCAAGCCTATTCCATCACAAACAATGTCCAAGGCACTGCATCGTTCCTTTCAGTGTAGGCGCCACTGAAAACCAGCGCTCCAGCACTCTCGAGCTGTTCGAGCAAATGCTGAGGGGTAGCCGTATTTTCACCCACATAAAATTGTATAGATTTAAGTACCTATTTTGTAACTGTGTATATGTGGAGAAAATAAAACTTTATTCTATTCTATTCTATTCATAGGTTGCTTCCTGACGCTGTATAAATCATCTAATAGATGTAAAGGCCTAAGCTTTTTTTTAATCCAGAAAATACTACAAAAGCATGTAAAATTTCATAAATACTTGATAAAATTGTTTCAGTTGGCGCAACTGCTACCAATGGAAGAGAATTTTCTCCTTTTATTCCGATTCGACAACCCTCTAGAGTCGAGTGTAGAATTTATGAAGGTAAACTTTATACTTAATTGTAGCTAATAAAGTGTCGGATAGCTTATTTTAAACTTATTAGACAGAAAAAGTTATGGATGGTCTCCTAGGAACGTTTTCCTGTAACTAGAATGGTGACGGCACAAAATACAGAGAGGAAGTTCCTGTCTTTTAAGTTTTGTCTATTTTTTTATTTTTATTGTAGGTATATCTCAAAACTGCCGGACAGATTTTCATGCCCCTTTGCACAATGATGTGGGTTGATGTATCTTGCTATAGGTCCATATTATAGCCCCCCCGATGGATTCCAATCTTGACGCGATGGGGGGGCTTAGTAACCGTGGTTTGGTTGGCCCACGGTGAAGCCAAAAGGAATCCCAGGCGGGGACGCCCTGGTGGCGTCTGGCGGGTAGGGTCGCGGGTGAAGAGGCGTGTCGGTGTTTCGTTGCCGCTCGCCCTATCTCCCGCGACCCAACGGTGGCGCACCGTAAGATGCGTCGGCGGCGGGGCCGCAGTGGAAGAGGAGTGTCGGTGTTACGTTGCCGCTCTCCCTGTCCTCTGCGGCCGTTTTTTGGAGGCTTCTCCACGCGCATCTCTTTAATTAGAGTGCGCAGTGGACGAAGGGAGCGGAGAGCTCTGGTGGTGAGTAGCGGACGCTAGGTGTGGGGGCACCTTCGTCCGCCTTGCACTACTCACCGCTATGCGGGGCCGCCTTAAGGGCGGGGATCGCCAGAGGGGGACTGGACGTAAAGGCTGTGCCGGTTTCCCAGACCCCCTCCATTCAAGGCGACGCCGGAATGACGCTGGGTCGTTTAGTGGGTATACCGGGAGTCCCCGGGGAGTCCCACATACCTCTCTTGCCCCCCCGGCGGAGGGGATGCGTAATGCATTTTTCCCAGCGAGAAAAAAAAAAAAAAAAAAAAAGGTCCATATTATAGACCACGTCTCATTCGACTATTAAAACAGTCTCTCTTCTCTGCTAATAAATATAAGGCGTCGTCCTAATAGAAAGCAAATGCGCGATCATCGCGCCATCGCTAAAATCCATCAGTTTGGTCACGCGATGCGATCGCCTCAATTAGGACACCTAATAATTGACACCAATCGCGCATTCGTACGAAAAAACGCGTGAACTTGCGATTATCGCGCAATCGTGTTTTATTATGACGATGCCTGACTTTCTGATTCTGAAGAGAGAGCTTTATGTACCTACCTACAATACGCACAATCGTTCTTTAGCTCTTTGAAGTAGCTGCGCAGAACCCATTTTTGATGACGCCTAAAATCGTGCTATCTCGCTTACTCTACCAAACCTGCGCAATCGTCTATTGCACCTAACTTCAGAGAGCTAAAGATCCGTTGTGCTTAGTGTACTTACCTGCCCAGTTGGATTGTGATTGTAATTTTGATTTTCAGATATGGAGAGAATATGATACAGACGGGAGTGGGTACATAGAGGCTGATGAATTGAAGGTAAATTTAATTTTTGTTTGTGCGTCATCTTTCAACATTAAAACTGTAGTATTCAAAATAATCTAGGTAGAGTCAGCGTTGCCAACGCTGGTAACTATCTATTTTGCACATCTCTCTGGCCTCAAAGGCTGGAAGAAAACTCTTTGTAGGGTTAAGCTCGTCTTTGTACATGTCCTTTTTATGTTATTATCCTGTGTGTATTTATTATACAAAAAAGAATTAAGAATTAAGAATTAACCCCCCTAATAGGCAGTTTGTTACTGCGAGCCTCGTAAGAGGGTTGGTGACGCTGACTGACCTATTTTTTTTTAAGTTCTCTATGTAGTTTCTTTAACTGTTTTCAATTACTTATCAGAATTTTCTCCGAGACCTCCTGAAAGAAGCAAAAAAAATTAACGACGTGTCAGAAGACAAACTTATCGAATACACAGACACAATGGTAAGCAATTTAGGTCATGTAGCCTTATTCCACTCTGATCCACTAATCAAATCCATTAATGGATTAGTTTTCACTTTTTCTTCCGCTTTAATCCATCAATGGGTTTTGTTTCCACTTTGAGTTCCACTCTGATCCATCAATGGGTTTTGTTTCCACTTTGAGTTCCACTCTGATCCATCAATGGTTTTGTTTCCACTTTGAGTTCCACTTTAATCCATTAATGGTTTTGTTTCCATTTTGTATTCCACTATAATCCATTACCTACCTAGTGATGTGTAGGTAATTTGAGTAGCAAATAATACTTAATTTGTGTAGGCACTAATGGTATGTCTCATATTATTTGAAGGGTAATTAAGTTAATTCAGATTTTAAATAATATTTTGTAAGGAAAGTTTTATACCTATCTATCTTTAAAGCTTGAAAAATAATTTAAAAGTAGTTCAACTGACTTTCAATGCAATGGCGGGAAAACAATAAAAACTTTTTGATTGTTTCACTAAACCTCCATTGTCCGCAGCTCCAAGTGTTCGACTCCAATAAAGATGGCAGATTGCAACTATCCGAGATGGCGAAGTAAGTTTGAATAATAATATTATTTATTTATATTATTATTTTTTTACTAACTCATTTATTTCAGATTAAAATCCATATAAAAACACATAAAAAATTCACAAGGTCAATTAAATACAATAAAATTAAAAAAAAAAATTAAAATGGTGTTTGTCAAACTTAACATAACAGAATCATAGAGTCCCGGACCTTTGATAGGCATACATGGGGCCTAACTTTAATAATATTATTATTATTATTAAAGTTATACATTATTGTCGTTATAGTCTAAGTACCGGAGAATAGATAAAAATGACAGTACCTAATGATTTAAAGTGTGGATAAAAGTATCTTTTAGCCACATTCTACCCGTTTTATCCACACTCATGTCATTACTGTCATTTTTATCTATTCTCCGGTACCTAGACAATCTTCATAGGGCTGATGCCGTTGGATAAAATCATCTATTATAGGCCTAAGTTTATTGCCCAATCAGATTTTATCCAAGGTCGGGATATCATGATTTAAATTTAAATGGGAAATTCGATATCGTTTACCGAGCTACGAGTAATTTTATCATCGTCGGGCGGTTTGGGATCGATGGTATGATACTGACCAATTTTATTGGGTAGGTTCCTACCTTCTCCAAATAATTTATGTAGGTTTAAGTAGTTTCAAATTACTTGTAACTTTGTAGGGCTTATGTATCCTATTCGACAGAAATAGCGTTTTATTTTTCACAAATTTCAAATTACTACCTATTGATTATGATTTTTAATTTGTAGTTTTTACATAAACTTAATAGAATTTAATAAGTTATGATTATTTTATTTTATTATGCTTACAATAAAGCTAAGTAAACTTAGGTTCTTATTATAATTATTGGTACTTAGACTTACCTATCATATTGTTTGTAAAAAATATCTTCTAGACCTACGTAAAAAAACCTTTAAAAAATAATATGAATGAATGAGAATTCTTTATTGTACACCTCAAACTATGAAACAGAATAATTAAGTATAACAAATGATGACAATGTACAATGGGCGGCCTTATCGCTAATGAGCGATCTCTTCCATACAACCTTTGGATGGAGAGGAACTCAGTGAAAGAAGGATTGGTCAGGTGTATAATAAAAAGAAAATGAATTTAAAGCTGATATAGGCTAAATACATATAATTACAATTAACTTATAAACTTTACTATAAATTTTACTTTTGTTTTTCTTTTTTGTGTCGATTTATCTGTTCTGCATAATACTGCGATAACTTGTTTACGACAACAGAGCGCTAATGCTTTAGTACAAAATTGGATCGTATTTTTATAGGACGAGAGTCATTACCTCGCCGTAACACAGTTTTAAACTAGCACGGGAGGTAAAGTTTCTTTAACTGTATGCCTACCGCCAATTTGTTATAACCCCCCGTTTACACTATGCCCTGTTGGGCAGGGAAGTGGGCAGCGCGAGTATGTAATGTATGTAAATAGTGAGCAGTGACAGCGCGAGTAACCTATTTACATACTCGCGCTGCCCACTTCCCTGCTCACTTCCCTGCCCAACAGGGCATAGTGTAAACGGGGGGTAAGAACCTATTATAATAAGCCACAAGTCTTTCCTTACCTACTTACTACGCAGTGATTGTTATTGTTGTCAAAGTTATGTTTTTGTAGTTATTATTAGGTAAGTTGTGCCAACAGAATGTTAAAATAAGGCTTAGATTTTAGATACCTACCTAGTAAGTTTGAAGGTAGTAAAGTTAGTAGGTATACTTCTGTAACAATGTTTTGCCCAATAAAGTTTTTATTTATTATTTATTTAACTACATATAATATGTTACCCTATGAATATTTCAGGTTACTGCCCGTCAAGGAGAATTTCCTTTGCAGACAGGTGTTCAAGGTGAGTGACATCTGACATGACAATGACACGCTATTTCCCGCGCAAACGCTCTACGTATCGAGCAATTGAGTCCCCTCGATCGACATTAGGTATTACCTACCTACTTAGACCGTACCTACCAATGATATTTAGGTACAGTCAGCAATAAAAGTGATTATTTTTATATTTAGGTACCTACTTAGGTATTTCGAATGAAATATAAAGAAGATACAGTTCTTCGAACGGATCTAGGCATTCGTGAAGTTAGCCGTTTGTATGCGCAGAACACAATTTTGTATGAAAAAGCGCTCACTGCGCAGACAAACGGCTAACTTCACGAATGCCTAGATCCGTTGGGCGAACTGTACATACCTACTAACGGTACCTAGTAGGTAGGTTTATCTACCTATATTATCAATACCTATCTACCTTGATTTGAAAATTGTTAAGTATTTATTTTATAAAAAACGTTCTTGTCATAAAAAATAAGTACGTAGGTAGGTAAACATGTGTCAACATGTGTCAAGTAGGTACCTAAGTATTAGGTAGGTAGGTAAGTAAGAAAACACACTTCACTCACTTAGATACATACACCTACATTACTCATTATCAACATACTTCACCTAAGCAAGGACCTCCAGGTACAGTCACACAAAAAAACGATAAGGTACCTAGAAAATATTTAAAAAAAAATATTTATCGTAATTTTTATGTAAAGTTTTAAGGTATGTAATTTGTCGAAAATAAATTATACATTGATTTGAAAAAAAATTGTCGTTACATCTCTAAAAACAAACTTTCATTCAGTTCGCCCAACGAATTTAGGCATTCGTGAAGTTAGCCGTTTGTCTGCGCAGAACACAATTTTGTATGAAAAAGCGCTCACTGCGCAAACAAACGGCTAACTTCACGAATGCCTTGATCCGTTGGGCGAACTGTACATATATTAACATTATTGTAATAACACAACAATTTCAAATATTACTTATTTATTAATTCTAATGCACTTTATATATTCTTTGCATCGTTTATTAGCTTAAAGTAGTCATTTTTCATCATGTTTGTGTTGCTTCATTTGTAGAAGGTATTTTTACAATACAGTGCTTACAATCAGCTACAGGAGCCTTATTGTGTAATTCAACTGGCAATGGACATGGGCTTCATTTTGACATTTGAAACCCATTCTGGATTTCAATTGTCATTTTCCTAATATGTGATTGGTTGAGCTCGATTGGGATGACAAATGGGAATGGATTTCAAGTTAGACAAAAAGGCTGCAGGTTAAAAAAAAACACAAGTTTTTTAATAAAGAAACTCTTAACCCATAATGCATTTCGGAAACTTGAAAATTAATAGTTATCAAATGGTGTAAAAATGGCCAAAAAATTAAGTACTTACCTACCTAGTACGACGACCTCAGTGGCGCAGTGGGCGAAGGTCCGCCTGCGACGCAGAAGATTGCGGGTTCTATCCCCGCCGTGGGACAAATGTTTGTATGACCTACAGATATTTGTCTCGGGTCTGGGTGTTTCTATGTATAATATGTATGTATTTACAAACAAAAAGTATATCAGTAGTTTATCAGTCATTCTAGTACTCACAAGCTCTGCTTACTTTGGGGCTAGATGATGCTGTGTGAAAAGTCCAGCATTATTTATTTATTTATTAGTAACGCATCATAATATTTTCTTGTTTTCTTAAGGAGTTTTGAAGTTTGATCCTGTCAGTTAATATCAAGTCCTTAGGTACATTGTTGTTAATCTGTTATGCTGATTGAAAGCACTTAATAATATGAATTAAATAAGCACTTAATAAACATATTTATATTCGAGTGTCATTTCGTTGAGTGCCTACCTATGCCATCCATCAATATCTTTAATAAATTAGACATAGGTACCTACATAGGTAAATTCCTACTATCTTAAAATAATAAGATACTATGTAATGTAGGTAAACTAATTATTCTACCAAGGTAGATTTAAAAAGAGTTCTATAATAAAAAATATAAACAATCTAAGTATTGTTGCTATGAAATAAATAAAATTATATTAATAAAAATGTATAATACACTTATTATTTACAGTTAGCACTTAGCATGTTTCCTGTCATTTATTTGCCTGTCTGTCTGTCTGTAACACTAACGCTTGTCTCCTGCACTGCACACATAGGAAGGCATAGAGGTGAGTTCTAGGGGTTTCACTGAAAATGATGCAAACTTTTTATAAGTAAACAAACTTTTTTGAATTAAAAACTTTTTAGGCGCGTTGGGCATTTTTTATGAAAAGGTCACGTGCGAGTCACGTGACTGCTCACCGACACCTACCAGTGGCACCATCTAGTTCTGTACTCGGTAAACTTTTACGGCAATATTTTTACATTTCTAAAAGCTAATTTTTCACTTCTCTCGGCAATCCCGGGAGTGCCATAGTTTTTTATAAAAAGAAAGATTACCTATTAAAACATAATACAGAGTACCTACCTACAAAAAAACAAAATTAAGGACCTATGTTCCTACTTCTTTACCTGCCCTAAGAACGTAACGTAACGTACACTTCGTCCAACGGATCTAGGCATTCGTGAAGTTAGCCTTTGTCTGCGCAGTGACCGCTTTTTCATACAAAATTGTGATCAGCGCAGACAAACTGCTAACTTCACGAATGCCTAGATCCGTTGGATGAACTGTACCGGTACGTAACGGTATCTTTTGGGTGATAATGATGATGTAGATTGCTGATATTTAAAAGATATGTGAAAAAGAGACGAAGCAATACAATATTTTTTTTTTTAAACCTTTTTACTTGTAAATAAATAAATATATTAAGAGCTTAATTGCATCATTTTGAGATTAATTATGAATGAAAATACAACAACACTAAACTAGATGTTATGGACACAACTATTATTAGGTATTTTTTAATACTTATGTTTAGCGACTGTTTTTTAAGCAAATTCTGCCCTGTATTATTTAAAAATTAATTAATTTTGTTAAATATAAAATTATAAGTAAAACTTTAAAATTCCTATATTATGATATTTTTTCTAATATTATTGAAAAATAATGTTTTTAACTTCTTAAATTACCTACCTGATTATACATATATTCACAGGGTGCTACTAAACTGACGAAAGATGACATTGAAAGAGTCTTCTCCTTATATGACAGGGTAAGCTAATATCAGATGAAAATAATGTTAAATCTCTAATCCTAAATAATTGTCACTATATTACCATTGATGGTATTAAGGATACAAAGTTGGTATCACTTGTACCATCAATGGTACAAATCAATGGTACTACTACTGACACTAAGGCTCTTAAATGTACCTACTTATAAATTAATTTTAATATAATATTTTTCTCGTTTCAGGATAACAACGGCTCAATCGAAAACGAAGAACTGAGAGGTTTCCTTAAGGACCTTCTAGAATTAGTAAAAAAGGTAGGTAATTTCTAACCAATAATAGCTAAATGGATTAAGTATACTTCGTTCAACGGATCTAGACATTCGTGAAGTTAGCCGTTTGTCTGCGCAGTGACCGCTTTTTCATACAAAATTGTGTTCTGCGCAGACAAACGGCTAACTTCACGAATGTCTAGATCCGTTGGGCGTACTGTACCTATCTGATATCCTACCTAACACCACCTACCTACTCCTCCCTCCTAAAATACCTACAGCTTTTTACTACAAGTACTTATTTGATTTACAGAAACTAAGCTACTTTATATTTACATATATTTACAAAATACAACAGGATTAGTCAAGCTATCTAAAGATCGTTAGAAACGATCTATAGATAGCTTATTTGATTACATTAAAGTGTGGATAAAACGGGTAGAATGTGGATAAAAGTTACTTTTAACCACACTCTAATGTCATTACTTGACGACCTCTGTAGCGCAGTGAGCGAAGGTCCGCCTGCGACGCAGAAGGTTGTGGGTTCGATCCCCGCCGCGGGACATTTTTATCTATTCTCGATACCTAGACAATCGCTATGCTAAGGGCGCAGGAAACATAAAAATGTTTGTATCATTTCAGGATTACGACGCTCAAGACCTTCTAGAATTCGAAGAGACCATCCTCCAGGGGGTGGAGTACAGCAGCGAGGGCAGGATCAGCCGGAAGCAGCTCACCATGATACTCCTAGCGCTCGCTAAACACCACCAGGAAGAAGATACATCTACCACATAAATGTTTCCGAACGCCAATCCACTCCGTCCCGATTTCCGAACGAATTTTTGAGACTGCACTATTAGATGTAAATGGACCGGTTTGATACGTTTCAATAAATATCTAACCGTATTAATCCCCAATTGAACCGTTAGAAACGGTTAGAAACTCGCTTAAAAAATACAAGAACTGTGTTTTACACTCATTCAGGGGCAATTTTTAGTTCAAGTTCAGGGGGGTTATTCGCGTTCGTTTGATGAATATTCGGATGCTTCTTACTACAAGTTACATTGTATTCAGTCGATATGATCAACATTAAATCACTGTCCTAACCACGGATTCAAAGAAATGAGGTCCTAACCTAGGACCAAATACTCCAAACCGAAAAATTGGCCCTTGAAGTCAGAAATCGTAGTAAGAAACATCCGAATATTCATTCATACGGATATTCATCAAACGAACGGGAATACGGCCCCAGTTTCGTCAACGAATGCGGGAGTGTGAGTTTGGTTTAATTGATTATTTTTGGTATCAAACCGGCCTTACATCTATAGACGGCATTAACTACCCTCCATTCATTAAAAACTGTTACAATTTGACTCCGAGATATACCTAGGTATGCACGTTCTAAACTATCATAGTTGGTTATCCCTAAAATGTTAAAATGACCGGCCACAGACCATCTGGAAACGGCAAACAAACATTATAGTGAATAATAGCTCCCGCAAAATATTGCTTCATTTTTTATCATTAGTTTACAAAGATACTACGTAATAATACTACGCATCTTTGATAATCTAGAATGTGTACCCACGTAGGAGTACCTACCAAATGGCTGTGTTAGTTTTCATATAACAAATAAGCAAAAAGCAAAGTAGAAATTGATAAGCCAATAAAAAATGCCAAAATAGTACCTAGGTACTAAATGATAAAATATGGGAACTATATTTTCTATCACCAAAATTTATATTTGTCATCAAGTTGTATCACCTAATAAATAGATCTATCGCCACGAAATATTTTTGTCCTCAAAATAGTAGATCTGTCACCAAAATGTAGTCACCAAACAATGCAAAAAGATTCCATTATTCTACATTTCTGGCTAACCTAACCAAATGGGTCGTTGGTTAGGTTATGTTAGGATAGTGAAAAAACCATGCGCAAGGCGAGCGAGCGAAGCGAGTGTGCCGCGGCAGCGGCCGCCGAAGCGCCAGAAATAAATAAATCTGACGAAAGGGTCATTAGAAGTTATCCTATTATAATACACACCTATTATAATACATACAAAAACATTTATTTGGTACTAGACCTTATATCTCAGGATTTTAGGTGATTTATTGTGGAACTGATTTTGCATTGTTTGGTGACTACATTTTGGTGACAGATCTACTATTTTGAGGACAAACCCTATTATTTAAGAAACACAAAACTAATTAAATTGGTGATAGCTTAAATGATACCCATAAAATATTCACATCAGATTTTTTTGACACGTGGATTACGTACCTACATGTAGCTGGTTAATATAAAAGCGCCATCTAGCGGAGTTCATGTTGCGGAATGCTATTTGCCTTTCAGTACATAGAAATAACTTACGGCCGGTTTCTCGAACTCAAATCATCTTCAAAATTAACTAATCATTGGTGTTAACAATTAACTAATCATTGGAAATCCAAGTTTAATCGGTTTGTCAATTTGAATAGCGGTCGAGAAACCGGCTGTTAGTAGTCTAATTCGAACGCCATTTTTGAAGTAAAGATCAGGGGGGTTATTCCCGTTAGTTTTTTCGTTCGCTTGATGAATATTCGGATGTTTCTTACTACGATATTTGACTTCAAGGGCCTATTTTTTAAACGTTAAAATACGGTCCTAGCCTAAGACGTAATATTTCAAACTGGAAAATTGCCCTTGAAGTCAGGAATCGTAGCAAGAAGCATCCGAATATTCATCAAACGAACGAAAAGCTGAACGCGAATACGGCCCCAGATTTTTCTGAAGGCATCTAACAGTTTACTGGTCCATTAACTCCTAACCTACATAGGTAGGTACTCAAATGATTTAAAAACATTAGGAGTTCATCTAGGTATCATGGTTATCTAGGTATCTATTAAACTATTTTCATAAACTCTTTATTAATCCTAGATATTGCTAGACGGTACATATCATTCCAAATCTACTTCAGCACAATTACCTTACTTACAATAGGTAAGTAAGTACCTACCTACTTCATTTCATCTACCTATCTAGACCTTCTATTCATAGAGGTACCTACCTATCTTTATACCTACATAGTTAATTAATGATTGCGATTATTTTCCTTTCCTAAATCACGTATTTTTCCAAAAATTTTCCTCTTTACTCTTCTAATAGACGTCTTAGATATTTAACTACCTACTTCATTTTTATACTATAGACCTAGTGTCTCGGTAGGCTCAATTGATAAAAAAATATCTACCTAGTCAATGTCAAAATTCGTTTTCGTGAAGCAATGTAGTTAATCGTCTAGCGATTATCAAAGCTTTGAATGTCTGCTTGGTGTAGGAATAAAGAACAAAGATTTTCAATTAAGTCGATTGTCAAGTAGAAAAATGCTTTGAATCTCGATGTGCTCCTAAAATTAATGTTATAATTAGGTAAGTCTAAGTATACCTACAATTCATTAACTAAGTATAATACAAGTTAAATAACAAGCAATTATCAGTGGTACATAAAAATTAAATGTTGCTTCCGCACATTTGTATAGGTACAGACAGACAGGCCTACATACTTATACATCGATAAGCCCAGCTGAACGCATAAAGTGCGGTTTTCACTCTCGAATGTTTGGATGGAGTGAGGTCGTTGTTATTTTTGGAATGAAGTTCCTTTTCGGACGGTATCGAGGAGGCTAGGAGAACAAAAGCTTTCGATTTACCGTCACTCATGACGTAGGCATAGGTCAAAACGTCACAGTGCGAAGTGCGCAGTCGCAAAACGTACGGACGAGCGTTTATTTGTCAATAATTTATTTGACTAAATGCCAAATGTCAAAGTTGAAACTTCGTTCTAACCGAGTGTTCCACGGAGGTTTCACGCACGACACTCACGTAGGTATTTTTTTTATCTGTGTGAAGCAACCTAGAGGAAATAACTGGTAACAAAATTATTATTGTTAGATATGGCAAAGCGTTCGAGAAACCGGTTGATATTTTCGAATGATCGGAAGAAGGCAATCTAGTTGATAATGTTGTTAAAATTCTTTGTTACAAATTGTATGACGTTACATGTTTAATGTTTTCCTAGATTGCAAAGTGTATAGATTTGTTGTAAGAATGCTAATTTTATATTACTATTAATGTGAGGGTAATAGATTTGTATAAATTTATACTAATTATGTATTTAGCTGAACAGTCCCTAAATGTGTATTAGCGATGTTTATTTTTTTAAGTG